>OX104036.1:1561812-2161812 GCA_944470415.2 Schistosoma rodhaini | reverse complement strand
GACTAAGAGCAGCAAACTCAAGGTCCGAAGGCGAAGTCGTACTGCCGACTGTACAGAGGTGTGACGGCAGTAAGGTGTTTCCTTCAGACAACCAGCATGACAGCGATGCTGCCTTCCCACAAGGAGGGTTGGGGTTAGAAAAGGTCGGCCCTAAAACTGCACACCTCACCTTATCCCACGGATTTCCGTCTCCGGCGGTAAGGACTTTTGAAGAACGGAGCTAACACAAAAAGGTCGTGTGTGGCCGACCTCAAGCAGTTGTCCCTTGGGCACTGCGGTCACGCTCTCAGGTCATTAAGACCACTTCTGACCCAATTTCTTTTTCAGGTACCCCCAGAAGAACCCTTCCACGATGTGGGCAACCGGGAAGTGATAACTGCCCTCATACCTCTAACAGCACTCAAGACCACTGTATTCATAATCAATCTCCTTATTCAATTCCTACTATTCCTTCTACCTTGACTTTCAACACTAAACTTCCTGTTCCGGTTTCCTCCTCAAGTGTCACCATGGTCAACGATTTTAGTGCGCGAAACGCTGTCCCAGGTCTACTTAAACCTCGCTCCAAACTACACATTGGAGCCTTCAACGTACGTACCCTATGCCAAATCGGTCAACAGGCCTCTTTAGCTAAAACCCTAGAATATCGTACCATTGATGTATGCTGTGTCTCCGAAACACGCATACAGGATCCCAGTGTGGTCATTCACTTGACCTCACCTCGCCAAAATGGACAGCCAACGAAATACACCCTCCGTGTATCTGGCGACCCTATCACTAGTTCTCGTGGACTTGCAGGTGTAGGCATAGCACTAAGTACAAGGGCAGAACAGGCACTATTAGAATGGATCCCCCTTAACAGTCACCTGTGTGCTGTCCGGCTGAATGGCTCCGTAAGAACTCGGAAGGATAGGGACACAAGTCGTTGCCTTTTCGTCGTTTCTGCCTACGCTCCCACCGACTGCAGCCATGATAAAGTGAAAGATGACTTTTACAGAAAACTCTCTGAGCTTCTTCAGAAAGCTAAGCGCTCAGACATAGTAGTCCTAGCGGGTGACTTTAATGCCCAGGTAGGCAGCTTGAATCAAAAAGAAAGACATTTAGGTGGGTGTTTTAGTATTCAGGTTCGACGAACCGATAATGGTGATCGTCTGTTGCAACTATGCTCAGACAATCGTTTATTTTTAGCAAGCACTAATTTTAAACATAAGGAGAGACATCGTCTAACATGGCGACCACCTGCACCAAACCAACGATGGACTCAAATAGACCATATTGTCATTAGTCATCGTTGGAGAGGCTCAATAGAAGATTGTCGCTCGTATTGGAATACTTGTTTAGACTCTGATCACGCTTTAATACGAGCGCGCATTTGTCTGCGCCTCAATGGACGCAAGAAAAGTACACTAAGAAGACCCATTAGAATTGAACTGGAGGACGAGAAAGACAAATGCGAATTCCAGAAACAACTGAGTTCACATCTAGGCAGTTCTGTAAACGAGACTGACCCAGATGCTGCTTGGAAAGACATACGAACAGCTGTGGAGACAGCAGTAACATCTATTCGTTATTTAAACCATAGGGCTCCAAAAAACCAATGGATTTCTTCCAAGTCTATTTTCACTGATGGATTCGCGTAAACTCATCCCATCAGGCTCTGAACACAACGAAGAGCGTAAAGAAATTAGATCTAGGTTAACTAAAAGTCTAAGGAACGATCGTGAGCAGTGGTGGGCAACGAAAGCAAAAGAGATGGAAAAGGCAGCGGCTGTAGGCAACACCAGGCAACTATTCAGACTAATAAAAGAAACCGGAATTAAGAAGTCAAGTGTAAGTGAGACAATCTCGGAAAAAGACGGAACCCTTATCTGCTCTCAACCTAAACGTTTAGAACGATGGGCGGAACACTTTAAGGAGCAGTTTAGCTGGCCTTCAGCTACTGCACAACTACCCACTATTCCCAGAAAACCTGAATGGAACATTGAAGTAGGCCCCCCAACCCTACTTGAAGTTCAAAAGGCTATAGGTAATCTGAAACGGGGAAGAGCAGCTGGTCCAGATGGATTGGCTCCAGAGGTCTTTAAATATGGTGGTCCGATTTTAGAGATTAGGTTGACTAATATTCTGGCTAAAATCTGGGAGACGGATGTAATCCCATCTGACTGGTCACAATCACTGATTGTCCCAATATATAAGAAGGGGTCAAAATCATCCTGCGATAACCATAGAGGGATTAGTCTGACTAACATAGCATCTAAAATACTAGCCTCAATAATTATCGGGCGCCTAACTAAGACTCGTGAACTGCAAACACGAGAAAATCAGGCTGGCTTCAGACCTGGTCGTGGCTGTATCGACCACATATTCACCATTCGTCAAGTTTTAGAGCACAGACACGCTTATCGGCGTCCGACAATGATAGTTTTTCTTGACTTGAAAGCAGCATTTGACTCTGTAGACCGAGAGGTTCTGTGGCAGTGTCTGTCATTGGAAGGTGTACCTGAGAAGTACATAAACCTTGTGAAGGCTCTTTACTCGAACACTACCAGTCGAGTGAGAGCTTATGGCGAACTGTCATATGATTTTACAACCTCAAGTGGTGTCTGTCAAGGCTGTCCACTATCCCCGTTTTTGTTTAACTTCATTATAGACCTGTTGCTGGAAACAACACTCTCTGCGACTGAATTTACAGGAATTGATCTCCTACCAGGGGGACCACTAAGCGACTTAGAATACGCAGATGACATAGTCCTGTTTGGTGAAGACGCTGGCAAAATGCAGTCTTCTGTTGGAACTCAGTAATAATGCCAGGATGTTTGGGATGCGATTCTCCCCATCCAAATGTAAATTGTTACTCCAGGACTGGCCTGCGTCAACACCCGAACTAAGGATAGGGAATGAAGTAGTCGAACGCGTTGACAACTTCACTTATCTTGGAAGTCTGATCAGCCCTAATGGGTTGGTGTCTGACGAAATCTCAGCACGGATTCGTAAAGCTCGTTTGGCTTTTGCCAACTTAAGTCACCACCCATAGCGAAGGCGAGATGTCCGTCTATCAATTAAGGGACGAGTATACTGCGCAGTAGCTGTTCTACGTTACGGCTGTGAAACGTGGCCATCAAGAGTAGAAGGTACTCGTAAGCTACTAGTATTTGACCACAGATGCCTTAGAAATATTGCTCGCATCTGCTGGGATAACCGGGTAAGTAATAGTGAGGTTAGACACAAGGTATTAGGGAATGATGATAAATCAGTTGATGAGGTTGTGAATCTTCATCGACTGAGACGGTTGGGCCATGTGTTGTTACGTATGCCTGAACACCGATTACCACGACACGCTATGCTGATTAATATTGGCAATGGTTGGAAGAGAGTTAGGGGCGGCCAAACCAAAACGTGGCATCAGAGCTTGAAGTCACTAACTTCTAGCCTGAGCCATGTTGGTAGATGCAGACTACCTGGTTGGGGTCCGCGTGACTGTCGTAACCAGTGGTTGGAGACTCTAGGTGACATGGCTCAGAATCGATCACAATGGCGTAGGTGTATACACTCTTTATCTTCCTTTAAACCTTGAGACTAAAATTGCTTCATATCTCTCTTCCTTCCTGTACTATATCCTTATATACAACCTATAATTTATATACTACTACCACCACTAAATTAATTACTTCTATGAATCCGGTGTTCATCTTGTTGTGCTAACGAGGTATGGCAACTTGGACCGATGCATAAATGTGCCTGGTCCTACGTTGTAGCTGACTGACTGATTAGGGAATGATGGTAAATCAGTTGATGAGGTGATGAATCTTCATCGACTGAGATGGTTAGGCCACGTGTTACATATGCCTGAACACCGATTATCACGACGCTCAATGCTGACTAGTGTAGGGGGTGGTTGGAAAAGAGTTAGGGACGACCAAACCAAAATGTGGCATCAGTGCTTGAAGTCATTAATCTGTAATCTGAGCCATGTTGGTAGATGCAGACTATTTGGTTGAAGTCAGCGTGACTATCGTAACCAATGGTTGGATACTCTGGGTGATATGGCTTAGAATTGATCACAATGGCGTAGGTGTATACACTCTTTATCTTCCCTTAAACTATGAGATTAAAATTGCTTTCTGTGTCCACCAACCCGGTTAAAGCGCCGGACATTTGGTTTTCGTTCTCTCAATTTTGTAACCAACACCCCCCGCCACGAGAAGGCAGTGAGTAGGACTTCCCTAGCAGAGACTATATACGCGTGACCATGCGAGAGCATTTGAAGAGGGAGAGCGTACTCTACCCACTCTCGGCCGTACCAGGGCATTTACTATTCTATTGAGTGTATATGTACTTCTAATCATTTTCCTTTTTTCTACCTTTATTTATTTTAATTTTTGTTTTATTTATTTTTAACATTAAAGGATGGACATGTTGGTGAAAAACTTTTATTAGAAATTGAACGAAAATTTGATAAATGGCAAGAACCACCACCAGTTAAAACAATTAAAGCTTTACCAGCTCCGATTGATCCACCCGCTAAGTAAGTTTTGTCCTGTTTTCATCTTGAATTTATAATTACTAATTTACACTAACGATATGTTAGAAGATATAAATTATGCAATCCTTAGCTAGTCTCTTAACCCCCGAGCTAGAACTACACAGCGGCTTGAACACGAGAGGAAAGGCACAAACTATACGAGAAGCAGAGACGATAATTCATTTGGTGTCACCATCTTGAAACACCGACTTCGGTGGCTCGGACATGTTTTACGAATGTCGTCCCAGAGAATTCCACGTCGTGCATTATTTGCCGACTCTGGGGGACTGGTTGGAAAAAGCGGAGAGGTGGTCAGTGTATCACATGGCGTCGTGGTATGAAAGAAAGCTGCGAAGGACTAGCTTCTGTTGGTCCTTCACGACTCCCTGGCTGGGGTCCGAGAGATGGTGCAACACAGTGGCTAGAGACGTTATCAGATATGGCTCAGAATAGAAGCCAGTGGCGAGCCTGCTGTAACCTTTTTTTACTTTCTTCATAAAGAGTGGTTACAACTGAAATAGTCTTCTGGTTGTACATTTCAGTTCCCCCCATCATTACTCTTCTCTTTTTTTCCTTCTTTCATATATACGCATCTTCCCTCTTTCTCCTCCCATTCTCATTATTATAATATAATTCGAGAAAACTGAATGAATTCTCATAACAAAACGGTATAAAATGATTTTGAAACTGAAGAAAAAAAGGCGAATACATCTACGCTATTGCAAAGGATTTTGAACCATGTCAATCAACATCTCTAACGATAATCGTTTTGATTCTAATCAAGTGGTTTACACCTATCAACACAACTCAGTTCAACAGTCTTTATCTTGACAGGTGATATTTTCTGGTTATTTATTTATTGATTTAAACACATAAATATTGGTACAAGGAAGCACCAGATAAATATGCGCATCACAAATCTCATTCGATTTGTGTGAGGGCTGTGATACTGCCCAGACTGAAGCAGGTGGTTTTCTTAGGGGGCCACTCCCCGAGCCTTTGACCGAAAGATCTGATCCACAAGGCAGTGAAGCATCGTGAGGAGATGCAGTCCCATGGTAGCCGGTGACTAACAACAGGTTCATACGCCATTTGTTCCCTCAGGATACTGGAGCCCATGTGCACCATTGCTTTGGAATGAGGGTTTTCCAACTCCCCTAGGTGGATCCTCCACATCCACCAACCCGGTTAAAGCAACGGACATTCACTTTTCGTCCTCTCACTTTCGTAAACAACACCCCCGCCACGAGAAGGCAGTGAGTAGGACTTCCCTGTCAGAGGCTATATATGAGAGCATTCGGAGAGGGAGAGCAGACTCTCCCCACTCTCGGTCGTACCAGGGCATTCGGGTGCATTAGTAGGCTCGAAGAAACCTAGAGATGGCCAAATCAAAACATAACATCAGTCTATGAAGTCACTGACAATTCGACTTAGCCGCATTGATGGATATAGACTACCTAGTTTTAGTGAGAGTGATTAACGTAACCAATAGTTAGACTTTGAATCGTGTCACTTAAAGTCGTTTGAAATGGCGCAAGTACATCCACTCTTTGTCTTCCCAAAATGCTGAACTTCTGAATTCCTCATAACTTTATCTGTTTCACTAATTTATATTTTCTTTACGAGTAGTTTCTTTGACACCAATCTTTCTTATTACCACTGATATTGTTACTACGTCTATTATTCTAAAATTTGACTCGACAACTTCATCTGTCTGAGCTAATGGGGTATATAAACTTGAACCAATGTACATACGTACACGTTTTACGTTGTGGTTGATTGACTAACTTAATCGACCGATTTTCAAATATTAGCAACGCAATTCATCTTTGATTTACTTAGTCTTTTAGTACTCAGTCAGTCAGCTACAACGTAGGACCAGGCACACGTATGCATCGGTCCAAGTTGCCACACCTAATTAGCACAACAAGATTGACACCAAATTTATAGAAGTAGTTAGTTCTAACTACTTGTACTTAGTTTTAAAGTCACAGTAGAGCTGTGGCTTTGTGAAAGAGCTACTAGTTAGTACATGTAAAATGTTCGTGGTTTAATCATTTGATTGACTTGACTACCGTTCTACATACTTCAGTTCGACAAATTGGATAATATTACTAACTATAAAGCTTAAAACTTGTATTATATATTAAGTGCTTTCGTTTTCCAATGACTTGTTTTGTCAACTTGTCTTCATTTGGTTTCTATCAAGCGAAACTTTAAATGTAAATATGATTATTTATTTTTTTTTAAATGTAGAAAACGAGGTGGTCGACGTTATCGTAAAATGAAAGAACGTTTAGGTATGAGTGAATTAAGACGATCAGCAAATCGAATACAATTTGGTGAAATTACTGATGATGCTTATCAAAGTGATTTAGGCTTTTCATTAGGTTCACTTGGTCAACGTGGTATAGCAGGACGTTTACGTGCTCCACAGGCTGATTCAAAAACAAAAGCTCGTGTAAGTAAAGCATTACAACAGAAATTATCGAAATTTGGTGGTATGTCTACTATGCCTACTACTGCATTAGGTGCTGCAAGTTGGGGTGGGAATTCTACTGTTCGTAAACATGTCGCTGGTACTTCGTCATCGATTGCATTCACTCCATTACAGGTAAAATATTTGTTGAATTTGTATTCTGCGCTTTTTGTTTTACTTTATTCAATGTAGATTATAGTTAACTTTCTAATTGTCTTTTCTAGTAAAATCTTTATTATATTTTTATTTATTTAAACACATAAATATTGGTACAAGGAAGCACCAGATAAATATGCGCCGCACAAATCTCATTTGGTTTGTGTGAGGGCTGTGATACTGCCAAGGTGCCCAGACTGAAGCAGGTGGTTTGCTTAGGGGGCCACACCCGGAGCCTTTGACCTAAAGGTCTGATCCTCAAGACAGTGGAGCATCGTGAGGAGATACAGTCCCAAGGTAGCCGGTGACCAACAACAGGTTCATACGCCATTTGTTCCTTCAGGATACTGGAGCCCATGTGCACTATTGGTTTGGAATGAGGGTTTTCCAACTCCCCTAGGTCGAATTTCCGTGTCCATCAACCCGGTTAAAGCGCCTGACATTCGCTTTTCGTCCTCTCACTTTCGTAAACAACATCCCTGCCACGTGAAGGCAGTGAGTAGGACTTCCCTAGCAGAGGCTACATACGCGTAGCCATGTGAGAGCATTTGGAGAGAAAGAGAACGGACTCTTCCCAGTCTCGGCCGTATCAGAGCATTTGGGGGCTTCAAACAAAAACAATATTTTGGAGAGCATCATAAGCTACTAGTAATACTGTGTTCATCATGATTAGTGGATTTCACACAACAGATACATGGATTGCTATCTTATGAAATCGAACCAAAATGTTTGTAACTGTCATCACAGTTAGATTCAACAGTCTGTGACTTCATTGACTAGCTTATTTGACTATCAATAATCGTTTCACATTTTACTTTTATGTTAGCTGGAATAGTATCCAGGCGATATTTAAGCATACGGAACATCACTTCTAGTTTAAGAAAGCTTTTGAAGTAATCAACTGAACATCAACGTGTATTCCGTGCTGATTTACTATATAATGTAGTGAACAGAAACCGAGTTGGGACAATCGAATGTATTTAAGCACAAATTACAAACTATCTTACTAAGATCTGATAACCATACACTAAACAGTTAATATGCAAATTAACAATCAATTATGTCAATCTTCACTGTTCCATCCTGTCTAATTCCACTGTTCATGCATTTTAGTTCTTTCCTTATCGATCTTCTGCCAAAATACATTCTATGTCTGACCAACACCATATACTACTCATAAGGATATAAGTAGACCACACTATTACCATTATTATTATTACCCGTTGATATATCTATTTTTTTTTTTGGGGGGGGGAGGGACTTTTCTATATTTTTATTCATTTTACCTAATAATAATTTCTTAAATGGTATTTCTCTCTTTATATAGGGTCTAGAAATTGTCAATCCACAAGCTGCAGAAAAACCAATAGAAGTTGGTAACAAGTATTTCAGTAGTACTTGTGGTTTTACAAAAATTCAATCAAAAATGAAAAATGGAGTATAAATGATGTTGGAAAAAAATGAGATGGATATACGAAAGATAACAGATGATGATTCACAATATATATATATATGTAAACTAATGTACATTTTAGATGAAATGAAAGACATTTAATGAATGTTTCATCTTTTTTCCCTTTAATCTGAATGGATTATGTGTATACATTTACCACTATTCAACAAATTGTATATTTTTACTTATGTAATATAATAAAAGTACATACACATACAAGTCTTTCAGTAATTGACTTTTTGTTTAAATCCTATTGAATGAAAACAACTAATCATAATCTATGGGACAAGGTAATGTTTGCTAATTATCCTCATTTTGAGGCTGCATCACTGTAGGCGCTGATTGTTAGAGGAAAGCATTCTATTACTGTTAACCCCCTTAGTACAGTGGTCAGTAGAACATTGCTTTCAGACCATAAATTTGCTGATATTAGTCTTCAGTCGACTTGCCTAGGATGTTAGTACAATACAGCTCGATCAGCATGTTGTATCGGTCGTTATGTTAAGCCCATATGCCTTATTCTGGACAAGGTAATCCACCTATCCATCATGAGTCCTGTTTTGACCTTGTTAATTATTCACTTATTAACGCGTACTATTTTTTATATGAGCGTAGGTGTGTGTACTCTTCTTATCCTACTTATCATATGTCTGTCATTTATTCTTGTCTGACTATAAATATTGATTAACGTTTGATAAAAGTGAGTTGGCTTACCCGCCATCTCCAATGCATGTCATTTTTGTTTCGCTCGCTGATATTTACTCATATGCTTATAACTTTCTGACCTGCGTCATTTGACAATAAAACTGTAGTTGCCGCTTCTCTTTGCCTTCTGATTTTGTGCACCATTAAGATTTGTATTATAACGGTTATACAAAAGGGGATGATTGGAAGAGAGTTAGGGGCGGCCAAACCAAAACATGGCATCAGTGCTTGAAGTCACTAACTTCTAGTCTGAGCCATGTTGTTAGATGCAGACAACCTGGTTGGGGTCCGTGTGACTATCGTAACCAATGGTTGAAGACTCTAGGTCACACGTATCAGAATCGATCACAATGGTGTAGGTGTATACACTCTTTATCTTCCCTTAAACCTTGAGATTAAATTTGCTTCATATCTGCCTTTCTTCCTATGCTATATCCTTATATACAACCTTTCTTTATATACTACCACCAGTAAATTAATTACTTCTATGAATCCGGTGTTCATCTTGTTGTGCTAACGAGGTATGGCAACTTGGACCGATGCATATATGTGCCTGGTCCTACGTTGTCGCTGACTGACTGATAACGGTTATCGAGGTGAACAATTAACGAAGCACGGCACTACAAGGGCATCACTGTAAGCCACCAACCTGACTATTTTATCAAAGTAGTAACCAAGGTTACTTGAAATTACATGACATATAGTAAATCGGTGTAAAACTTTTATTTCGCTTCATTTTTTTTTGTTTTTAACGAAGGGTACAAAAATAAAAAAAAAACACCCCCCCCCAAAACCCAACATCCATTGATTAACATAGCACACAAAGACAACCAATAAAATATACATAAAATAATATACAATTAACATGTTTCACAATAAATAGTCATAATCACTATGACTTCATGTTGACAGGTTACTGTTCAATTGTTTTTGTATTATTCTTTCTAAACGATTATGCATTACTTGTATAAATAATCGTTGATTTTGTTTTAAATAAGCTGCCTAAAAAAAGTTGAATAAAACAAAAAAATCTTTGCATTTAATTGTTAAAAGTGTTTAACATTCAATTGTTCAATTGGAAGTTTAAGAGTTAAGCGCTTAATTCAATTCAATTTAGGGTAGGACAGATTGAGTTTTTTTTAATAAAATATGTTGGAAGTCAAGCAGATAAAAATATCAGAAGGGGTTTTAAGAAGATTTCAGTATTTTCATAATTGAAAGCATGAGTCAATTGAAGCTAGACCATCATGGAAAACCTGGAAGCACTGGATGGCCCTTTCGCCCTATTGTGGGACTCCTCAGCAGTGCGCATCCACGATCCCGCCTCGCGAGCGAGATTCGAACCCAGGATCTATCAGTCTCGCGCGCGAACGCTTAACCTCTAGATCACTGAGCCGGCTGGCATCCAACGGTGTTAATGTCTACCCGTACCGTTGATGACGCATTATGAAACTGTGGATTCTGAAATAGCTAATCCTCAAGATAATCTATAAATATTGACGTTTTTTTTCTTGTATTATTGTTGGTTGCACATCTTTCAATTTTTGTTGTCTTTACAATAGTTATGGGTTTGGTACAAGTCTGGTTGAAGAGTAATTTATATTCTACTTAGTCATCGCGTTAACTCTTACGTTAATAAGCAAAGATGGATAGTGGATAGCAATGAAATCCATGACGCGCATTTCGTTCTATTTGGGACTGGTCAGCTGAATGTAACAAATAGGACGAAATGCGCGTCAAACTGAATTCCACTGCTAGCCACTATCCATCTTTACTCACAATACTTATGAATTAAGGCTATATCGAAGCAATACACACAGTATGCACATATGCTAATAAGAAACTGACCAGTTGCAGTTCTAACACATCAATCAGAAGATTCAAACAAACAATACTAAATGAATGTCATACGTTAATATTTCAACTTTGCAGTTGGAGATCATAATAGTGTTAAATAGCATAGCAACAATCATAAATGCTAATACAAAGGTTGTACAATCAATAACCCCAGTAATTTGTGATTGACTGGAGAATTGAATTTTAAAAAGAATTGATGTAGAGTAATTACCTTAGTTAACTGGCTAAGCATTTCCATTATTTCATCTTGTATCAAATGTTCACAATGATTACGTAACCAAGACATATTCTTTTGAAGTATACTATTATTTTCTTGACTAAATGCTGTATTCATTAATGTATTACGTTTAGTTGGAGTTGACAATGCTTTTAAAGAAGATTTCATCATTGGAGAAGTAATACAATTAGTGGTAGAAAGATTACGAACACCATGTGAAGTTTGATGATGTAATGGAGTTTCTTTATTGTTTTCACCAGTTATACCATTAGGATTGTTTATAAGACTGTTTAAATGTTTCCATAATAAAAATGTTGACTGTTCAATTATGCCTACATATAAAAAATATAATCAAATAATAGTCAAAATGATTTGATAAAAAAATGAAAACACGAACAATCTAATGAGTTATTATTTATACACATAAATATTGGTACAAGGAAGCACCAGATAAATATGCTCCGCAAAAATCTCATTTGGTTTGTGTGAGGGCTGTGATACTGAACGGGTACCCAAACTGAAGCCGGTGGTATTCTTATGGGGCCACTCCCCGAGCCTTTGACCTAATGCTCTGATCCACAAGGTAGTGGAGCATCGTAAGGAGATGCAGTCCCAAGGTAGCCGGTGACCAGCGATTGGTTCATATACCATTTGTTCCTTCAGGATACTGGAGCCCATGTGCACCATTGGTTTGGAATGAGGGTTTTCCAACTCCCCTAGGTGGATGCGCCGTAGCCACCAACGTGGTTAAAGCATCGGACATTCGATGTTCGTCCTCTCAATTTCATAAACAACACCCCCGCCACGAGAAGGGAGTGAGTAGGACTTCCGTGGCAGAAGTAGTATCAATAAAATGGGATTGTAGCCTAGCAATAGCATTGAGAACAAATGTCTTTTCCTGTTTGGGACAAGTTCGTAGGATGTACTTTTACCTTAGTACTACTATTCGGAAGATAATCTGCTAAGAATGAAGTTGTACTATGAGCAACTAGTCAAAAGTAATTTTTAATTTCAACTACGAGAATACTTTAAACCATTACACATAATGAGTAGTATTTTAAAACAATAATAGTTGGTTTGCCAAGAATAAATGACCATGTACCGGTCATTTACTTTTAGTAGCCTGATCAAGAATTACAGGTTAACTCAGTTCTCCAATTATGTAAATACTATTTTGACTGACTATTTATGACTCATTGTTAATCAAACATGGATTCACACATTATTTACAACATGCTGTAAAGATAATTATCGGAAAATTCAAAACGAATTATCACAACACAGTTGGATTCCCTGAGTTAGCTGTCATGCGCTAGACCATGGAAGTACAGCCGCTTGACGCAACGTGGAACATGTCCTCGCGTGTTGCTAGATGAAAAACACTAACAGCTGAAACCTCACACGATCGACACGGGCCAGAGTCCAGCAACCTCACCACAAAGCAGCAAACAAACCAGCCCCCAACTGGACCGATAAGTATCTGATCTCGGCCCCCAGAACTAATCCTTCTCCTGAAGTTACGGATTCGATTTGCCGACTTCCCTTACCTGCATTGTCCAACTGCCAGAAGCTGTTCACCTTGGAGACTTGCTGTGGATATGGGTACGGCCTGCCACGAAAATTATACTGCCTCGTTCGGATTTTCAAGGGCCGACAAGAGTGTTACGTACACTATAAGCAGGGTAATATTTTACGAAGGCTAGCACCCCATCTGCGGACAAGCTGATTCCACGGTGTGGATGCATTCTTCACAAAATAAAAGAGAACTCTTTCCAGAACTCTCGCCGACGTCTCCGAGGTCGGTTGCGTTACCGCGCTTCACAAAAAACTTGAGGAATTACCTCTCGAAATTAGTAACTAGTGAGGAAATGAATATATATTGGTGTGGATGTGATGTGAACTTTGAAACTCGACAATCTTTGCAAACTCTTTACAACAATACATAAAATGTTCATTTGAAGTGAGTAAAAAGTTGAAAACTATCAAATATTAACACCTACCAATAAGTCCACGTAGTTGAACACGTAGACAACTGACACCAAGTTGAGTTAACCGTTGCATCATTTGAATTTCAGCATTTTGATTTTCCTTACCAGCAGTAATTCGGCTAGTATTTGGAAGAAAAAAAAAACAAAGCACATAAACTCTAAGATAATGAAACTACTACAGTATGACTTAGTTTTTATGCTAGTTGGCACTTATCGGTCATGAGTACATACAATCTTATGGGGACTGATGCTATTCGCCGTGGTAGCACGATATAAGTCAACCAGTATTAGTCACAGAAATGTATTCTCTTGATGGAAATTGATAAAGTAAAGAGAGTGGGTGACCTGAACTACGATGGTGATGATTAGCTTTGAGGTGAATACACTCCTGTTTTTAATTTTAGGATAATATATAACAAACAGAGTCTATCAGTGTATGAGGATAGTGAAATACGATGACAGTTGTTTGAAAAAAGTTACACTAATCGAATACACATTCAAAATTAATGTCATGCTATCTAGCAATGACGTAAGTTCAAATAGCACTAGGTTTATACATTCCCTCAAAACTGATTACTGACACCAATGTTATCCTCTAACTAGCACCAAATCTCATTATGTATAAGGTTAATTGCTCTTAACCACTTGACGGGTACAGTTTTCATATTGCACAGAATATCCGTCTAACATACAAACAATATTGTTTAATTCTTCATAAAGAAGAGAAAATACAGTAGAAAATTCTGAGTGACAAAGCTCAGTCAGTCAGTTACAACGTAGAACTTCGTACGTATGTACATCTGTTCAAGTTGTCATACCACATTAGCACAGAGATACAATTGTCGATTCAAATCCCATAGTGGTAGAAGTAGTAAGACTATAAGCAGTAATGGGAAAGATTAGGGTTTGAAGATGTTATTGAAGGAGTATAATCCAGTGAAATAAATTTAGGAATAGGAAAAGGAGAAAGGGACATGAGGAATTCAGAAGATTAGGATTTGGTAGAACACAATGATTAGATGTACCTTCACCATTGCAAACGATCTCGAGCTACGTCATTCAAGGTCTCTAACCATCGATTGCTATCATCTCGCGAATCCCAACCAGGTAGTTTACACCTACCAGCATGGCTCTGTTCAATCGTCAGTGACTTTATGTATTTGGCCACGTTTTGATCTGGTCACCCCTAGCTTTCTTCCAACCTACTCCTACACCATAAAACATTGGACTTCGGGACACTCGGTAGTTGGGCATATCTAACATGTGTCCCAGCCATCTCAACTGATGAAGTTTCACTACTTCATCAATCGATTTGCCATCCTTACCTAGTGCCCGTTTCCTAACAACTGCATTACTTACGCGGTGGTCCCAGGATATACAAGCAATGCTTCAAAGACATCTATAATCGAATACTAGTAGCTTACGAATATCCTCTACTGTTATCTGCTATGTTTCACTGCCATAAACTAGAACGGAACAAACTGCTGTGTAGTAAACCCGTCCTTTGGTTGGTAGTCGGATATCTCGCTTACACCATAAATGACGCAAGTTGACGTAAGCTAGACGAGCCTTCTCTAGTCTGCTCTTCACGAGCTTTGACGTGACAAAGTTAATAGAATACATTCCATGTAGCGATAAATAACAAAACAAATAACTGAAAAATAAATTTGAATGATCTCTCTCTCTCTTTGATGACTTACTCAACAGAATTTAATAATTGTAAAGGGCATTTGAATATAATGGATGATGCTTGTTTTAATTCATTGACTGGCAGATTTTCACTGAATGATTCACACTATGATTTTATTTTAAATAAGGCAAAAAATTAAGAAAATAATAAACATTAATAGGATAAGTAACTGATTAGCTTGTAAATATATCGTACAATATTACAGCACTACTTGTTCTATTCAAAATACGATAAAATAGGGGAAGGGGAAGACTAATGACTGAATGTTACATAGTTCAAAGCATGTGTCAATTGAAGCTAGACCACCATGGAAACACTGGACGGTCATTTCGTCCCATTATGGGACTCCTCAGCAGTGTGCGTCCAGGATCCCGCACCCGCTAGATTCGAACCTAGGACGTACCAGTCCATCACCATGATTAACCAGATGAAGATAGTTCACAACAATTGAGGTCAGCATATTTTAGTTTAACAGTACAATTCCCCTTCAACAGCTTGATAGTGGAAACAATATTGATATTACAAAATCAACAAAAATAATAAATAATCAATTAACTTCAAACTTATTACATTTTGCTAAGGCCATTACTATAAAAGCAGTTAAAAAAACGGAACATATATCTCCAAAAAAAGAACAGAGTTGTAAATCTCGCGACTATTCTGGTTAATTTCTTATTTTTATGAATCAATTATGTAATATCTTATGTCATCTTCTTAAACCATAAATTAATTTTCATCCTTGTTTGATCACTTATTTTGATGATAGTTTTCCTTGTTTTTAATTTGTTTTTATTTTTGAAGAAACATTTCTATATATGTGTTCCATATAGTAACGCATAAAATTACTAAAATCTCCACAAAAAACCGTTCTGATAATAATCATATGCTCAATAGTGACTGGCTAATGGAGTTCTAGTGAGAAGTAGTAACCAGTGGAGTTCAACTAGGTCTGTTGGGAGATATTGACTCACTGAAAAAAAAGGTGAACGGTTGCTGAATTTCGTGGTTTGGTTGAAGTTAAACATCAACACCGTCGGATGCCGGCCAGCTCAGTGGTCTAGAGGTTAAGCGCTCGTGGATACGTACTGCTGAGGAGTCCCACAACAAGACGAAACAGCCGTCCATTGCTTCCAGGTTTTTCATGGTGGTCTAGCTTCAATTGATTAATGATTTCAATTACATAAAATTACTAAAATCTCCATGAAAACCCTTTCTGATAACGGATAAATATTTATCCACCTTACCACTTTATAACTTTACTATATCAGTTTTTGTTATTGAATTACTCTTCACTAATATAAACAATATAAAATATACACACTAGTTATAAATAATGATTACTAGT
Source organism: Schistosoma rodhaini (assembly GCA_944470415.2). NCBI lineage: Eukaryota > Metazoa > Platyhelminthes > Trematoda > Strigeidida > Schistosomatidae > Schistosoma > Schistosoma rodhaini. The sequence goes on along the minus strand of OX104036.1, from coordinate 2,145,400 downwards.
ATTTGCAGATAGTAACCAATTGGTTGAAGTCAACGAAATAAATGAGTTCACTTTATTCTACTACGTATGATCTTCTTGTTTTAATCAAAGTATAATAGAAAACATTTTCATCTGATTCAAGAGTATCTCTTGAAGAAAATGTTGAATTGAATTATAATTCATAAAACTATGAAAATTATGATAGAAAAGAAATTTCTAAAAGTTTATATTAGATATAGATAATCAGTTAATTAGTCAGTCAATCACAACGTAGAACTTTGTACGTACGTACATCAGTTCCAGTTGCTATACAACATTAGCATAGAGATGCAACTGTAGATGATGGAACCGTATTGTATCATCATCTTCATATAGCTATTTGAAAGTAGAAATCTAATACTAAAATTAGAAACTTGTATCTCTAAAACAAACAAAAGGTTATACAGTGAACATCCTGGACAACTTAAAAATTGATATCACATGATAATTATTCACAACATATGTTAAAACTCAAATCTTGTGGTGTGAGCTACTTATATCCACACAAGCAGTGCGTCAAGATGGTCAGGCACTGAATGTATTTGAGTAGAAGATCGATAACAAAAGACGATTGGTACGAAATGCAGGAATAATAATAATAATCAGAGACGATGGACTGATATTTGCAGAAGGAACAGTCAAGATTAAGACAATTACTTGATAGTTTGCAAATTAACTGTTTATCGTATAGTTATCAGATTTTAGTGAGTTAGTCTGTAATTTTCGTGTCAAATACATTCGATTGTCCCCACCTGTGTTCTTGTACATTACAATCTGATTCATTCGATATTTTGTAACAAAAAATTCCCGAAATTCGGAGATCATTGTTAATAAGCACTTCGAATTGATGACACTAACTACATTATTACTTAAATAACTGAATAACTGAACTTCAGCTGATCAAGGTAACAGTGGTTACATGATGTTACTAACATATTTGATCTTGAGAATGAAATGAAGTCAAACTTTCTAAGACTAAACGAATAGAGAGCATATAGATTAACTCTATAATACCGTTTATTTTTAATGGGCCTAGTTTATATGAACTACAGCTAACGTTTACATCCTACTAATAATTTAAAGTGCATAGTTTAAATTCATCTAGGCTTCCATTAAGAAAATAACCAAACTACATCACATGGAAAGCCCTGAATTGGAAGCCTGAAGGGAAGCGGAAATGTGGAAGGTCAAAGAACACATTACGTCGGGAAATAGAAGCAGATATGAAAAGAATGAATAACAACTGGAAAGGACTGCCCAAGACAGCGTTGGATGGAGAATGCTGGTGGACGGCCTATTCTCCCCCACAAAGGGTAACAACAACAACAACAAACAGAGAATAGACATTAAGACACACACACACACACAAAAGGAAAGAAAATGGACGATAACATACATTTAGTAATTGAACAATCGATTGTCCAAATTGTTGTTGTTGTTGTTGATTCCTTTGTTCACCAATTATTTTACTTTTGGTTTGCTCTTTTGTACGACTATTACTACTACTATTATTAAGAAATTGAACATTGATTAATGCTAAACAAATTTTCTCTTTGCTTCGTAGACATTTCAATGACCATTGTAATAAATTGACAATTAATGTTAATGTATTTTGAATTTTTACATTGAATGTTGAATTTTCTAAAGTTAAAAACAAAACATGAATAGATATTAAATGATTGAAATAATTATATAAATAAATGAATTATACAATACGCCACAACTAACCAATCAAAGTATGCAATTCTTTATAAAAAATGAATGGAATATGGCTGACAATTGAATATAGGATGCACTTTTCACCAACACCAATGGTTGGTGTTCATCTAGTATTTGGAATTAGTCCGCAAATGCCCTGGTACAGCCGAGGGTGAATAGAGTTCAATCTCCCTCTCGAAATACTGTCACATAACCATGCGTATACAGCCACTGTCAGGAAAGTCCTACTCACTGCTTTCTGGCGGTAGGGATGTTGTTTACGAGATTGAGAGGACGAAAAGTAAATGTCCGGTTCACTAACCGGATTGGTGGACACGGAAAGTTCACCAAGGAGAGTTGGAAAACCCTCATTCCAAAACAATGGTGCACGTGGGCTCCAGTATCCTGAGGGAACAAATGGCGTATGAATCAACCGTTGGTCGCCGGCTAACAAGGAACTGCATCTCCTTACGATGCTCCACTGCTTTGTGGATCAGATTTTTAGGTCAAATGCTCCGGGTGTAGCTTTCCTAAGAAGACCACCCTTTGTAACAATATTTATGTGTTTAAATAAATAAAAAGAACATAGTAAGCAAAGATGGATAGTAGCTAACAGTGGAATCCAGTTTGACGCGCGTTTCCTCCTATTTGGGACTCGTCAGCTGGATATACCTACATTTCAGAGTTGATGTTTACTCTGGGACTCGAACTCAGTACCTTTCGCTTCAAACGCTATCGCGTTATCCACTCGGCCACTAAGTCCTGATAACCATTTACTTGTGCAATGGGGTGACCAGTTGCACTCCTAAAAAAACATCAATGGGAAGATTTAAACAAACAATATTAAGTGAATTAAAAAGGAACATAAACCAAGTAAAGTCAAAGTCAATACATTAATAAGTTTATTAAAGAAAACAATCATGAAAATCTACTTACCTTGTTCTGAATGAATTATTGAATGATTAATAAATTGAAATAATGTACGTACTGTAGAATGATTATTTATATTATCTGTTATAAATTTACGTATTCTATATTCTGGTATACTTATATAACCAGTTAATATAAATAATAAACTATAGATTAATTGAATATATTGTGTTTCAATAAATGAATATTCAAAAGCAAAATAATTATTTTGAAATTTATATATACTACTTAAATCATTATTATCAGTAAATGAATAAATATTAGATGGATGTATTAAATTAATAAGTAATTCAAATGTATGATTTAGAATTTTAGATTGAATAACTTCACGTTGAAGATTGGAATATCTAAAAACAAAAGAAAGAAAATGGTAATGAAGTCAGTAAATGATGTATGAAAAGAATTAACTTCAAATGCTCTAATATAGAACTCCGCCAGTAGCTCCTCTGGGGGCTACTGCCGGTCCCAAGCCCGGGTAAATAGGGAAGGTTGGGAATGGGGATAGCGACCCCATCCCATAAAAAACCAACTCGCCAAAAAACGCTGACGAGAAAAAAATTAATCTAAAAACGCTCTGATACAGCAGAAGGTGTAGAGAGTCAGCTCTACCTCTCGAAATGCTTTTATATAGCCACTGTCAGGGAAGTACTACTCGTAACCTTTTCGTCGCAAGGATGGAAAGCGACTTATAAATGACTGACAGGATCCTCATTGTAATGAAACTTATATAGTCGCTCTAATGCCCTAGTGCAGCAGAAGGTAGAGAGAGTCAGCTCTCCGTCTCTCAAAATGCTCCCATATAGTCACTGTCAGGGAAGTACTAGTAGTTGCCTTTTCGCGGCAAGGATGGAAAGCGAGTGCCTCGAGATGAGGAGGATCCTAGGGGAGTTGAAAAACCCTGATTCCAAACCAATGATGTACATGGACTTCAGGATTCTGAGGAAAAAATCGTATATATAAACCTATTGTTAATCGCAGACTACTATTGGACCGCACTTGCTAACGTTGCTTCACTACCTATCGGATTAGACGTCTCGGTCAAACTCTCGGAGAGGGGTCCTGTAAGGAAACCATCTACTTTGGTCAGGGAACCTGGAAAGCAACCCAGTTCTCACAATTTCGATGTTGTGCATATATAGTTTGGTGCTTACTTCGCATCAATGTTTATGTGTTTAAATAAATGAATAAAATATAAGGTCAAACAATCAGGAAAAGGTTGATTTGATTTGAGTACCTAGATAGTAGTACTAGTAGTACCATAGCTGTTAATTGCTCGCATCTGCTGGAATCACCGGGTAAGTAATAGTGAGGTTAGACGCAGGGTATTAGGGAACGATGGTAAATCAGTTGATGAGGTCATGAATCTTCATCGACTGAGATGGTTGAGCCATGTGTTACGTATGCCTAAACACCGATTACCACGACGCGCAATGCTGAATAGTGTAGGGGGTGGTTGGAAAAGATTTAGGGACGGCCAAACCAAAACATGGCATCAGTGCTTGAAGTCACTAACTTCTAGCCTGAGCCATGTTGTTAGATGCAGACTACCTGGTTGGGGTCCGCGTGACTATCGTAACCAATGGTTGGAGACTCTAGGTGACATGGCTCAGAATCGATCACAATGGCGTAGGTGTATACACTCTTTATCTTCCTTTAAACCTTGAGATTAAAACTGCTTCATAACTTTCTTCCTTCCTATAATTTACTTTTATATACAACCTATCTTTTGTATACTACCACCACTAAATTAACTACTTCTATGAATCCGGTATTCATCTTGTTGTGCTAACGAGGTATGGCAACTTGGACCGATGCATAAACGTGCCTGGTCCTATGTTGTAGCTGACGGACTGAAAGTAACAATAACACATACCTATGTGACTATATTCTTGGGTGTCAGGTAAGATAAAATAATACCGAATGCCTCGGTTTTATCATTTCTACACTATAGCTAAGTGAATGTTATTTGACATAAGTGAAAGATATATATACATATGTATAAAGAATGGAGTAATTATTTAAACAACAAATCTTATAGGACGGACAAAACAACCACCTAGAATATTGGTGTTACTACTGATAGTAATGATATTAGTAGTAAAGAATAAACTTACTCATCTGAACACATTATACTAACTGGACTATTAAAACTTGGCATAATTAAACTAAACAAATTTATAAGATTTGTTTCTGATGCAATCCATTGTATAAGCCAATTTGAATTAATTGGTTGATTAGTAGTAGTAGTAGTAGAAGAAGAATTTGAATGATTAATATAAGACCAATCTTGTCGACTTAAAAATGTTACAATTGAACTGGCTAATTGTATTTCATTACACATTAATGAACTAGAATGTGTATGTAGGAAATTGACAATTTGTTGATTAATAGACATATGTGTTGTACCTTGAATAGAAGAAAAAAAAACCCAAGTTGTACTATTCTGCAAATAAATACAGTACTATAAAGAAATAACAGAAATGCAATTTGCTAGCCAGGTACACGTTTATAAACTCATTGCTTTTGACCAACGGTTATTCTATGTTTGAAGATTGTACTAGTGTGGTGGGGTCTACTTATATCCATATAAGTAGTATATGGTAATGGTTAGACATAGTATGTATTTTGGCAGAAAACAGATAAGGGAAGAACTGAAATGAAGCGCTATTGGTAGGAAAATGCATAAACAATGAAACTAGAGAATATGGATTGATATTTACAGAAGGAACAGTTAAGATTGAGACAATTGACGATGACTTTTCAAATTAACTGTTGACTGTATGGTTATCAAAATTTAGTGAGATAGTCTGTAATTTGTGTCTAGATGCATTCGATTGTCCCCAGTCGTGTTTTGTTCACTACACTAGTAATGATATAAAAATTGAAAGAAGGTATAATAAAGTGTGAATGTATGACAAAGTGTTTGACCATTGAATACTTTGGTCACACATACATAGCTGATCACTTCAATGCATCAATTTAAAATTGACACATATACTTAATGGTATTTTCAATACATGAAAATTCCATTACTATAAGTTTTATGGAAGAAAGGAAATCTTTGATTGTTGATAATATTCTAATTACCGTAAACTATAACCATCTATCTAAGGAGAATGAAGTGTGACTGATAATGAGTTGTTGGACGGATATATATCTACTAAATTTGATTGTTACAAGTGCTTAATCGCGCAGATATGATATTACTTAACTAGTGCCATTATTCTTTCCTGGACGACACAAGGAGAAGGCAGTGAGTAGAACTTCTCTGGAAGTAGTTGTATGCATGTGGCCATATGAGAGCATTTGGAGAGGGAGAGCTGACTCTCCCCACCCTCATCCTTACGATGGCGTTTGAAGGCAGTAGAACATTGGATTTATCGGTAACATTTACATTCTTTCTTTATTTATTCTTTGGAGAAGTGATGGCTTACAGTAATTCAAGAAAATTCAGAAATTGAGTATTTTTTTACGAAATGGGATATTACGTATAGTATTTTTTTATAATTATGTCAAAGTTTAACCCTTCTATTGGCAATGAAACCATTTTTAATGTCGAATTTCAAGTAATCTACTAGGTCATCAGTTAGTTGTAATCAACATGAAAGTTGGCACAAATGTACAATACTTCTAAAACAAAATGAAGTTAACAAGATGAATAAAAAAGAAATCGAAATAATTATAGCAGTATTGATAGTGTAAACGATCAAGTATTAGGAATATGGTCCAAATAAACTGAATAACCGAACTCAAGATCTAGATGAATATACAGAATAAATGCGTTAAGCCAACTGTGACCAATTCTGGAATATGCTATATCATGTCCCTGTTTACTAGTCGCGATTATTACTCGGAGCACAAAAAGGTAGTGTGCATCTAACAATATGGCTTAGATGAATAGCCAACGACTACAATTTGGTTTGGTCACTATTCTATGTGATTCGAACAACAATAAAGACTAAAAAATATATTTGACTGACAACGTACACACTATTGTAACACATTAGAGAAGCTGAATGACACAGCTTCAAATTGTATGGATAGTATTGAACATAAATACATATCTTTTCGAGATTTGTTTACTCATTTAGATTCGACGAATACGAACAAACTATATAATGATATCCTTAACGGTTTCAATAAAACAAAATGCATAACATTATTATTATTATTTCAACACATAAATATTGGTACAAACGGGCACCGAATACATATGCACCGCACAAATCTCAATTGATTTGTTTGAGGGCTGTGATACTTCCCAGGTGTCTGAACTGAAGCAGGTGATTTTCTTAGGGGACCACACCCAGAGCCTTTACCTAAACGTCTGATCCACAAGGCAGTGGAGCATCGTAAGGAGATGCAGTCCCATGTTAGCCGGCGACCAACGATTGATTCATACGCCATTTGTTCCCTCAGGATACTGGAGCCCATATGCACCATTGGTCTGGAATTAGGGTTTTCCAACTACCTATGTGAACTTTCTGTTTCCACCGACTTGGTTAAAGCGCCGGACATTCGCTTTTCGTCCTCTCAATTTCGTAAACAACAGTAATGCCACGAGAAGGGAGTGAGTAGGACTTCCCTAGCAACATAACAGCATATATAAGAACAAATAAATACTTACCTAATGAATTTATCAAAATTTTTGAAAGTCTTAATGTTGGAATCAACAATCCTGCCCAATTAATTTTCATTAATTCATTCTCATCTATTTCACAACCAGGTTCTATCATTATACTACTGATAATGGATTCAATAAAATCCCAATAAATAGAATGATCACTTTTTCCAACAATCGGAGACGATGATGATGATGACGAATAGGAGAGGTAACGTTGAAATTTAGATGAACGGAACCAGATTAAATCCATTAATTGATTCGATTCATTTGACCGATGATTGATGTCTTGATATTGTTGATTATTATTATCGTCTTCAAGAATATATAAACAATCTAGACCGTAAGAATAACAATTAGCTAAATTTGATAATGAGAATACATCACAATTGGTTAGACGATTGATGATTCCATGATTAGCTAAAATCTAAAAGTATAAAATAAACAAACACACATACAGAAGAAAGTAGTAAACATTACATAACATAAATGGTAACCAATCGATCGATCGATCGATCGGACAATAACAGTAGTAGTGTGGTGTGTACTATCGACGTCGATAGATATAAGTAGTATGTATTATCAACCGAAAGTGAAATACTTAGAGGCAAAAGATTAAGAAGATTGAAGAGAAGAGAACGAGAACGGAGACTGATTGATGTGGAAAAGGAAGAATCAACCAATTCTAAGACAATTGATTGACATTTTGCAAATGAAGAATTCACTGTATGGTTCTCAGATTTTACTAAGAGATTCTGTAATTTTGTGTTGAAATACATTTGGTTGTCCTCACTTGTGTTCAAATTCACTGCAATAGTAACTATTTCTATGCACATAGTCATATGTCAATCACAGCCAACGAAAAGATTGCTACACATGATGTGCATCAGATCAATTTATTCTAACAAACCAGTTCAACCAAAATGAAATGTCCAATTAGGAGTATCAGTGGCAACAGAAAATGCTAAGCATAGACAACATGAGTTAGAATAGAATTAATAAATTAGTAGAATGAAAAAACAGTATAAGACTAATTAAAAATTGAATATCTAAGAAAAAGATTGTAGTGTCCGGTACCACATCAAACCCACATGAGTTATTCCAGCTTTCGAGCAGAAGGGTTTATTCATTCTTCTTCAGTCATACATTGACCGGGTCAGTTTATTCGCTTATTAACATTGTTTTTATACGAGCGTATGTATGTGTACCACTTATCTTATTCACTACATATCTGTAGCTTATTATTGTCTGGTTATAAATATTGACCCACATTCGATCGAATTGAGTTGCCTCATTTGCCTCAGTTTTTTTTACCCGCTTTCTATTCTGAATTTCCATCTGGATAAGCGAGCACTTGAAATAAATTCATCCACGTTAACCCATATTTGGCTTATTACTACCACCATCACACAAACAAGGGTTAGCCTAGGTTAAATGGCAGATTTATTTGTTCTTTTAAGTAAGAGTCAAATCAACGAACCATTAAAAGACAAATAATGAATGTACAAGTCCTATATTCCTCAAGGGTAGAGCGCTCGCTTCGTATGCGAGATGTCCTGGGTTCGATCCCCAGCACTTGCAGTGCTCTCTGCACATAACCAGGCGGCCAGTCACGTTGGTCGGTGGCGTGATGTGGGGTTCCTATATTCCTACTGATCCTAAATCATATCACACGATATCTCTATGAGTCAGTTATAATAATCACATGGATCAAAACTAGGTACCTTCTAATCTATGTACATAACTTATTTTAACAGTCAATGAAGAATAAATGATTTAAATTCGATTCAATATACACCATATACAACAAATTATTCTAAACGTACCTTTGCACCAATAGGATAACTACCTATTCTGCATAGAATTGACATTTTTGACTGATATAATAAATATGATGACATAATCGATGATGAATCTTCATTATGATTATTATTATTGTTTGATTCAAGTGGCAAATAATTAGAACGATTCAATACAGATGAATAATCGGGTAATTCGGTATTGACTGAGGTAAGAAATTTACCTATAACTTGTAAATCTTCAATTATTGTATCCAAAATATGCTACATTAAAAGTGAGCAAAAAAAAGAAAACAATGAAGATCTTTCTTTGACATGATATTGAGAAAGAAAAGTTTACGGGTTTTTTTAAATGTATTATTATGTATTATTATATAATTATATATATAATACAATTTTTGTTTAACTTCATTATAGACCTGTTGCTGGAAATAACACTCTCTTCGACTGAATTTACAGGAATTGATCTCCTACCAGGGGGACTACTAAGCGACTTAGAATACGCAGGTGACATAGTCCTGTTTGGTGAAGACGCTGGCAAAATACAGAGTCTTCTGTTGGAACTCAGTAATAATGCCAGGATGTTTGGGATGCGTTTCTCCCCATCCAAATGTAAATTGTTACTCCAGGACTGGCCTGCGTCAACACCCGAACTAAGGATAGGGAGTGAAGTAGTCGAACGCGTTGACAACTTCACTTATCTTGGAAGTCTGATCAGCCCTAATGGGTTGGTGTCTGACGAAATCTCAGCACGGGTTCGAAAAGCTCGTTTGGCTTTTGCCAACTCACGTCACCTATGGCGAAGACGAGATATCCGTCTATCAATTAAAGGACGAGTATACTGCGCATCAGTTCGCTCTGTCCTACTTTACGGCTGTGAAACATGGTCATTAAAAGTAGAAGATACTCGTCAGTTACTAGTAATTGACCACAGATGCCTTAGAAATATTGCTCGCATCTGCTGGGATCACCGGGTAAGTAATAGTGAGGTTAGATGCAGGGTATTAGGAAATGATGCTGGTAAATCAGTTGATGAGGTGATGAATCTTCATCGACTGTGATGGTTGGGCCATGTGTTGTTACGTATGCCTGAACACCGATTACCACGACGCGCTATGATGACTAGTGTAGGGGATTGTTGGAAGAGAGTTAGGGGCGGCCAAACCAAAACATGGCATCAGAGCTTGAAGTCACTAACTTCTAGTCTGAGCCATGTTGACAGATGCAGACTACCTGGTTGGGGTCCGCGTGACTATCGTAACCAGTGGTTGGAGACTCTAGGTGACATGGCTCAGAATCGATCACAATGGCGTAGGTGTATACACTCTTTATCTTCCTTTAAACCTTGAGATTAAAATTGCTTCATATCTCTCTTCCTTCCTATACTATATCCTTATATACAACCTATAGTTTATATACTACTACCACCACTAAATTAATTACTTCTATGAATGCGGTGTTCATCTTGTTGTGCTAACGAGGTATGGCAACTTGGACCGATGCATAAATGTGCCTGGTCCTACGTTGTAGCTGACTGACTGAATACAAATTAGACCATCGTGTCATTGAATATAAATAAGGCCACGCGTATATAGTTTTTGCCGGGGATGTCCTACTTACTACCTTCTCGTGGCACTACTGTTGTTTACGAAATTGAGAAGACGAAAAGCGAATGTCCGGTGCTTCAACCGGGTTGGTGGACACGGAAAGTTCACCTGGGGGAGTTGAAAAACCCTGATTCCAAACTAATGGTACACATGGGCTCCAGTATCCTGAGGGAAAAAATGGCGTATGAATCAATCGTTGGTCATGGGACTGCATCTCCTCACTATTCTCCACTGCCTTGTGAATCAGACCTTTCGGTCAAATGTTCCGGGTGTGGGTCCCTAAGAAAACCACCTGCTTTAGTCTGGGCATCTGCGTAGTATCGCTGCCCTCACACAAATCAAATGAGATTTGTGTGGCGCATATATATCTGGTGCCCCATTGTACCAGTATTCATGTGTTTAAATAAATAGGAGGAGGAGAAGTCAGCGAAGCCAATAATATTTTCGACGAAATCATTTACCTTAACCTTATTTCTCACCGGTTAGCGTTTTTTTAGCGAGTTAGCTTTTCTACGGGATGGGGTCGCTAACCCCATGCCCAACCCTCCTCCTTTACCCGGGCTTGGGACCGGCAGTAACTCTAGGAGAGCTACAGACTGGATTCCGTAAGGATCGGTCGTGCACAGACCAGATTGCGACACTACGGATCATCGTTGAACAATCAGTTGAGTGGAACTCATCACTATACGTCAACTTCATTGACTATGAGAAGGCGTTTGACAGCGTGGACAGGAGAACATTATGGAAACTTCTTCGACACTATGGAGTTCCTCAGAAGATCGTCAACATTATCCAAAACTCATACGATGGATTACAGTGCAAAGTGGTGCATGGAGGACAGCTGACAGGTGCATTTCCAGTAAGGACCGGAGTCAGACGAGGCTGTCTACTCTCCCCATTCCTCTTCCTTCTAGTGATTGATTGGATTATGAAGAATTCGACATCTGAAGGAAAATACGGAATACAATGAACTTCTCAGAATCAATTAGATGATTTGGACTTCGCAGATGACCTAGCCCTCCTCTCTCATACACACGACCAAATGCAGATGAAGACAGCAAATGTAGCAGAAGCCTCCGCATCGATAGGCCTCCACATTCACAAAGGAAAAAGCAAGATTTTCAAGTACAACACGGAGAACACCAACCCAATCACACTTGATGGCGAAACTCTGGAAGAGGTGGAAACATTCAAATACCTGGGGAGCATCGTTGATAAACAAGGAGGATCGGATGCAGATGTAAAGGCGAGGATTGGCAAAGCAAGGGCAGCATTTCTACAATTGAACAACATATGGAACTCAAAACAACTCTCAATCAATTTCAAGGTCAGAATCTTTAATACGAACGTCAAGACAGTCACTTCTACTGTACGGAGGGAGCTGAAACGTGGAGAACTACTACGGCCATCATCAGGAAGGTACAAGTATTTATAAACAGTTGTCTACGCAAAATACTCAACATCCATTGGCCGGATACTATCAGCAACAGCGTTTTATGGGAGAGGACAAACCAGCTTCCAGCTGAAGAGGAAATAAGGAAAAGACGTTGGAAGTGGATCGGACATACATTAAGGAAATCACCAATGTGCATTACAAGACAATCCCTAACTTGGAATCCGGAAGGGAAGCGGAAAAGAGGAAGGCCAAAGAACACACTACGCCGGGAAATAGAAGCAGATATGAAAAGGCTGAATAGTAACTGGAAAGAACTGGAAAGGAAGGCTCAGGACAGAGTTGGATGGAGAATGCTGGTGAGCGGCCTATGCTCCTCGACGAGGGGTAACAGGCGTAAGTAAGTAATTTAGTAAGTTATTTCTCACACCCCGATTATTATGTAATTTCATTAGGAGATTTGTAGTCTTAAACTATTTTATGATCAAATCTATTCTATCTTTTCCTTTTATAGATATATATTTACCATGAAACTATAAATACGAATTTAAAGCTTAAGTAAATGATTTCATTGAAAAGATTTTCTTTACTAAATTCTCTTTAGTGGTATTACATAACATAACGAAGCAATTTAGAAAGTGGATAAAATCGAACACCAGATTATGAAATTAGCCATTATTCCGCACAACAAAACATTTGAATTCAACTGAATTACAGATGCCCCCAAATACCCTGGTACATCTGAGAGTGGGGAGAGTCCGCTTTCCCTCTCCAAATGCTCTCACATGACCACGCGTATATAGCCTCTGTCATGGAAGTCTCAATCATTGCCTTCTCGTAGTGGTGGTGTTGTTTACGAAATTGAAAGGATGAAAAGCGAATGTGAAGCATATAAAGTATCATTTTGTATATTTTTTTTTAGAAATCTTTTAAGAATCCTTGAATAATCAATAATGAATAACGCGGATTTTTTAGGGTCACATGAATTGAACTCCAGTTTACGCATGTACGTATGCATGTACTGTGAAATCTTTATTGTTGTTTAATTCTCATGATTGGGAGATAGTCCATTTTTAAAAAAAAAGATTACGGATATTTTCTTGGCATGAAAAGATATGAAGTCCACAATGAATTTAATGGAACGGGTTGAAATGATAACTGTTTTTTCTCTCTAAAAAACATCTTGTTAGAACTATACTAGATGTATTCCAAGTATAGATATATAACACCGTTGGATGCCGGCTCAGTGGTCTATCGGTTAACGGCTTTGGCTTGAGACTGGTAGGTCCTGGGTTCGAATCTCGCGACTGTGGGATCGTGAATGCGCACTGCTGAGGAGTCCCATAATGGGACGAAACGGACGTCCAGTGCTTTCAGGTTTTCCATGGTCGTCTAGCTTCAATTGACTCATGATCTTAACTATATAAAATTACTAAAATCTTCACAAAACCCCCTCTGATCTATAGATATATAGTTTTGCTAGTATTGGAATCCTCTAAGAACAGTATTTTGTTTGTGAAACACTCATTTATCTTTCAAGATGGCATAATAAACTCTTTAAGATATTTAATCATCAACATTCTACAGCTGTCAGTAAGAGGTTGTGAAAATTATTGAATTTCATTCAAATAATTAACCGATCTACGTTAGACTATCAGTGAAATTCAACAATTTCAATTACTCTTGATTGAAAATTATCATGTGCTCACTAGTGGATAGCTTCGAGAGAAAATTTCTGGAGTTCTAATGAGAAGCCATGACCAGTCGAGCTTAAACCATGTTGGATGTCAGGCATTCACCGAGCAAATACAATAAAAATGTTCACCAGATTCTACGGATTTACTGAAGTTAGATATTAACACCACTGGATCCTGCCTCAGTGGTCTAGAGGTTCAGCTTTCGTGAGCAAGACCTAAAGTCCTAAGTTCGATATGACGATGCACACTGCTGACGAGTTCCATACTAGGATGAAATGGTCTCCCAGTGCATTCAGGATTCCTATGATGATCTAATTTTGGTTCATGATTTGGAATGACAATCCGCAGTCGTATTTCGAAAGAATCATAGCTCATTTAATATATATAATTGTCTATTAAATACCATATTTTTTATTACAGTAATAAATTATCAGCACAAAATATGCAAAGAAATGACATGATTCTCCGTTTTATAAAAATCTGTCAGTCAGCCAGTTATACGCAGAGTAAAAGCTGGCACATGCCTACATCAATTCAAGTTCTCATACCACCTTAACACAAACAAATGAAATTGTCGGCGAAAATTCCAGAATAGCTGAGGTAACAACAGTATTAGTAGTAATAGAAAAGAGCAGAGATCAAAGACACAATTCGAGAATAAAATATGACCCGGTGAAAACTATGAAGAATTTTGAAGCTTAAGATCTAAGAATGCACATGCGCCATCAGGAACAATTTTGAGCTATGTTACCAAAAGTCTACAACCATTGGCTACACAAATTACGTATACCTCAACCAGGTAATATCGATGTGCCTGCCTATATGACTCAGTCCAATAGTCAGCATCTACATCGATTGATGCCGCATCATTGTTTGAGCTCCTCTAGCTCCCTTTCAACCTACTCCTACATCAGTTATCATCGTGCATCAAGACGGTCAGTGAAAAGGAATACGTAATACATGTAATAACCATCCCAGTTGATAAAGATTCACCACACTCTCAATTGATTTCCCATACCTAAGTTAAATCCTTAAAATAATTCAAAAACATATGCATAAACAGTTTTGAAATAATGACTAGTAATTCACGTTCATCTTTCGACATTTACAATTGAGTAGTCTTCCTCTCATGACATTTATTTCCAATGCCAAATATATTTGATTCATAAGTTCTATGGCAATCGTCTTTCGTTACTCCAGAGGATAGAAGAGCGGATGGACATAAAAATACAGACCATTATGATGGTATTTCTTGAGCTCCTCTGAAGTTTGACTAACGATAGAACTTAATCATTCTATGAAGGCGCGTGAATACAAGCCGTTAACATATATCAATGGTTAATTCAAATGAATTAAAACAAAATCTAACCTGAATAGTTCCTTGATTGTCAAGATATGTAATTAGTTGTTGAGAGCAACGATCAAATGAGATTAACAATTCTAATAAACTCATTGCAGCTAATTGAATCATTGTATGCCCATGAATTATATCAGTAATTAATGTAGAATGTAATTGATTTAAATCAGAAGAGTTCAATACATTTGAATGTATTGTATTCAAATTGGTATTAGTATTAGTAGTTGAATAATTGAATATAGAGAAGCATTCCATTAAAGAATTGAAATCAGTTAACGATACTTTATCGTCTTTTATTGATTGACCTAATAGAAGGAGTGAACATTTCATCATTAATCAACAATACAAAGTATTCAATACTAATTTAATCAAAAAAGAACCCCCAAATGCCCTGGTACGACCGAAAGCGGGGAGAGTCCGCTCTCCCTCTCCAAATGCTCTCATATAGCCTCTGCCACACAAGTCCTTCTCACTGCCTTTTCGTGGCACTACTGTTGTTTACGAAATTGAGAGGACAAAAAGAGAATGTCCGGAGCTTTAACCGGGTTGGTGGACACGAAAAGTTCATCTAGAGGAGTTGGAAAACCCTCATTTCAAACCAATGGTGTACATGAGCCCCAGTATCCTGAGGAAACAAATGGCGTATGAATCAATCGTTCGTCACCTGTCACCATGGGACTGCATCTCCAGACGATGCTCCACTGCCTTGTGGATCAGAACATTAGGTCAAAGGCTCCGGGTGTGGCCCCCTAAAAAAAACCCACCTGCTTCAGTCTGGGCATCTTGGCAGTATCACAGCCCTCACACAAATCAAATGAGATTTGTGCGGCGCATATGTATTAGGTGCCCCTTTGTACCAATATTTATGTGTTGAAATAAATAAATAATAAAAAAGACGGAATTAGAAATAATTAACATATTGTGGTGTGGGCTACTTATATCGACATAAGTAGTATATATATCGTGAGATAGGAATAGAATATCTGACAGCAGAAGATTGAGAAGGGAAGAACAGTAACAGAAAGCAATTAGTGTGGAAATCCATGAACATTTTGGAAATGAAGTATCAGAGTATGGTTTTTTACTGATTTATCAAGCTACTTTGTAATTTTAACAGAAATATCTATAATACTCTGTAATTGGTGCTAACTACATGATCGGTTGTCTTCATGTGTGTTCTCATTTAGGATAAGGATTACATAACTGAACATAATAAGCAGAAATCTTAAACTGATAGGTAATAATAGGAACCAGACATGTAATAAACAATCTGATAATACGGATAAATCTATCAACATAGAAAGAGTAGGTCAAAGATGGGGAAAGAAAAACAAACCAGTGTGTAGGGAGATTTAGTAACATTATCTGTTTTGTTTAACCAAAGAATGATTAGACACACAAAAGACTTCGTTTTATACAATAAATTAGGGTTGTTGAATCGAAATCTTATAGCTTTCATTGTATGCAGGAGATAAATTTATACACTAATGAGAAAAACTGAAAGTTCTGTCTATTACATGCCAAAGATCGACACTGAATGATAAGACAGAATTGCGTATAGATTGTTACTCCGCCTGTAGCTCTTCTAGAGTTACTGCCGGTTCCAAGCCCGGGTAAAGGAGGAGGGGTTGAGCATGGGGTTAGCGACCTCATCCCGTAGAAAAACTAACTCGCTAAAAAAACGCTAACCAGAAAAAAATAATTCAAACCATTTAAACTCTGCTCTAGGAGTTGAAGGAATAATTATGACGCCGGGAAATAGAAGCAGATATGAAAAGGATGAATAGTAACTGGAAAGAACTGGAAAGGAAGGCTCAGGACAGAGTTGGATGGAGAATGCTGGTGAGCGGCCTATGCTCCTCAACGAGGGGTAACAGGCGTAAGTAAGTAAGTGTATAAATTGTGTTTGAGCTCTCTCAAAACATAACAGGCGATTTTTCATAACTAGTTCGTGAAATTTTCACGTAGAACATCAGACATAGTATTCTTAAAAGGAGAGAATGCACTGATAAATATGCAATGCATTGGTGAAGGCAAGTACTTTATCATTTAACTGACAAATGATAGTTGTTCAACCGAATAACAACTGCAAAAAGTGTCATTACATAGATCTATCCAATCCACCATGTAAAATATAGCTAGAAACATATCTCTCGATCGAACTGTAGCCGGAGGAAGGGAGGTTTGTAACGAATAGTTTGTCTCTCAATCCTTATAAATATATATGAGGAGATAAAAAAAATGACATTACTCTTCACTTACCAAGATCTCGACAGAAACGTATCACATAGCATAAACTTCCATAATAATTGGCACGCATACGTTGTGTTGAAGTTTCTAAATGAACAGGTGACAAGCACACACAAAAAAGGGGAAACATAGATTATCAATCAGGCTAAAAACCAAACATAAGGTGTAAATGGAAATATGAAAATAGCTAGACTAGAAACTTAGGGTTCGAAGTTACCATGATGTTATATCCCCCGGTGAATTACAAATGGTAACTTTTAGGTCTATTTATCGATTAATATAATATGCCTATTTCCTATTGTACAATTCTTACGTAACTAAGCTATTCATATTCGTGTTTCTTTTATCATTAGCTTTATTTTGATCTTTGATTTATTATCATACGATTCTTGAGTTATAATCAGTTTATTGATTACTTTGGTTTGTATAAAAACCTAGTGTGTTTGTAAATAATGATTCATACCACTGAGGCTGTTATTGGTGTTTTGGACTTAACTGGCTGGGCCAAGCAGATCGCAGGGCCGATACGTACACTAGACTGCCCGTACAGTTTCGTGTGTCACTGTTCCCGTCGATAATTCGCTGCTCCCTGTTTGGCGGTCTTATCGCGTCATACATCAACTAGGCCGATACGTACTATAGACTGCTCGTACGGTTTCGTGTGTCACTGTTCCAGTCGAGAATTCGCTGCTCCCTGTTTGGCGGTCTTATCGCGTCATACATCAACTAGGCATCCACTCGGCCACAAGATATAACACATGAATATGCATCAAAAAATGTGAATCATAGGTGAGATCCCTGAGGGTAGATTGTGAAGGAGGACAGTTAACAACTATTAAAACTAATATGTAAAACATTACTGCAATGTTCTTTTTAGTGAGAGGTTTAGCCATTAGATAGCGGAAATATCATACGTTATAACTGCCACTGAAAGGTTTCTTACCGATTACTTTCAATCAGCTAACATTTAAACAGTGTTTAGTGCAGCACTAAACAAGGAATGTAAAGTCAAAGGGTAAGCACTGTAATCAATTTAATAATGTATGTGTTCACTGGAAACATCAAACTGCTCAACAGACTAGGATGCAACGCAGATATAACTATTACGATTTTTTAATTAAAACTAATGGCGCTGTTTTAAATTGTAAGAGAATGTACTGACGATATTTCACTACAGACGGAGCTATCTGTCTTCATTTGTCTGTACACCTTAAAACAGCACTGTAGTGATCATCTACAACTTTGAATTCATCCCATGTACATATGAAATTACGGTAAAAAGCAACATTATGAATGCATAATGATAAATACAGTGCAACCAATACACATCGAAAGAGAAAAAACTTACTAGTTCTAACGATTGACTTAACTAACAATTCCATTACTGATATAAGTAAAGGAGACCAATGTTTATTATAGACACATTTATCGAATCCACTTGTTGGCATTTCTGAAATATTTGGCTTGGATGCGTTAACATATGATGATTGACAATGCAAAAATGAACATAGTGTCAAACTGGTACCACTGGCTAATAGACGAATAGTTTGTGGAACTTCTTTCACAGAACAAATCTATTAGGCATTGCAGCAGGAAACAAATAATAAACAGGAAAATATAATGTCATAAAAAGGCTATAATATGTAAAATACTACTAAACACAATTATTCACTACTCATATCAGCCCCCAAATGCCCTGAAACGGTCGAGAGTGGGGAGAATCCGCTCTACCTCTCCAAATGCTCTCACATGGCCACGCGAATATAGCCTCTGACAGGCAACTCCTAATCATTGTATTCTCGTGACATTATTGTTGTTTACAAAATTGAGAGGACGAAAAGAGAATGTCCGGTGCTTCAACCGGGTTGGTGGACACGGAAAGTACACCTAGGGAGTTTGAAAACCCTCATTCCAAACCAATGGTGCATAAGGGCTCCAGAATCCTGAGGGAACAAATGGCGTATGCACCATTCGTTGAACACCAGCTATCATGGTAATGCATCTCCTTACGATGCTACACTGCCTTGTGGATCAGATCTTTAGGTCAAAGGCTCAGAGTGTGGCCCCATAAGAAAACCACCGGCTTCAGTTTAGGCACCCGTTCAGTATCACAGCTCTCACACAAATCGAATGAGATTTGTGTGGCGCATATTTATCTGATGCTTTCTTGTACCAATATTTACGTGTTTAAATAATAATACATTTACAAAGCTTAAGAAGGTAAAACATCACTCTTACCTGAGATAATAACAGAATAAGCACATCTAAACAAAGAACTGGAACTGGACGAAGTTTAAATTTATATTGTGACATATTATTTGATCCAATACCGACATCACCATCACTATTATTACGTAATAAACTGATTAATTCCGAATATAGATAACTTGGTACAGATATCATTGATTGATTTAAAGATCTTTGTATTGTATTATTATTATTATTGCCACTATCATATTGTCCTTGATTTGTCATTAAACCTAAACTAATCTCAACTGCTTGTCTCCATGCTTCAATAGCTACTTGTTTACCAGCATATAAATGAAGATTATGTATATTTCGAT
Source organism: Schistosoma rodhaini (assembly GCA_944470415.2). NCBI lineage: Eukaryota > Metazoa > Platyhelminthes > Trematoda > Strigeidida > Schistosomatidae > Schistosoma > Schistosoma rodhaini. The sequence goes on along the minus strand of OX104036.1, from coordinate 2,125,466 downwards.
GATCTATCCATTCACGTAGATCAGAGATTTGTTTTATTAATGCAGATACTGTTGTTGTAGATGAAGATGATGATGAATAAGATGTGTTGAATACTTCTAAGATTGATAGATGATAAGCTGATCGATTAATATCGAATACTTGATCAAATGTTAATGTAATCAGTTTGTTCAGATCTTCATTAGAATAACTATTTAGATCATTACGTGTACTGATTAATTTCATGAATAAATTCATTAAGAATATTTTGAAATGTATCATAGTTGATAATACTTTTGTTGCATTGGAATCTGAACTTAATAAAGGACAATGGATAGATGATTTTTTCAATAACTGGAATAGAGAAAGAGAGAAGTCGTTGGGGAATAAAAGCAGAAACAATGAAAAATTGGGGGGGGTGAGCTCGACATTAAAATAAATAAATACAGGTATTTTCAATCGGTTTAGTTATATTTTTGCATGTGTTGGATGGTGACAATGACTAATCATACATTTAAATCAGCATGGTGATCTAGAAGTTGACAGTTGAATATTTCAATCAGTAATCTTATATCTTCATTTAGTGGTTAGGGTTGCCTAACATGATGTAATTGAGTCATATTGGCCAAAACATTCGTTTCTTGATAATTCCATCGTCCCAGACAGGTCAAATGGAGAATGGCAAGTACTAAAAGTACTAACTTAGGAACAGAATGCAAAGTTGTACAATGAACTCTAATAAGGTATGACGAAAGAAATAGGTTTTTTCCAGACAAATAACATCTTCAGCAAAGATGAATTCTCATAACAGAAGGAAGGGATTACGAATGGTTGACTCTAGAATTAGCAAACCTTAACTTGTCAACAGAATTGCATTGACAACAATAACGCCTGAAAAATATGAAACTAACAAATCAAAGACTGCCAACATAAGGACTATGTGTAGTTGGCCTCAAGTAGTTATTTCTCAAGGTTTACAGACATGTTCCCAGGCATTTGTACTAAGCTTCTAGAGTAATATCAGTTAAAAAGTGTTAGTTTTAGAAGTTTGGGAGAAGACAATCAACATTCGTTTATGAAATAGATGACTTACTTCATGAAGAACATTTGAATTGAACAATTTCGATTCGAATGGATTGCAATCATTGGCAAGTTCATTGGATGTGTTTAGAATTTGCAAAAAGTTCACAAGAACAGAAGGAGCTGATAATAGAAAGAACGGTGAAAAAAAGACATCAAATGTGGATTAGGTATGCAGGATTGAATAAGGAAAGTATTCGAAAAACGTAAACATATATGTAACAATAATGGTTGCCTATCTGATCTCTTTGAAGAATGATGAGAGATCAGTAAACGGAAAACGAAAAAAAGAAAAGATAGTAACAATATATTAGCAGTTAAAGGTATTTATATATCATAACGCAAACCTAGTAAAAATTACTCATCACAAATGGGTTTTGTGGAGATTTTAGTAATTTTATATAGTTAATATCATGAGTCAATTGAAGCTGGAAAACCTGGAAGCCCTGGACGGCCGTTTCGCCCTGTTGTGGGACTCCTCAGCAGTGCGCATCCACGATCGCCCACTCGCGGGACTCAAACCCAGGATCTACTAGTCTCCCGCCAAATCGCTTAATCTCAAGACCACTGAATAGGCCGACATCCAACGGTGTTAATGTCTAACGTCAATCAATCCACGAAATTGCGCGACAAACTTCGAATCCCGCGAGGCCGGATCTCAGATGCACACTGCTCACCAGTCCCATACTAAAATGAAAAAGACATCCAATGGTGCCAGATTTTCAATCGTGGGCTAACATTCATTTATTCATGGTATCGATTTAAACTCAACAATCTCCATAACCCTATACTGATAGTTAACAATTGATCAATAAATTCATGAACTCATATCGTTTCTTTATTTGGTCAACCAAGCATTCATCCGATCTTCTATAACAGCTAACCATAATTGTATATTTGCATAAGAGATGGTTATGGATCCATAACATATATTACAGTCATTGGGGTTGATGAAGATTCAAAACCATATTCAATAACTTATTACTCCTACAATGTACATCGTTCAAATCATTTAATGGTTACAAAAATTTGAAAGATACTAGATCAAATAAGTTGAATGTATTCAGAATAAAATGACTTATGCATTCATCATTTGATTTTAGTCTGCTGTAGATGTCCAGTTGTAGTTTTGCATTGAATATCACTTGCCATTCCCATGTGCATAGCATTTGTTGTCGTTTGTTTTAGCCTACTAATATCGACTGCAGTAGTACAAATAGAAAAATTAAAATAAGATTCCATGACAACCTTTGAGATGGCGAAGTTTTATAGCTCAGGTGGATGATTTTGATGGAGTTTTGTTCTCTGAGCTAGAAGGTTTGGTCGTGGAGCTTAAATCGTTCTTCTGAATGACATCAACATAACGAACTTCGGCTAGAAGTGAAGTTTTCGAATTTCTCCACATGTGGTTCACAGCTTGTACTGTACGCCTCGAAGAAAACAATGGCAGATTTACGGTCAACAAGAACCAATCAACATCGAGGTGTACAGGACAAGCTATAAACCACATACGGAGAAATTCAAACACTTCACTTTTACCCGAAGTTTGTGCTAATGATATTGTTCAGAAGAACGGTGAAAGCTCCACGACCAAACCATCCAGCTCGGATAACAAAACTCCAACTTTTTAGTCTAAGATAGTCAGGATTTTTTTATCTCTGTGACATCGGACTTTGAAAAACATGATCGCATATTATTATTATCATTATTGGTGAATGGTTGCGCAACTTCGTGGATTAGACATTAACACCATTGGATGCCGGCCAGCCCCGTGGTCTAGAGATTATGTGCCCGCGTGCGAGACTGATAGGTCCTGGGTTTAAATCCCACGAGGCAGGATCGAGGATGCGCACTGCTGAGGAGTTCCAAAATAGGACGAAATAGCCGTCCAGTGCTTCCAGGTTTTCCATGGTGGTCTAGCTTCAATTGACTCATGATCTCAACTATATTATTATTATTATGTAAAAAACTACAAAGTTTTAAAAATTCATTGCTTACATTCTTGTGATTGATTAAAAGACAAAAGAGAATTATCAAATAGGAGATCTGAAAAAGGAAAAATAAGTAAAAAATAAATAATAATCATTATTTTAACATGTTCAACTTGTTTGAATAATAGTGCATCAAAAAAGGAGAGATGGTTGGCAGTCCCCTGCACAAGGTCGGACAGGGCTTCTGATGCCCACTCTCCTGAGGCGTGAAACATCCGCTACTTTCAGATGGCCTTTTGAAATTGCCCCCAAATTCTCTGGTATGGTTGAGAGTGGAAAGAGTCCGCTCACCCTCTCCAAATGCTCTCACATGGCCAGCGAATATATAGCCTCTGACAGGGAAGTCCTACTCACTGCCTTTTCGTAGCAGGGGTGTTGTTTACGAAATTTAGAGGACGAAAAGCGGATGTCCGGCTTACTAACCGGGTTGGTGGGCACGGTGAGTCCACCCAGAGAAGTTGGAAAACCCTCATTCCAAACCAATGGTTTACATGGGCTCCAGTATCCTGATGGAACGAATGGTGTATGAACTTATCGTTGGTCACCGACTACCATGGGACTGCATCTCCTTACGATGCTCCACTGCGTTGTGGACTAGACCTTTAGGTCAAAGGCTCTGAGTGTGGCCCCCCGAAGATAACCACCTGCTTCGGTTTGAGCACCCGGGCAGTATCACAGCTGTCACACTAATCAAATGAGATTTGTATGGCGCATATGTATCAGGTGCCCCATTGTACCAATATATTCATGTGTTTAAATAATAAAGATTATTTCAAATTTTGATAAAGAAATTTATCTTTATACTAATTAAAACAATCATGAACAAAAATTATGGTAATGACGAGTTTTAAGTATTTTGAATTGAATCTTATTTTAATCACCTTCCGGATTCGAAGTATAAGGTGAATTTAAATTGAATTTTGTAATTAGAATTAACACGTCTACATACATGTTATAAACTTTATACATGTTGTGGCAAAATAATAAATAGTGGGTTTAATTGGCCAAACACTATCAGCAACAAGTTACTATGGGAGACAACAAACCAGATTCCATCGAGTGGAGGAAGAAATCAGGAAGAAGTGCTAGAAGTGGATTGGGCACACTTTGAGGAAATCACCCAATTGCGTCACAAGACAAGCCCTCACATGGAATCCTGAAGGTCAAAGGAAAAGAGGAAGACCAAAGAACACATTACGCCGAGAAATGGAGATAGACATGAGAAGAATGAACAAAAGTTGGATAGAACTAGAAAGGAAGGTCTAGGACAGATTGAGTGAGTATGAGAATGCTGGTAGGCGTCCTATGCTCTATTGGGAGTAACAGGCGTAAGTAAGTAAGGGTTTAATTATCTTGATAGATTTATTTTATACAAGATATTATTTTTAGTTATACTATCAGAGCAGTATATAGTTACTAAATTGTGTTTTTTACAATATTTTTTTTCGAATAACTCATTTACCAAGCACTTGGGTATAAACCACATTCCAAGTGATAAGGATAATGATACTGTCCACTTGCTTAAAGCGAATCAGATGGAAGAGCGTTTGAACTTGAGACTTAGTGACTGAAAGTTGAACGCCTTAACTACTAAGGTTAGGATTGTTACAGGGCAGTTTACAGCTCCATGGAATAGGTATGCATGGTCAACTTATTCAATGATCCAATCGAAAAAAAATCAATTGTTGAAAGTCTCTTGAAATGAGGAAAAACAATAAGAAAAATAGTCATCATCTATTTATTAATAAATTGAAATAAAGGTCTTACCACCAAGGAATAATTTTAGTAATCTTGTTACATAAGAACGTTGATTAGCCATAGCACATACACGTATTTCAATGGCGTATAAACGCAGGATCCAGTTTTTACGATTTAATGATAAAGCTTCAATAACTGAAATATGAAAAAAAAGGTTAAGACTAGATTAGTTTGATGATGTAACAAAGGTCGACATAAAGTTGATGCAAATGTTTATACATTTACTAAACTTAAATGGAACAACGTAAATAATGGGGTTAATAAACACTATTCAAATAAAGAACTTACATGGTATTTACAATACAGAGTGGGGAGAGTCCGCTCTACCTCTCCAAATGCTCTCATATAGCCCCTACAAGAGAAGTCTTATTCACTGCCTTCTAGTGGCATTACTGTTGTTTACGAAATTAAGAGGACGAAAAGCGAATGTCCGGTGCTTTAACCGGGTTGGTGGACATGGAAAGTTCACCTAGGGGAGTTGGGAAACCCTGATTCCAAACCAATGGTGCATAAGGGCTCCAGAATCCTGAGGGAACAAATGGCGTACGAATCAATCGTTGGTCACCAGCTATCATGGGACTGCATCTCCTCACGAGGCTCCACTGCCTTGTGGATTAGACCTTCAGGTCAAAGGTTCCGGGTGTGGTCCCCCAAGAAAACCACCTGCTTCAGTTCGGGCACCTGCGCAGTATCACAGCCCTCACAAATCGAATGAGATTTGTGAGGCGCATATTTATCTGGTGTTTCCTTGTCCCAATATTTATGTGCTTAAATAAATAAATTAATAACAAAATTCCAGGCGTACCAACGTATTTGAATATCAAAAACAAACTAACCCGCTTTTTGTCGATCCGTGAAATTTTCACATACATTTCCATCAAGACTTGATGACAGTAAAGGTTGACAAAGATCAGAATGTAAATATTTAGCTAATAAATCATGATTACCACGAAGAAAACGTAACAAAGGTTCCGATGTTAATGGATTCGATCCTAATTTATATAAAATTTGCCAAATTAATGCCAAATTCCATTGTAATGTACATGAGAATTCAAAAGGTAATGTTGTTATAGACTGTAGCCAATGTGTAGTACTATCTATCATATCAAGCATACTATGTAAACATGTTCGTTGTTGATCAGCTATACCGGCATCCTAAAAGAAAATTGTGTAACGAAACAGTTTAACTAATTTTTAAAAAGTGAATTCTTTGTTTTCTTTAAACATTGAGTTACAAAATTTACAAATTGTTAACTACAAAGCTATGGATGAAGTTTATTTTTGCTGATAAGAAGATTGAACATGTTATTTTTAACAAATATTCTACAATCTTTTTTCTTCCTATTGTGAAACTCTTCAGTAGCGTGTATCCACGACCTCGCCTCGCGAGATTCGAACCCAGGACCCAGGTCGTGGATGCGCACTGCTGAGGAGTTCAACAACAGGACGAAACGGTCGTCCAGTGCTTCAGGTTTTCCTTGGTGGTCTACCTTCAATTGACTAATGCTTTCAACTATGCAAATACTAAATCTCCACAAAAAACCCTTCTGATTATTATCTCTTTTCAACTAGAAATAATGACCACTACTATTAGTATCAAATTTATTTACTAAGTGTATGTGGCTAAGTACTTATCTGTAAGTACATGAGAGTTAGTTATAATAATCACTTGACGGAGGAGGGGAAGTTTAAATCAGAAACTGATCAATCGAGATTTGAATGTGTCACTAATACTAAAACATAGAATCATAGCATTAAACAGTGTAGGACTTAATATAGTCATGCATCGATCGAAATTAAAACAGTTCATCATAGTTTGATTCAATGCGGGGAAAAGCAGTAAACTAAACGTGGAAAACGCCCATAATGAGGTAATGATGAGAAGGTAGTGCATCCGCAAATAACTGTTGTACTACATGTTTTAAAAATGAACTAACAAAATAGTTAACTGTAAGGATCACGCAGAATGATAGACACAATACAATTTCAAATGAATCAAAATTATTTGATAAATAATAGCAATTTTTGTACTTCGTCATAGTACTTAACTACAGACACAAAAGTACTACAAGATTCATCTCGTAGTGAGTGATTTAATTACTGAAAACTTCCAGATAACCTAGTTTTGTTTAGAGGAAGACATTGACATAACGAAAGTGACAATGTCAGCGTGTTCGGAATGTACTTCTCACTTTGTAGATGCTAAGGAATATATCTATAACAACGCCTAGGTTGATCGTAGAGTGTGAAGTAGTTGGGTGTTCATTTCACTTCTATTGGAAGTCTCACCAACCCATTAGGGTTGGTGTTTGACGAAATCGTGACATGGATTTAGTAGGGTTATACAGGTTTCACATACTTGCATCATTTGCACTGTAAGAAAATTTGAATGAGACTAGTTCGAATCATGCTAGGAAGATCGTTTTCTTAAGAATGCGGATGCTCCTTAATGAGAAATGCCATGGTCAACTACTTTCAACACAACAAAAAACAATTTTCATAGGTTTTGTATCATCAGTTGATCTTAGACCGCCACTGACGGTGACCATTAGAGTTCTACCATAACGGGTGTGAGAGAGTTATCCACCGACGACAATGAGATAGTCGTGCAATGTAGTGAACTGATTGAAATTAAATAATAACACTGTTGTATGCTAAGTCAGTGATCTAGAGGTCCCGGGTCCTAGTCTCGAGTGCAGATTTGTGGGAACAAACTGTTGAGGCGTCCCATAATAGAACAAAACGAACATTTGATGCTTTCAGGTTTTTCAATGTTGGTCTAAGATCAGTTTGTGATATAAGGCCTACGGAAATTCGATAATCTCTACAAAAACCTGATATTTATTTTAAAAGAATAACAAATAATAGTTTCACAGTATTAGAATAACCAATAATGTTTCAAGAAGTGGATTATTACCTGTAAATTTGATCGACTAATAGCTTTGCAATTGTCAACACAAAAACCACACAACCAATGAGCTAAGTTAGGAGCGGGATGTTCCATTACAGCTAATAATATTTGAAGAAACGATATAGACATTGGTATGGAATAAGTATTTACAGTGACTTCTGTATTCCCCAAATGAAGAAATGAAAAGAAAAATATAACAATAGAATAATTCACAATAAAAGCTAAATAAGCAGTAAACTCAATAATGAAACTAATTGGTCAACTAAAAAGGATAATAATTTTACATAAAACATAATGTGTAACACACTGATTTGTCATTAACTGATGTCAGTTAAGTAGACGCTGAAAATCGTCAGGAGTTAAGAACACGTCTTGAGGAGTGAGCAAGGAGGGTGGCCAAACCCAAACTTAGCATAACCTTAAAGTCATTTACCGTTAGAGTGAGTCACATTGATACACATAAACCAACCAGTTACGGTTCAGTATGATAGCTGTGTTGGAGACGTATGGTGAGATGATTTAAAGTAGGTTACAATGGTGCGGATAAACTCAAACTTTGCCTATTTCTAGATCCTGAATTTTAAAACTGTTTAACAGCTTTGATTTTGTACATTAATTCTTTATGTTGAAACTGTGTTCTTAATGGTTTGTCTTGCTCGCTATCACCGATAATAAAATTGTTTCTACTATGCATCCAGTCAGTGTCATCACATAGTGCTAATATGTTGTAGCGATTTCGGCTACCGCACGTTTGCACTAGGCTGTAAGTTGGTTATATATATATATCAATGGCAGTGATGTGAGCTAGGGACCTTCAGGTCAGTTGGGAAGTGCGGTACCTTCATATCATTGAGTGCGTATTACCAGTCAGTCAGTCAGCTACAACGTAGGACCAGGCACATATATGCATTGGTCCAAGTTGCCATACCTCGTTAGCACAACAAGATGAAAACCGAATTCATAAAAGTAGTTAATTCAATAGTAGTAAAAAAAAATTTCATATAAGGATATAACAAAGGGAGAAGGAATTGGTTCATAGAAGGAAAGGTAAAAAGTAATTTTAATCTCACGGTTTAAGGGTAAACAAAGAGTGTATACACCTACGCCATTGTAATTGATTCTCAGCCATGTCACACAGAGTATCCAACCATTGGTTGCGATATTCACACCAACCCCAACCAGGTAGTCTGCATCTACCAACATAGCTCAGACTACAAGTTTGTGACTTCAAGGACTGACACCACATTTCGGTTTGGCTACCCCTTTATCTGTATTCCATTCGTCTCCAACACTATTCAGGATTGCGTATCGTAGTAATCGGTGTTCAGACATACGTAGCCCAACCATTCCAGTCGAGGAAGATTTACAACCTCATCAACTGACTTACCATCATTACCTAATACCCATAATGAAAACAAAACCAGTTAAATATGTAAATAACTTACGATAGAACCAATCACCAAATGCCTGAATATAATAATCATTATTATTTATTCGATTATGAGTAATTCTTATATCAGTCCATTCAGAAAAGTATGTATTCAGATATGAAACACAACGTTCCCATATTTGACTAGGAAAATACCAATTATTTGTTTGTAATGGAAATGCAGCATCGTAACGAGCAGCATTGATTACTGGTGATGGTAATCTAGATGAAAATGTGCCAACACTATGTAAACATAATTCATTATTATCATTATCACCGTAGAGCCATTCATCAGTAAATGCAAAATGACCTTCATTATCTAAATTATTATCCACTGGAATTAAATTTGAATTAATATCTACATTCATTGGCCATTTGATTAAATATGCAAAAGCACCAAGTAATTGATTACGTGTAGTCTAGTTAAATGAAAATAAATAGGATACCAATGAAAAAACATGTTCGATGGATCGGTATATCTAAATTAAATGAACTTTCAACATTAAATGTATGCATATATATGGTAGCCCCCAAAATGCCCTGGTACGGCCGAGAGTGGGGAGAGTCTGCCCTCCCTCTCCAAATGCTCTCATATGGCCACGCGAATATATAGCCTCTGCCAGAGAAGTCCTACTCACTGCCTTCTCGTGGCACCGGTGTTGCTCACAAAAGTGAGAAGATGAAAAGCGAATGTACGGCGCTTTAACCGGGTTGGTGGATGTGGAGGATCCACCCAGAGGAGTTGGAAAACTTCCATTCGAAACCAATGGTGCACATGGAATCCAGTATCCTGAAGGAACAAATGGCACATGAATCAATCGTTGGTCACCGGCTACCATGGGACTGCATCTCCTCACGAAGCTCCACTGCCTTGTGGATTAGACCTTCAGGTCAAAGGCTCCGGGTGTGGCCCCCTAAAGAAAACTACCTGTTCCAGTTTGGGCACCTAGGCAGTACCACAGCCCCCACACAAATCAAATGAGATTTGTGCGGCGCATATTTATCTGGTGCTTCCTTGTACCAATATTTATGTGTTTAAATAAATAAATAAATAAATATATATATATATATATATATATATATATATATATATATATATATAAACTGAAAATAAATCTTACTTCATCAGCTGTAAGTAATGCTAACAAATCTGAATGTGGTTGTATTGATGAAGCTAAATAACCAAGAATACTAACAGCACATGATGTATGATCCGGTAGATAGTCTGCTAGTAAACAATATCTAAATTGAATGAATGAAAAGGGAAAATTTACAAATTAGGAAAGAAAGTTAGCTCGTCTAAAAAACTACCAAGTATGTATAAGATAGTTTGAAGGTCATTTCTAGCCCAAACTATTAAAAAACAGTGGTGCACGGAACAGCTGTTATGTCTTAGTTGCTTAGTGGTCTAAAGGTATGATCTTGGATTTAATTCCCGATTATTTTACTTATTTATTTGAACACATAAATATTGGTACAAAGGAGCACCATATATATAAGCATAACACAATAATAATGTAAATTGATCTGATCACTCACGGCACCACCAGCACTTATATAGCTACCGAGATACACGAACTTCTCAACTACTTCAATCTGCTCACCATCCAGGGTGATAGCAGAATTAGAATCCTGCAAGTCATGTAGGAGTACTTTGCACTTAGAGGGTTCAAAGCACATGCCGTACCTATGGACACTGATTGCCAATTAATTAAGTGCTGATTGCATGCCTTGGGCATTATCGCACAGTAAGACAATATCATCCGTATACTCAAGGTTGAGAAGTATTTCTCCAGGCAACAGATCCACAGCGCCATTACTTACATCCAGAATGTCATCGATGGCACAGTTGAATAGGAATGGTAAGATTGGGCGACCCTGTCTAACCCCACTGCTTGAACAATGGAGAAAGGTGGTTATATTCCCTCACTCTACCTGAGGTGTTTGTATATAGGGCTTTTAAGATGTTAATAAACTTCTCAGGCACACCCTTCTTCAATAGACAATGCCAGAGAACAGTCCTGTCCAACGAATCGAAGGCAGCCCTGATGTCAAGAAACACTACGATTTTTGACCTGTTATAAGTATGACGGTGTTCTAACATCTGACAGAGGGAGAAGAGATGATCAATACAACCTCGAGCAGAACGAAATCCAGCCTGCTACTCACGAATCAATCTTTCTTGGATTTTAAACAATTTACGAAGTATGACGGAAGTCAATAGTTTGGACGCAATCGGAAGTAGACTTATCCCCTAATAGTTGCTACAGGAACGACGTGAACCCTTTTTAAAGATAGGGACGGTTATCGACTCATTCCATGATGTTGGAACACTCTCTAATTCCCAAACCTGTGTAAACAACGTAGTCAGTTCCTTAACCAGTTAAACTGCTTCTCGAAAACCTCTGCCAATAGTTCAAGACGTTGGTAGATTATATTGATTGACATACCGTCATCCTCCCAGATCACCTTACTAACACAATACTTCTTGCTCCCAGTGGCTCGGGTGAGTTGAAAGAGCTTCCGGTAGTTACCAGATGCAGCTGCTGCTTCCAACTTATAAGCACGCTCCCACCACCAGGCTTCTTGGTCCTTAAGCAAGCTTTATCCAACCTCATTACGTAACAGTCGTCATTTGTGGTCAAACTCACAGTCACTTGGAGTAGACAGACGGATCTCGATGAGTTGCAAGGAGCCTGAAGAAACACAGTGCTTATAAGCGGGGTGTCTCGCGAAGTTGAAAGCAACTTTAATCGCCATTTTCATGGCGTCATGCAATTGCAGCCGATGATCATCTATACTTTTCGATGGGTTGATAGCTAACGTTGAACGTAATTCCGTTTGATATTTAGTTGCAACAGACGATGCAACCACTTTACTGACATCAATCTGTTTAGGACGATGAATGTGTTGGTCACTGAAACGTAAGGTGAGATTAGCGCAAACAGGGGCATGATCAGAGTCCAGATAGGTATTCCGAAAAGAGCGACAGTCTTTTACACAACCACACCAGCGGTAGCTGATCGCGATGTGATCAATCTAAGTCTAGGCTTGAGATAAAGAGGGAGGACGCCAGGTGGCATATTGGCGAAGACAATGTCGGTAATTAGTCGCTACCAAGAGGTCGTAGCCGAACTTACTTCTCCTCATGACTCAATCGGGCTATATTAGGTAAAACATATGTTTTTTTAGGATACTAAAGTGCCAAGGAGGTCGGGCGGACAACAGTAAGACTAAAAGTAGCAAATTATTTAATAGTATGTTGGAAAACAGCTAAAAGAGAACGAATGAAGGAATGTAAATCTGTCATGCATGAGATTTAATTAGGATTCTGTTCTTTATTGCATTAGTATTAAAAAAGATCAACATAAAATAAAACTTATCATTTATTGACTTTATATAATCGATTCTACAAAACAAGAAGGTTATACATGTCTTTTTATTATCTAAATAAATAACCACTTACTTTAATAACATTGGAATAAGATCTGCTCTTCCAGATCCTATATTAGTCGACATTAATAAACGTGAAACATATACAGGAAGTATAGTAAGACCAAATGAAGGAACATTTGGTAATGGAATAGAAATATTCGACGATGAATGTACAGATCCAATTCGTGGTCTACCAAAAAAAAGACGAGAAATAATTATTATGATAAGCTATGTTACAGTATGGGTATGATAAAATTATCATAGAAATTATATTTTAGAATGCCCCCAAATGCCCTGGTACGGCCGAAAGTGGGGAGAGTCCGCTCTCCCTCTCCAAATGATCTCACATGGCCATGCGTATATAGCTTCTGTCAGGGTATTCCTACTCACTAACTTCTCGTGGCAATACTCTTGTTTACGGAGTTGAGAGGACGAAAAGAGAATGTCCGGTGCTTTAACCGGGTTGGTGGACATGGAAAGTTCACCTAGGGGAGTTGGAAAACCCTGATTCCAAACCAATGGTCAACATGGGCTCAAGGATCCTGAGGGAACAAATGGCACATGAATCAATCGTTGGTCACCGGCTACCATGGGACTGCATTTCCTCACGATGCTTCACTCCCTTGTGGATTAGACCTTCAGGTCAAAGGCTCCGGGTGTGGTCCCCCAAGAAAACCACCTGCTTCAGTTCGGGCACCTGCGCAGTATCACAGCCCTCACACAAATCAAAGGAGATTTGTGAGGCGCATATATATCTGGTGCTTCCCTGTACCAATAATCATGTGTTTAAATAAACAAATAAAATATTTTAGAACAGAATATTATTCTAAAGTATTACAGATGAACTTACTGAATATTCGTTGCTATACGTCGAACAAATGTTACTAAAATATCTTCACTAGCCAATAGTCGACGTATTAAACTAAGACCGGCATATGTTGCACGAGTCATCGAAACAGGTGGACCATTAGGTATAGGAAATTCTAAATGTCTATGCAGGCCTACTTCTAAAAGACCGGTAACCTATGAAAAGAAAGAGAGAGAAATTAAAAAAGAGTGCATGATTTAATTTACAGTAGTGAGATTTTGCAGAGCTAATTGGTGAAGCACAAATGGAATAAATTTCAAGTCAATTAGCACCTAGTTTCAATAGAAATATTATAGCAGGTTTCGTTTGGGATTTCAAACGAAGGTACTTACTTACTTACGCCTGTTACCCCTTGTGGAGGAGCATAGGCCGTACACTCCACCTGTAGCTCTTCTAGAGTTACTTCCGGTCCCAAGCCCGGGTAAAGGAGGAGGGTTGGGCATAGGGTTAGTGACCCCATCCCATACAAAAACTAACTCGCTAAGAAAAACGCTAACCAGAAAAAACAATTCAAACGAAGGTATTAAATATAATTTAAAATGATTTTTAATTCATTTAGTATTGTTTGTTTGGATCTTTCCATTGATGTTTAGGACTGCAACTGGTCAGTCTCCAATTGGCATAGGTGCATGCAGTGCGTATTGCCTCGATATACCCTTAATTCACAAGCATAATAAGCAGTATACACATATGCCAATAAAAGACTGATCAGTTGGAATTCTAACTATCAATGGAAAGACTCAAATAAACAATACTAAGTGAATTTAAACTTCACTCCATTGCACAAGCAAGTGGCTATCAGAACTCAGTAGCTGAGTGGATAGCGCGATGGTGTTTGGAGCCAACAGTACTGGGTTCGAGTCCCAGAGTGAACATCAACTCTGAGATGCAGGTACATCCAGCTGACGAGTCCCAAATAGAACGAAACGCGCGTCCTGGATTCTACTGTTAGCCACTATTCATCTTTGCTTAAAATGATTTTTGATAGATAACTGATAGTTTGCAAAAACTTCTGGTTCACTATTTTCCAAAATCTACATTCTTTGCCATAACTTCCAACTTTATTTTGGCGATAATTAATTAGTTACGTCTGATCTTGACAAGATTATGAAAAATGTAAATTATTAGTTACCATTCTGAATAAAGATGAATCTGTTAACAATTGAGTAGCAAGATGATAACCTGGATCAGTATATGGCCAACCAACAGGTAAACGCAATTGACTTATTATTGTTTCTAATGAACTGATTGATGATGGTAATGTAGCATGTAAATGGTGACCATGAATTGGTTGCTGCTGCTGTTGTTCTTTACCGATTTGAAACAATACATTCAATAGATATGATGCCCAATCAACAGATTGACCGCTGATCACATTAGGATTTTGTTTACTATCACCGCTAATAACACCAGTAGAAGTAGATACAGTAGTGAATAATGCATCTAAATTGTCAACATTTTTTTCATGACCAGAAGACATCATAGTTGTAATAATAGCTGTCGCATTATTTAGACGATTTAAAAAATCATGAACAAGTCCATCGAATAGAATTAGACAAGATGCAGCAATATCCCACTAAACAGAGAGAGAGATTGAGAGAAAAAAAATAGGAGAATAATATTGAAAAAAGGACGTTTACATGATAAAAGTTGGGCATGCTATTGATGGTATGTTGTAAGTGAAGGGAATGTGTAAGTTAATCAGTTAACAAAAAAACCTGACTATTTTATAAACTCCAACTAGAATAAAACAGATCAATCCAACAGTCCATGAAGTTATGTACCAGCGTATAACTACACTTAGTCAACTTCTAGTTAGTTTCTACGTAAGTCAGTATTGGAAGACCGGAAATGGGATGCTTCAAAGCAAAGCCCAAAAACGTTCAGTGCTGTTCATTATTTAAACTAATCGATCTTTTTCCAAATTTTACGCATTAGTTGACAAGAACACCCATGGTCTACTAGGAAGGATTTGAGTCATACTTCTGATATAAAGCCTTTTGATATTAAAAGGTTTTGATGTTAAGTGGTTTTGAGATGATCAATAAGGAACTCTACATGACCTAAGTTTCGTGCTACTTCATACCTATCAGTAAAATGTGCCTGAAATCTTGAGGTAATATAACGCTTCCTGGTGGATTTAAACTCGGGTCACCAAGTTTCACATTTTGAGGCGTTATCACTGACTAACCTCTTATAAACCTGAGATATTTACACAAATCAGTCACTGAGTAATGCCCAATATGTTTGTCTAGTACTATTTTATGCTAAGAGAATTCTATTAATCAACATTTAACGTGACCACGAATATAAATGACTAAACATTATGTTCTGCCAAATTCTAATCTTCTGAATTCTTCATGTCTCTATCTTTTTTCTCGTTCTAAATTAATTTCACTGGATTATATTCCTTGAATAACATCTTCAAACCCTAATCTTTCACATTACTGCTTATACTCTTACTACTTCTACCACTACGGGATTTGAATCGACCACTGAATCTCTGTGTTAATGTGGTATGGCAACTCGAACTGACGTACGTACATACGAAGTTCTACGTTATGACTGACTGCGTACACTATATCTTGATGTCGGCTAATTGATCGATAGAATTCAATCAGTACAAACGATTAGAAAATTTTGATATCGCCTACTACTCTTCATGTACCTCTCCCCTAGGGATCAGATAGCATTTTCCAACAGAATAAAAGTCCATTGAATGGAAATGAAAGTTGTAAGCTCAGTAAAGGGAAAACTTTTGTAAATATACTAAAGAAAAACACAACATATAAACAAACATGCGTGAATATTGAGATTTTAAAAAATTTGAAGACTCTCCAAACGTTGTCTTCCTAAGAATATAAAGTTTGATATTTACATTACAAAACAATAATCTTGAATATGAATACTTACTCTTTCCACTGGATTACGATACGCTCTCATAGTATGCCTTAAAAATATTGTATTAGTTATAAATGATGTAATTGAAAGAAATGGATTTGTTTGAGATGGTATATTATGACCAATACTAGTTAATCCAAAAGTGCCCATTTCTTTAGTATCACCAGATCTCAATACATTGCTTGGGATTGGCATAGGATAATTTATCAATTTTGGAAGCATAACAGTTATTAAAGTAAGAAAAGCATTTGTCAATGGATATTCTTCAGCTCGTGGTTCCACTTCATCCATATCAGTCTAAAAAAACGATGGAGCACCAATATGTAAAATAAATCAATATATGGTAGAATTTTGTACATAGCATTTATAGAAAGGTAACAATCAATTTACACTGTAACAACACAAGCCCCCAAATGCCCTGGTACGGCCGAGAGTGGGGAAGTCCGCTCTCCTTCTCCAAATGCTCTTATATGGCAACATGTATACAGCCTCTGTCAGGGAAGCCCTACTCACTAACTTCTCGTGGCATTAGTTGTTTACGAAATTGAGAGGATGAAAAGCGAATGTCCGGCGCTTTAACCGGGTTGGTGAACACGGAAAGTTCACCTAGGAGAGTTGGAAAACCCTGATTCCAAACCAATGGTTTATCGGTTTTAAGTTACCGTAATAAATTAGCACAACGACATGAAGTTATCAAGATGAATATCAAAGTATTCGAAGTAGTAATATGAGTGGCAATAAAGAAAAACAGGTATACAGAAAATAATTTTAGGATTAATTTATGGGATAAAGTGTTAGATTTATTTAAAACTCCGAGAAAATAAATGGTGAATGTATCTAAGGCACTATGATAGACTCCAAGGCATGTCAATCATAGTCTCCAACCATTGATTGTACTTATTTTGAGGGCACTGCTTCGGTCTGTGCACATGAACAGTATCATAGCCCACGCAAAACTTGTATGGAGCACATGTATGCAGTGCCCCTTCGTACCAATATTTGTGTTCAAATATATAAACAAGTACATTTTGCGGGCGGTGCCCTAAGGGGTTCACTCCCAGGTTCGAACCCCACCCCACCTACTTCGACCAGGTTAAACAGGTAGTATCATAAGTCTTCGCATTTAGAGTATGGCTTATTTCCAAGTATCTAGTGGATGAGTTGATTTAATTAGTAATTATCGAGTGGGTCCTGGTTAAGTAGTCTACACCTGCCAACATGTTTCAGTTAAACAGTCAATGACTTCAAGAAATGATCCCACTTTTGGTCTAATCACCTTTCGATTTCTTTTAACCTACTCTAATGTCAGTGAACATTATGAGTTGCGATAGGTGGATGTGAGGCGTATGCAACATATGTCCCAACCACCACAATCGTCAGTTTCAGTCTCACCAATCAATAGGAAGTGTTTACCTATTACCCTACATCTAACCTCAACATTTCTCAATATTAGGTTGTTCCAACATACGTGGGTGATTGCTGAATGACATCAATCTATGACCATATGTGTTCAAATAAATATGCTAGTAACCGATGAATCAAGTTGTTATCACACTTAGTATCAATATACCAAGAGGGAGGAAACTAATGGATATGGAGGAATGTAAAAGTTACTCAGGATAAATGGACTTAAAATTTATTTGTACATATAAGAACGAATGAGATTGAGCGCCAATGTGATATAACGAATGACTGAAATTCACAACTAAGTAACTTCTGAAAATTCTGTTAAATGAATAATATTTTTTGGTGTGGATAGAGAAGCAAAGAAGCCATGACAAAGAACGGAAGCTATTTTGGGGAACGTTATTTCACTTAATTCAAAGTTTATAAAATACTAACATTTAGTTTTGTCCCAAGTTTATTCCATAAACCATAAGCTTTCGTTTGATGTGTGATTGATTGTTATACCTTTTTCTGTTTTAAAACTCTTGCAATTTAAATGTAACCTTCGCTACTCTACTTTTCTACCCTAATGCTTAATGGAGAATCCTGGTGGGCGGCATATGCTCCTCCACGACGGGTAACAGGCGTAAGCAAGTAGGTAAGTAATTCCCAGTTTAAACATAATTGTATTTTTCTAATTGTTTGAGCATTGTGGTCATGTTAGTCATCTGTTTATACACAAATCTTTTTACATTAACCTGAATGTGGAATCTGGAGTAAATCCAATTGAATCTTCTCTCTCTTGCTTGTCGACCAATTAGATGATTGGATAGTTTTAATCTCACTGCCAAAGGCCGTTAGTCTCAATTCGGACTCCCGAATTTCTAGCCTCAAGGTTAGACCAGTTAGCTTATCGTGTTAAGGCCTTAACCTAGATCGAGACAAGTTCTCCCCTGTATATTACTGGGTAGATAGATCAAGGATGCAACAATTCTAATTAATGTAATCAAGTGGACGTTTGTGTTATCACATACTTTCCACCACACTTTTTAAATTTATCCCAACAACAATTTAATCTGGCTGCTTAAAATAAAGTAGATCCAGTATTACTGGAATACGTGTGTCATCAAAACAAATGGAAACGACCAATTTAGCATACAGGAAGTTACAACTTATCAAACAAATCCATAGAGAGCGGCAACTGATTTACCAAATTACAAGCTCTTGTACTCGGCTTTGAGTCACACTTTGTATATGAAGGCTGGATATATATATATATATATATATACTCTCCTGACCAAACTGAAGAAGGTAGAGTGAGACCATGAACTTGTACCCAAGTGATTGAAAGCTAAAGGTTTTAATCACGCCACAATTCCACAATCAATAACGATAAATATTTTAAATCAATGAACACAAAAGCATCTGAATAACAAAGGTTAAGCATTACTATGATAGTAGGGGGAACATACATTTAGTCCGTGAATCGATTGAGGTTGATTAGGATGACGTTGTACGGTAAAAGGTAAAAGCTGAAAAGCAATATTGTTTTCAGGGTAAAAAAACACAGCATTTATTTCAAATTCTTTATAAAAATTTGAAAACTGATAGTAAAGAAATAGGAGGGTTAATACGACATATCTAGAAAATATTTACATATAGAAATGACCGAACCAAAATAAGTGTTTTACACGAGGAACCCATTTTGAACCTACGATCTCCATGTTTGATCAACAAGATAGTGGAGCAATGTTTGGAAATTCAATCTCATGATAACCAGTGATGAGATTAGATTTATACAACACACGTTTTGTAATCATAAACTCACTGATTACATGGAGTACATAATCAATGGTTTAGTAACACAATACGTTGGTTAGTGTTTGTTAAACGAAATATAAATAATGATTTGGGTATTACATTTCTATCTATCTAAAGTTTGATAATTCTAACTGGGTATCCAAACCTCAGAAGGTGAAGTGGAATTCGATTCTGCTGTTCATCACCAATTAAAAGATTGATAAGTTACCCTCAATAAACACACCCGACCGTACTTGTTACCTCAACCTTGTGGTCAGGTTTAGTTATCTCGAAAACCCAATAAAGCTATATTGACTAGAAAACTTGTTCCTCAAGGTCATATCACGCCACACAGAATGGTTAGAGAATGGTAAGGCTAAAAGCAATAAATTTATGTTCACGAGCGAAGTTCTATTGACGACTGTACTGGGCTGTGACGTCAGTAAAAGTAATTCCCTTAAACAACCAATATCTCCCATCAGGCTGCCCTCTCATACCGGAAGGGATTAGAAAAGGTTGGGCTCAAAAACGCTACATTACACTCGAACCCACGGATTTCTATCACCAACGATAAGGCCTTCGAAATACGGAGCTAGTACACCAAACACTACCTATAAAAAAGCCGTGTAACCAAATCCAAATAGCTGTAGTATTACAGTCCCAGGTTATCTGTAGCACTGCTAACCCAGTCTTCTTTTTGGGCGCTTCAAGGAATAAATACTATTCCACGGTGTAGACAACCAAAAAGTGATAGAATCCTAATCTTTTTGATACACAAAAATATTAGTCATAACACAAAATAGACTCACTTCTGAACTGACAAAATGTTGCCATATAACTGGAATATTTTGTTGACTTTTACAAAATTCAGTAAGCAAATACAAGATATCAGCTTTTAAATCTAACGAAACTGGACAAGTTAGAAAACCCATACAAATTGGTATTAGCTGCCATTGAGGATTTGAAATAAACGTTGAACGTGCAACCGGATCCTAATGGAAACAAGAAACGAACAAGAGATAGAGAGAAAAAACAAGACTTAAGCAATTTTGCGTAAACGCAAAGACATACCGAGAATAACAAAACACTGGCATATCATGAACGAAATAATAATGTCGAGATAAAGCCCAATAAATACAGATATTAATAATAGTGATTGTGAAACGAGCATTATTTAATTAAGGACTTTTTATAAGAAAAGTAAAAGAGAAAAGAAAGATGAGACAGTAAATCATATTGGATACATGTGATATCTGGGGCTACTATTAGTCTATGCGCTTTTCATAATCTTACCTAGAAAATCGTCCCCCCCCCCTTTGTCCTGGTACGGTCGAGAGTGGGGAGAGTCAGCTCCCCCTCTCCAAATGCTCTCACATGGACACGGGTATATAGCCTCTGACAGGGAAGTCCTACTCACTGTCTTTTCGTGGCACTACTGTTGTTTACGAAATCGAGAGGACGAAAAGCGAATGTCCGGCTAACTAACAGGGTTGGTGGACACGGAAAGTCCATCTAGGGGAATTGGAAAACCCTGATTCCAAACCAATGGTGCACATGGGCTCCAGTATCCTGAGGGAACAAATGGCGTATGAACCAATTGTTGGTCACCAGCTACCATGGGACTGCATCTCCTCCGGGTGCAGCTCCGGGTGTGGCCCCCTAAGTAAACCACCTGCTTCAGTTTGGCACCTGAACAGTATCACAGCCCTCACACAAATCAAATGAGATTTGTGCAGCGCATATATATCTGGTGCCTCTTTGTACCAATATTTATGTGTTTAAATAAATAAATAAATACCCAGAAAATCGTGATAAGTCAACAAACTCTAGTATAATGAACCTTGAGTATATGCAATTCTTCCTATTGAATAGAACAGAACAAACGAGATATAATGAATTTAAGTTATACCGCTACGTTTGTTTTACGTGCTCTATTCAATGTTTACGTTACGTATAAATTTCTTAAGGCAGTCCCAAAGTCAACTTTGCAAAACATATTCATCTTGCTGAAACCAACGAAAAACACGATTTGTTAATTGAATACATCAAAAACTATGTTAGCATAGCCAAATTCCAGTTATTTATTATTATTACTTGAACACATAACTATTGGTACAAAGGGGTTACCACATACATATGCGCCACAAAAAATTGTCATTTCATTAAACTGTGTGAGGGCTATGATACTGAACGGGTGCCCAGACCGAACGAGGTGGTTTTCATAGGAGAATACACCCCGAGCCTTTGACCTAAAGGTCTGATCCATAAGGCAGTGAAGCATCGTGGGGAGATGCAGTCCCATGATAGCCGGTGACCAACAATAGGTTCATACACCATTTGTTTCCTCAGGATCCTAGAGCCCATGTGCACCATTGGTCTGGAATCAGGGTTTTCCAACCCCCTAAGGGTGGACTTTCCGTGTTCACCAACCCAGTTAAAGCGCCGGACATTTGCTTTTCGTTCTCTCAATTTCGTAACCAACACCCCTGTCACGAAAAGGCAGTGAGTAGGGATTCCCTGACATTGGTTGTATGCATGTGGCCATGTGAGAATATTTCGAGAGAAAGCTGATTTTCCCCACTCTCGGCCGTACCAGGGCATTTGGGCGCCCGAAATCCAGTATTACAGATATTTTGTTCCCTCCCAGTACACAGATAACAATAATTGGAAAGCCATTAGAAAATATCCAAAAAGAATTAAGGATACACATAACTCATATTTTTTTATTTAGCCTTGTGCTAATACTATCTTTACTTAACTATGTAGTTCAAAGGAAGCAATATTTTTAATGAAACAACCAACGAGTTGAATGTATATTGATAACAGGTAGCAATCATTGCCAGAAAATCAACTGTATTATTGAAATACATATATGCAGACTGATTCGCAAAATCAGAATCGTCAGCTTTGACAGAAAAGTTTATTTACACAGTCTAAACTAAAACTATTTGGAAGAAAACTACATACCATTCGGCAAATACGAGCAACTAATCTCAAAACAGCCTGTAGACCAGCTTGTTCTTCTGGTTGAATGGAACGTGGTTGAATATTCATAGGTACTGTTGTCGCACCAATATCGGATGAACTGGGACCTTTTCTGTGACCATACATAGATTCAGTAGTTGACCGTGGAAAACCTGATACACGAGAACGAGGAGTAACTCCATCATTGAAATAAAGATGAGGATACAATTGATTTGAAGCTTGAAGTCGAAAGTTAGCTGGTTCTGGTTGCACAACAACCTGTTTCATATGGTTTAAATATTGACGAAAACTGTTGAAAAAATGATCCCATGTAATTAACGAGGCACCACGCCCTATTAATAAAAAGACGATTGAATGATTATTCTATAAGAAGTTTAAAATGAAGCTTAACTATTACAGAAGAGAGAGAGAAACAATTGATTCTATAAATATTTTACACATTCAGGAGGGTTACATTACTTCAACCATTCAAAATTTGATTATTGTAACTCATTTATGATAAACACATTTATTTAGTCGAATTTGAGCCACACGTTTGAAACAGGCTTTAAACTAGCGGCTTACTGGTTGAAACCTAAATGCCTTGATCACTGAGTGATCGATCATAATTCAAGTTACTCTAAATACATTAACTTTGAGAATACCAGAACGGTGATCTGATCTGATATTTAAACATGGCATTCTACATCGAAATGATGGAGAATTGTTAGCTCATGTGTATACCGAAACAACGTAACACAATCAAAATGTGATTGTATGATGTTAGATTTAATTTATAACAGCCACTGAATTGAACAATGTATAAACAAAATATACAGGATGCTTACAGTGTAATTTGAACATATGCCCCGACTGTAGCTGTTCTACCTTGACGTGGTGGTCCAGTTTGCCTATCGTGACGACGCAACCCAGTTATATTGGCTGAAACATGTGTTCTTGCATGTTCTACCATGCCAGGCAGGTCGATTGAAGAACGGTAAGAATAAAAGCAACAACTCAAGGTCTGAGGGCGAAGTCTTACTGTTGACTGTAGAGGAGTGTGATAGTAGTAAGGTGTTTCCACCGGACAACCAGCATCTGCAGCGATGCTGCCGTCTCACAAGGAAGGAAGGGGTTAGAAAAGATCGACCCTAAAATGTCACACCTCACCTTACCTCACGAATTTCCGTCTCCGGCGGTAAGGGCTATTGAAGAACCGAGCTAACATGTTAAAAACTTCCCACAAAAAGGCCGTGCGTGACCGGCCCCAAGAAGTTGTCCCTTGGACTCTGCGGTCATGTTCCCACGTAGTTAAGACCAACATTAATCCAACTTATTTTACAGGTCTCTCAAGAAATACACTTCCACGGTGTGGGCAGCCGGAGAGTGACATCAACCCTCATACCCGTGACAGCACACCAAGTTGGTCACAATGTTTTATGGTGTAGGAGTAGGTTAGAAGAAAGCTAGGGGCGGCCAGACCAAACCTGGCACAAATCCATGAAGTTACTGACAAGTGGACTGAGCCATGTTGGTAGGTGTAGACTACCTGGTTGGGATTCGCGAGATGATAGCAATCGATGATTAGAGAGCCCCCAAATGCCCTGGTACGGCCGAGAGTGGGGAGAGTCACCTCTCCCTCTCGAAATGCTCTCACATGGACACGGGTATATAGCCTCTGACAGGGAAGTCCTACTCACTGTCTTTTCGTGGTGGAGGTGTTGTTTACGAAAGTGAGAGGACGAAAAGCGAATGTCCGGCGCTTTAAAAGGGTTGGTGGACATGGAAAGTTCACTTAGGGGAGTTGGAAAACCCTGATTCCAAACCAATGGTGCACATGGGCTCCAGTATCCTGAGGGAACAAATGGCGTACGAATCAACCGTTGATCACCGGCTACCATGGGACTGCATCTCCTCACGATGCTCCACTGCCTTGTGGATCAGAAATTCAGGTCAAAGGCTCCGGGTGTGGCCCCCTAAGAAAACCACCTGCTTCAGTCTGGGCACCTGAGCAGTATCACAGCCCTCACACAAATCGAATGAGATTTGTGAGGCGCATATTTATCTGGTGCTTCCTTGTACCAATATTTATGTGTTTAAATAAATAAATAAATGATTAGAGACCTTGAATGACATGGCTCAATATCGTTTGCAATGGCGAAGGTGCATCCTCTATTTGTGTTCTGCCAAATTCTAATCTTCTGAATTCTTCACGTTTCTTTTTTCTCTTTCCAAATGTATTTCACTGGATTATACTCCTTCAATAACATCTTCAAACCCTAATCTTTCCGTTTATTGCTTATACTTTTACTATCGCTACCACCATGGGATTTGAATCAACAATTGTATCTCTGTGCAAATGTGGTATGGCAACTTGAACTGATGTACGTACTTACGAAGTTCTACGTCGTAACCGACTGACTGACGAACCTATACCATTCAATGCAACAGTCAGCAGACCTACTTACATATAAGCTATTCAAGTTGAGACTGCCACCCCACAGGATAGTAATAATTACAGTCTAATAGATTAGTAAGTTAGTCACGAACACAAAGTCTGACAAAGATTTGTATCACCCCAAGTTCCCAAATCACATCAACTATACGAGATGAAAATAACAAGAAGACCAACGGAATCGAAGTAATCAAAGAAGCACTAACGGTGAGAAAGGTTAAACATGGGAGAATATAGTTCAAGAGACAGAATGAAAAGTTATTTATGGAATTCTTAAACTGAAGCTCTAAAGAAAGATAAAAAGTGAGTATATTATTTTGAGAAGTCAACTAGTTTCAAAACCGGATCTTGTGAAGATGGTCAGTCAGTCAGCTACAACGTAGGACCAGGCACATATATGCATCGGTCCAAGTTGCCATACCTCGTTAGCACAACAAGAGGAACACCGGATTCATAGTAGTTAATTTAGTGTTGGTAGTAGCATATAAATTATAGGTTGTATATAAGGATATAGTACAGGAAGGAAGAGAGATATGAAGCAATTTTAATCTCAAGGTTTAAGGGAAGATAAAGAGTGTATACACATACGCCATTGTGATCGATCCTGAGCCATGTCACACAGAGTCTCCAACCATTGGTTACGATAGTCACGCGGACCCCAACCAGGTAGTCTGCATCTGCCAACATGGCTCAGACTAGAAGTTAGTGACTTCAAGCTCTGATGCCACGTTTTGGTTTGGCCGCCCCTAACTCTCTTCCAACCGTCCCCAATACTAGTCATCACCTCATCAACTGATTTACCATCGTTCCCTAATACCCTGCGTCTAACCTCACTATTACTTACCCGGTTATCCCAGCAGATGCGAGCAATATTTCTAAGGCATCTGTGGTCAAATACTAGTAACCTACGAGTATCTTCTACTCTTAATGGCCATGTTTCACAGTCGTAAAGTAGAACAGAGCGAACTGATGCGCAGTATACTCGTCCCTTAATTGATAGACGGATATCTCGTCTACGCCATAGGTGACGTAAGTTGGTGTGAAGATGGCCGTCCAGTTATTTTATTTTATTTAAATACATAAACATATTGGTACAAGGAAGCACCAGATATATATGCACCGCACAAATCTCATTTGATTTGTGTGAGGGCTGTGATACTGTTCAGGTGCCCAAACTGAAGCAGGTGGTTTTCTTAGGGGGCCACACCACCAGCCTTTGACCTAAAGGTCTGACCCACAAGACAGTGGAGCATCGTAAGGAGATGCAGTCCCATGGTAGCTGGTGACCAACAATTGGTTCATACGCCATTTGTTCCCTCAGGATACTGGAGCCCATGTGCACCATTGGTTTGGAATCAGGGTTTTCCAACTCCCCTAGGTGGACTCACCGTGCCCACCAACCCTTTTAAAGCGCCGGACATTCTCTTTTCGTCCTCTCAATTTGGTAAGTAGCAGGCAGTGAGTAGGACTTCTCCGGCAGAGGTATATACGCGTGGCCATGTGGGAGCATTCGGAGAGGGAGAGCGAACTCTCCCCACTCTCGGCTGTACCAGGGCATTTGGAGGCAGTTAGTTGTGTAGGATTACTGATCCACCCAAAATATGTATGGTTCAAAGTTCTGCAGATACATTTTCGCACGGTAGGTCTATTGGTTGAACAACTCCAAGAGTTTAAATGAATGAGTTCCTGTGCACATTTTAGATAAAATTTCTAATGTGTTAGTAAAATTTTATGTAAGGTGTTTCGTCTAGAGATTTTAAATATATAAAAAAGCAATTCATCTGTCTACAGAGAAATCGGAACCATAGGCAGTCTATTATCATGGAAAAAGATGTGAACTTAAGATAACACGTTTTTCCCGACAAAAGTCTAATGCAAAAGAAACTCCGACATATGATCATTACAACTAAAAGTAAATCAAATTTAAAACGTAAGAAAGTGTACGTACCAGGATTAGTAGCATTTGCTTTGAGAAGACTGAAACAAAGACCAGCTGCACTACGAGAACAGCATAAACCGTGTAGCATACGTAGATAAGGCAGAAATAGACAAGGCGCTGTAACCATATCTCCAGCTAATCTTAAAAAGCGAATAAGGGCTGCCTACAATCAAATATAAACAGTGTTTATGTAAGTTAAGATTAAAAATCAGTCAAATATTTTTCGGTATTTTCTATAAAGGTGGTAAATTGAGCGCTCCAATGAAATTTATCTTAAGTGGTGCTCTGTTTTCAGCTATGATAACAGTCAGTCACTGTGTGGTATTGGTTGCTTACATCTATATAAGTAGTATATGACGCTGGTCAGGCAGAGAACGATAAGGAAAGAACGGAAACGAAACGCAATTCTATGAAAATGCATGGACAATAATAATCGGAGACTATGGACTGATATTTGCAGAAGGAATGGTCAAGATTGAGACAATGGATTAATAGTTTGCAAATTAACTGTTTACTGTATAGTTGTCAGATTTTAGTGAGGTATTCTGTAATTTACGTGTCAAATACATTCAGTTGTCCCACACCCGTGTTCTCATTCACTACAATGGAGTATGTCAAGTCTCAGACTCACAGGTTTACATATTCACTTTGTACGAAGGCTATGAATGCTTTCCAGGTTCCTAAACTGAAGTTATAAAAGGCTTTCTACGTCCACACCGAGATTTTGTTAGGTACCGACTCACCAAAGTTGATAGGCCTTTCAAGATAAGTGGACGACACAATCGACTAATTATTGTTGCAGACCAATTCTGAGACACCATTCTGTCCTTAGTTACGTCACTTCCTCCCTAAGTAGACGGAATCAAATACCACTAATAGTAAAGGGATATGGCTATGGTCGGGGGTCGGCAAATAACCCCTACATCGCCAAAAATTGAGAGTAGATGTTTGATCCATGTAATTACGGTCAAGTTTGAAACTTACTTAGTTTTCTGTTCCCGAGTTCCATTTAGAGGTTGGTTGATAATATCTTGAAGATAATATCTTAAAAATTATTCAAGCAGAACTAATTCCCTTTTAGTTTCTATGAGAAGAGCTTTGCTCTTTCCTTTAAACATGGACGGTCAGAGATTGAGGCCAGGACAGAATTATATTAAGTTCAATCAATCTAACTAATAATACTTGAATATATAAAGTTAATGACAAAATAATAGTATAAACACTAACCTGTCGAATGTTATCAAGTTCTGCATTACGTGACTGACTACCGTAAGTATGGAGCTTTGGTCTAGGAGATTTATCAGCTGTACTTGGAGATAAAAGATCACTTGAACCCAAAGCTACTGGTGCAATGTTAGTTAGCTCACCAACAGGCCACCAAAATTCCAATCCCAATCGACCATGCAGACGAGAACCAGGTTGATTATAAAGTTGAGCAATCAACAGTAAAAAGTTTGCAAAACCGTGCCCGGTAGTCGACGGATCAAAACCTGTAGACCTAAGTATATCTTCATCCCGTAATCGAATCTCCTTCACTCGTACTGCCATGTGTACAATCAAGTCAGTAATAATACAATGCATACGATACACCCAGAGTGGCTGGAAAGCAAGAACAAAACGTACCAAAAAACAGTCAAAAAAGAAAGAAAGAGTTACATACGGTTCAAGAAGACTTTTTAACATACATAGAGCCCTCCTAAAATGAATTTAATGCTTCTGATACTATACCTCACTTCTTATATTGAAAAAACGATGAAATCTCAGTGCTAGTTGTTTTAAACTTCATTCGAAATGATTAGTTTTCTAATATAGAAGTTCTACTTGATCAAACTGAATGTTTACCATTTAACAGTATTTTGGTGAAAATTTGTTTAATACTATCCATGTGTGTGTTACTTATATGGAAAAACTGAAAGTACTATA
The DNA here is from genome assembly GCA_944470415.2 of Schistosoma rodhaini. NCBI lineage: Eukaryota > Metazoa > Platyhelminthes > Trematoda > Strigeidida > Schistosomatidae > Schistosoma > Schistosoma rodhaini. The sequence continues at coordinate 2,096,649 of OX104036.1, read as the reverse complement.
AGTTAAAAAAATCACTTGGTCTTAGTTATTTTTGATGAAATCTAACATATTCAACCAAGGATCTTAGATAAATTAAAAAAAATAAAAATTATCATTTGGGTAAGATTACAGACTACATAAGCTCCTACGAAACATACCTCACGTTCAAAGTCTGTAGTGTTCAGAATCTGTTTGCGAACGAACTCAAGCGCTCCAGATTCAATAGCTAAAGCAGCTTGTAATTCATCTTCTTCATCTCCGCCAATCCCAAAATCTTCTTCATTGAGTGTTGCAAGATCTTTCCTATTAGCTACAGTATAAGGTGTTGATCGGCTAACGTCAACTGTCTGACGGCGGCGCAGTTCAGCACGTAAATGACTTGTTCTTCGAAGGCACAATGCCCAAGACAATCTTATAAATGCTAATAATTTCAGCCGATCCGAATCGCTTTCTTCGGAACGCTGTTCAAATAAGGATCTTTGGTTATCTAACAAACGTCCAACACTAGCAGCAAATGTACGGTCAGTATAAAGCGGATGAGTCCAATCTATAAAAAGTGATTGACAAATATAAAACGTTAGATACCAAGTACATTTATGAACCAATCATAAGTGATGCTCTATGGAATGTAACTAGTTTGTTTGAAATCACTAATTACTACATTAAGATAAATAAACGTTACAGTACTATGAAAACCAAACGTTTTTCTCATTGTTTTGGTCGCTGAAAAAATTATTTCCTTTCATCGCTTCATGGTATCCTAAAAATTTTTATTGGTTTGGTCACTATACTCCTCTACATACTCGCACGTCCTGTTGAATATACATGCTAATCATCTCAGCAAACGCATGCAATTTAGACTCCATCCTTAGAGAGGTGAATTTATTTATTTATTTGAACACAAATATTGGTACAAGGGGGCACCAGATATACATGCGCCACACAAAAAAATGTGTGAGGACTATGATACTGCCCGGGTGCCCAGACCGAAGCAGGTAGAGGGGTGAATTGATAACTCTTAAATGACCTTAATGTCAAATTCCTCAAAATAAACGATAATGTATTTTTGGTCATTGAAAAAGTGTTATAACCAGTTCCTCTTAGGTTGGAAAAATTTTTGAGACAGCCAGACCAAGATGTGGTATCCATTTATAAAGACAATAACTGTTAGTGTGAGGCGTATCAGGAGATCACTTGCCACGAGTACACAGGATCAGCAGTTGGAGATGTTGGGCAACATGTTTATTTTATTTATTTATTTAAACACATATATATTGGTACAAAAGGGCACCAGATACATATGCGCCACACAAAATAATGAAAGTAGGAAGAGAAGGGATGAAAAGATAAGGCGGACTGAAATGTACAACCAGAAGACTCTTTCAGTTAAGAAAGTTAGAACCACTCTTTATGAAGAAAGTAAAAGAAGGTTACAGCAGGTTCGCCACAGGCTTTTATTCTGAGCCATATCTGATAACGTCTCTAGCCACTGTGTTGCACCATCTCTCGGACCCCAGCCGGGGAGTCGTGAAGGACCAACAAAAGCGAGCCCTTTGCAGCTTTCTTTAATGCCACGACACCATGTCATACACTGACCTCCTCTCCGCTTTTTCCAACCAGTCCCAGAGTCGGCAAATAATGCACGACGTGGAAGTCTCTGGGACGACATTCGTAAAACATGTCCAAGCCACCGAAGTTGGTGTTTCAAGATGGTGACACCAATTGAATTATCGTCTCTGCGCCCGAACACACGATGCCGAACCTCTGCATTACTAACATGGTGTTGCCACTGGATGTCAGCAATCCTTCGGAGACAACGATGATCGAACACAGAGAGGCGTCTAACATCCTCAACTCGGAGAGGCCAGGTTTCACAAGCATAGAGCAAAACTGCTCTCACCGATGCGTTGTAGATCCGACCTTTTACAGCCAGACTAACATCACGAAGGCGCCAAAGATGGCCCAGATTGGCGTAAGCCGCTCTGGCTTTCATTATACGTGCATTAATCTCATCACTCACGCCACCACCAGCACTTATATAGCTACCGAGATACACGAACTTCTCAACTACTTCAATCTGCTCACCATGCAGGATGAGTACAGGTTTAGAATTCTGCCAGTCTTGTAGGAGTACTTTGCACTTGGAGGATGCAAAGCACATGCCGTACCTGCGGACACTGATTGCCAACTGATTAAGTGCGGATTGCATGCCTTGGGCATTATCGCACAGTAAGACAATATCATCCGCATACTTGAGGTCGAGCATGAGTCAGAACTGGCCGTAATAGAGCAGACGGAAACACTTACTATCTTCCTCCAACTCGTGAGTTTCAGTGACTCTTTATACCTTTCATCACCTTAGTTAATTTCTACTTTCCGTACTATTTTCGACCCTTAATATATTTTGACTCTCACGGATACTACTACACCTGAACAAGGAGAATAATCTAACAACCACAGGTATGTATATATGAAATAGGGTATTCTACAGATATCTTGAAATTATTGAGTATAAAACAAACTCAGTCCTTTGAACGTTAGTCAATGTTTTGTCTGTTATGATATAAATTAACTCCAACTTTTCCTTCATGTTGGAATGGTCATTATAGAAATAAGCACTAACTCGACTAATTGCGCTCGTATAACTGAAGATCAAATGACTTATTGAGCCAACAACAATAATAATGGTTTTCATAATACTGTTAACTAAGAACGGCATACAAAACAATTATTACCATAGGAGCATTAGTTTTAAATCATTGAGCTGGTATCCAATCATTAAAAACAAAATATCTTAAAACCAACCATTCGGAATCATGTTACTAACTTCGACAAAAATTTAGTGGTGAAAAATTGTGAATGGCGGAGTTCACCTATGTTGGGAGTGAGTATTTCATCACCGATCCCGATGAATGGTCAACGTGAAGTGTCGTAGACTAACTAAAGTTAGAAATGTGAAACAATAAATATTATCTGTAGTCAAAAGGAGATAGACTCGCAAATCCTTAAGTCTTTGAGTAAGATCCACGGCAAAGTTGCGGGTTCCCACCACTGTAGAGTTCCACACTAATATGAAACAGTTGTGAAAACGTCCCTCGTTTTCAGTCCTTGTCTATCTAAAGTCAATGTGTAATATAAACTATCATCCCCATAGAATTAAAGTAGACAGTGGTACATATATGCATTACCCCAAATCCCCATACCACATTTTCAAGAGATGAAATTAACAAGATAAATAACAAAGCAGTAGTAGCAGTAAAAATAGGGAAGACTTAACATCAAGAATATGTTTAAAAAGACAGGATGAAAGGGTATATACGGAAGAATCTAGACTGAGATAAAGAACGAATACATGTGTATTATTGTGACTGAATCAAAGCTATGTTACACGCCTCCAACTACTGATCGCCACTATCACGTAAATCTCAATCAAGTATTCTGAACCTATCAACATGGCTTAGACCGACAGCCAGTTACTTTACAAACGGAAACTACGTTTTAGTTTGGCAGCCTTTAGCCTTCTGATTTACTCCTACACTAACAAACCCCCTGTTGGTGTAGGTGGTATACTATTTAAAATGAACCATCTACACAAAACTCCTATCCTATCGGTGTTACGAGCATACCGACAATTTGGTTGGACACGAAAAATTTGATCTACTCTGACAAATTAACTGTCAATTATAAAATAACGATAGATGCCATTTAAACCATTGACCAAACTGAGTGAACAAAAAGCAGTGGGCATAAGGAATAAAACTCGGATCAATTTATCTAATCAATTAATACTTCATTCCACAACAAGTACGTTACAAATGCTTACCGATATCTGTTAGGTCTGAAACTTGATCCGCACATAATGTGTTTGAAGAAAATGGTTGTAAACAATGCAACAAAGACATAAGTAGATGCAATCCTTCTCTGGTCAATTGCCCATTATTTTGAAATGTAAGTTCGGTTTGATTGTCATTGTTTTTCGTACTAGGTTCTTGATTTGTTGAACTGAGTAAGCAATCCAAAACTAATTTAAACTCGCCTAAGTTTAGGACACTTTGGCACGACCATAACATAACACATTCAGCTAGACCTTCAGATATATTTTTCAACATCATAAACACATCATGTCGGTGCTTTGAATCACCTAAGACCTGCAAGTTTTCCAAACGAGAAAATTCTTTAAACACGGAGAATGATCGTAGGACACCTGATGATGGAAATAAAGAAAAAAAAACCTTAAGTAAAGTAAGTCACTCACTATGGGAAGTTAAACGATTAATGAACACGATTTTAACCTCCAAAACCTGACACATTCTCTTATGAAGTATTCAGTGCAAAGTAACCATCACATCTAGGATTATATACCAGGTATTTATCTAGGACTAAATCACACCATGTTTGTCTACTAGAAGTAAAAAATGACAAGTCAGAAATCTTGTTAATACTACATGATCACACTGAACAAATACGTTTTATAGACAAGACAAGATACTCTGCAAATTTCGGTAATATTATTATTTTCCTTCAATGCGATAAATCGTTCTCGAGAAATTAACATTGTCATTTTTAATAAAGAAAAAAAATTTCGTATGACAAGATAATTGCTAGAAAACTTAGTGAGACTATGTTCTGGGAATACTAAGTGCAATGTGCTCATAGTTACTAAGCTGACAGAAGTGAGTAAAAAGTAATCGCAACAAACTGAGCAACCATCATTCATTCACTTGAACATCTAAATGCAGATGCCCAGGGCTTAATAGTATAACGTAAACCCACCTAAGATATTTGGAAATAATCCATTGTCGAATAGTTCATCGGTAAATGAATGGATAGCCTGACAAATCTCAGCTGATGTAGGATTCGACCACATCCGTCCATCGCGAGCACCAATCAAGGTAACCAATGTATCGATAATGGAGAGGTGAGACTCATAATAGAGAACTACGGCAACAAAACCTCTGCCAAGACGAGGAAATAAGGATAGCTGACTCTCAACTAAGAGATTATTAGTTGATCAGTAAAATACATGTACCTGTTAGGCAAAGCTCTAGAGCTCTAAGTTCATTGAAGTTGAAAACTTCACTAATAAACAGTGATTCCTGAATTACATCCTCCGACAGTACCACCTTATGTGGAAATTCAGGCAGCGTGACTGCCGAGTTGTTAGCATTTTTAACAACTTCATAATCACGTTCATTTTTGCCCTGTAAAAAATGATTAGAATCAATGGGGAATTACAGGAAACGAAAGTGGAGATAATAACAGTTGTTTGTGCTTTTGAAGACTGTTCTCCATTTCCAGCAAACGGTTAGCCTTTCCATTGCAGACTACGTCCCAAACAATGCACTTGAGTGATTTTGCAGAAGACCACATGCTAAACTTTGAGGGGTACAAGAGCGCAGAGCTTTGAATCCCCGGTAGTATTGAATTCCCAAGGACGACCTTGAATCCTACTACATAGTAATATGTCTAATGATATAATGGTCCAAATGGTCCTGGGAGGAATAGAAAAAGCTTTCGCTAAACACGATAACGTGACTAGTGGCAGTGGATCACCGATGTCCACAGGTAGGAATCTTAGTATATTTAAGAGGAACCTTGACTTATCCTTAAGGACTAAGGATAACATATTATGATTTACCAAATTTTTTTTCTTTCCTCTATTATCGTTAATATGCCTAGGTTCTTGCCTGGAGGTATTGGTGATCCACTGCTACTAGACACAGAAGCCCGTTAAGTGAAAGCTTCTTCTATTCCGTCCTCAACCATTTGAACCATTTGAACGATAAAAGAGAAAAAAGTAAATGTAAATCATGGTGAGATAATATCCTTAGTCCTTAAGAATACGTTAACTTTCCTCTGAAAGACTTCTAGTAAATCCCTTTGGCAAGCTAGGCCAGCAGAGAATTTTAGAACTTGACTACTGGTAAAGAGTAAAAGGTGTGCCTACAATCAGTTCGATGTTGTATCTCTAATTTATGGATGTTACTCCCAAGGTTTATGTAGGCAATTAACTTAAGTAAACATTCGAGGGGATGTTCAAGAGTGTTTAAGTTGCTATAAGTCATTAGAAAGTCACCTCTGAGATTCCCGTACCCGAACGAGTAAGGGTTAAGTGACTTGAAGTAGCCATCGCAAGGCTTAACTCCGCCTGTAGTTCTTCTGGAGTTACTGACAGGCTCAAGCCCGTTTGAAAAAGGAGATTCTTGCATGGAGACTGTGACCTCATACCGTGTTTAGGGTCAGTGAAATGTCAGTGAACCCTAGCCAAATCATCCGGCAGTTGGGTCACTGAATATCGAACAGGTCCTCGATCCTCGTCAAGGTCAGGGACAATCAACGTGCATCAATTAATCATACGCCATGGGCTGGCACATGCGTCAGTGGTTCTGCTTTCTCTTGTATCTACTTTAACTAATATATTCCTGTAATAACGTCCTTTGTGTGGTACAGTCTTCAGAACATCCATGGTTCCTTGATGCGTCCATGGGGCAATCCACGTAAGGTGCTGATCGCGAGTAGTGACTTCGAAATTAGCTTGTTTGTTACACCGTTCCCGTCTAACTCGAGCACGCCTCCAATCATTCGACATCGATAATCAACGTTCATGTCCTACACGTGGAAAAAGTCTTTCTAAGAAAACGCCAACCAGATTAAGCAAATTAAACCACTTAAAAAGGTGCTGGAAACCAAATTTTCATTGGCTCTGTATGTTTTGTTGCTCAAGCAAGACATTACTCATTCAGGAAGCCATCAGCCTTCTAGAGTTAGCTAAAAAATTCGACGTAGGCCGTGCCGGCAACATGGATACTAATAATGAAGATTGTATCAGTGCCGTAAATGCTGCCATGGCAGGTACCACACACCCAATTTCGCAACATGAAGCAAAAATTTGTACTCCGGTACAACCAATGAAAGCCATGCCATTAAGTATTGAGGGACCAGTCGCTTTAGCAGCGACTGAGGACCCGGCTAGAACCACTATCGTCCAGAATAGTTCCAATCTGGATGCTGAGAATAGTGGCAAATGGACTACGCGGAAACGCAAAAGAGACGGAAAAACACCCAAAGAAAGAGCGCGTATAGTCGGCAAGTCATCGTTGGACTCACGTCCTGAGCATCAGGCAACTCCGCTCAAGTCCATACGTAAGGAAATAATTAATACTGTTTTGGATGGAAATAGTCTAACTTCACCAAATGTTGTTGGGAGTAACTCGCTTGACCATCATGACACTATTATAAAGAAAGCTAATAGCAAGAAGCCGGTAGCTAACCGGCAGGATCTGACATCACGGTCAAAGGCCGTGAACACGACTTTTAAGGAAGTTAAACAGGTGCCTAGTGTAACTTGGCAAAATAGAAAGACACCGATCCCGCTAAGAGACATGCCCACGACCTGAAGTTAGTCGGATCTCTCATCAGAAATATACTGCTAGAGGAGGTCCCAGGGGTACATATCTCGAAAGTCATCAGACTTGGTAAGTATGTTGGAGGCGAAACTCAACAGAGGAGGATCCTTAAATTAGTACTCGGTAATTTTGAGGAAAGGGACGTATTACTAAATAACACACGCAAAACTCGTGACTCAAACATTCGTATTCGACCTGACTGGCCACTTGAGGATCGGATCAAGTGGAAGAATGCCCTAACAGAGTTAAAAACTCGAAGGCTAAACGGTGAAGCGAACCTTACGATTAAGGGTTTTCGGGTAATTAGGTCTTATAAGCCAATGCTTCCGAGACCTGCGTGGGTAGAACGCATGTCTCCAAAAACACCCTAAATGTGTGTTATACGAATGCTCGTAGTCTTCGGAATAAGATGTCTGAACTAAGTTTGATGGTAGATGACTTAAATCCGGATATAATTGTTATCACCGAAACTTGGCTCACTGTAGATATAGACTGTTCTCCAGTCATTTCAGGCTACGTGTGTGTCAGAAGTGATAGAGTTAGAAGTCGCAAGGGAGGAGGCATAATATTATATATTAGGGACCACTTCCGCATTAACTCGATCATATCGGAGGCGCATGTAAGTGGTACGTGTGAGGTAGTATGTTGTACAATTAGGTCTAGAAACGGGTTAGTGACGATAGGAGGAATATATCGTAGTCCGTGTTGTCTCGCTGACGACTTTATCCTAAAACACGTCTGTTCTTGGAGTAAAGCAGAATGTTGTCTCATCGTTGGAGACTTCAATGCACCCCATATAAACTGGATAGAGCTCACAGCTCCAGGTGGGGGTTTCGATAGCGTCCTTCTGTCATCAATTATTCAATGTGCACTTGTGCAATGTATCGTTAAGCCGACGCATATAGACTTGGAACATAATCCGTCATTGATAGACCTTGTCCTGTAATGTGCACATTACAGGATCCGCAAATACCAACATGTCATAGACCTTGTCCTCACACACCACTGTGAAGATATCGTCGACATTCAACACCTTCCCCCACTGGTGAATAGTGACCATGTCGTACTTTCCTTTAAGTTCCGCACACATGGTATAGAATTTGCATCTGCTCCACCCCGTCCTAATATTTGGAGAGCTAATATTCCGGCAATAAGGGACTATGCTATCTCAATTGACTGGTCGGTCGATGCTGATGGATCGATTGATGATGCATGGAATAGGTTCAAGTCTACGTTCGAATCCGTAACTCAACCGTTTATCCCATGGTCAGCACGTAAGCTATCATATTGCCCCCCATGGATTAATAAGGAAACCCGGAAGCTGTTGAAGCGTAGGAAACACTTCTGGAACTTATTCTTGTCAACAGGTCAGGCATCATTTAAGTGCAAATATAAAAAAATCCGGAATATATATAAAAAGACCGTAGCTAAATCCCGCATGGCTTACGAACGACAGTTGGCATACGATAGCCGTACCTGTGCGAAGCGACTGTTTTCGTATGTTAAAAGGTGGATGAAACGTAGTGATGGTATCCCCTCATTACTGTTAAGCGAAAATTCAGCTTTATTGGCTGAATCTGACCTAGCGAAAGCGGAGTTATTTGCTAACTATTTCAGTGAAGTCTACTCTACGTGTAGTGTTACAACTACTTGTCCCGTTGACAATGAGATACCAGCCATAGGACCTTTGCACGTGACAGAGGATATTGTTTTTCCTTTGATAACTAACCTAAAACCTTGTAAGATACCGGGCCCCGATGGGTTACACCCACGTTTGCTGTCGTCGCTTGCGAACATTATCTCAAGACCGCTCACGATGCTCTTCAACATGTCCCTTTCACAGGCTCAACTACCTAGAGACTAGAAAGACGCCATAGTTAGTCCTATATTTAAGGATGGTCAGAGACGGATCGTATCTAACTACCGGCCTGTTAGCCTGACCAGCAATGTAGTTAAGTTACTTGAAAAATTAATTCGGGCTAAGCTACTGAGTCACATAGATTCGTACAATCTGTTAACTCCCGAGCAACATGGGTTTCGTAACAAGCATTCATGCTTGACTAACTTACTCATTGCGAGAGAGGATTGGACAGCTGCACTAGACAACGGCCAGTCTGTCGACGTGATATTTATAGATTTTAGCAAAGCGTTTGATAAGGTTTCGCATTTAGGTCTTATGCAAAAGCTCTCGAGCTTTGGTATAACAGGTGCTATACAGTAATGGATAGGCAGCTTCTTATGTGACCGCAGACAGAGAGTGAGGGTCAATGGAACTCTATCCGAATGGAAACCAGTCAAAAGAGGTGTACCCCAAGGCACCATTCTAGGCCCTTTACTTTTCCTTCTGTATATTAATGAACTACCTTTATTAAGTCGTCGACGTTATTGTTTGCGGATGATGTTAAAATCTGGAGAACAATAAGAAATGAGACTGATCGTTGTTATCTGCAAGCTGATTTAGACGAATTAGTTAGGTGGGCTCATGATTAGGGCCTGGAAGTCAATTCCAGGAAGAGCGTGTTCATGCACATCGGGCACGATGTTAGTTACCATTATACCATTAATGGTACATCTCTGCCACGCGTTCATGGGCACAAAGACTTAGGAGTAATTATAAGTCACGACTTAAAAACTACTACGCACTGCAATGCGGTTGCTTCCAAAGGCTATCGCGCGCTATGGTCGCTTCGCAGAGCATTTAAATGCTTTGACGAGGATATGTTCCGAATTTTATATCCCACATATGTAAGGCCACACTTAGAGTACTGTATCCAAGCAGCTAGCCCTTGTCTGATAAAGGATACTAAATCGCTTGAGCGTGTCCATCGTGTAGGGACAAAATTAGTAAAGGGTTTTTCTAAACTTCCTTACGATGAGCGTTTAAAACGTCTAAACCTTTTCCCCTTATCTTATCGTAGGACGCGAGGTGATCTTATACTGGCATTTCTTATCTTTAATAATGATCTGGGTGTTAATATGTCCTATCTTTTCGCTCCCTCCAGCACTGATAAGCTCTGAGGCCATAGCAAGAAGGTTCTGAAACCGCGATCTAATAAATTAAAGGTGGGGTCCCGTTTTTCTCATCGAGTGGTCAATGACTGGAACGCTTTACCAGAACAGGTGGTATCAGCACCATCAGTGAACATTTTCAAAAAGAAGCTGTACCTTCACTGGAAGGAAATCTGTCAGGATTAACACAGGTTCATCAACCTACTATCCTTATTACTGAAGACTGAATACTAAACTCTGACCTCCGAGTTGAAGGAAGAATTATGATGCCTCAGGATGAAATCCCAGATTCTTCGGAAGTCACGAGGCCAATGCCGCTTATAACAACCAGGGCAACAATAAATATAAGTACATGGAACGTCCAGAAAATGTAGTAAACCAGGAAGACCGGTCAAATAGCAACGGAAATGAGGTGATACAAATTAGCAGTACTCATAATCAGCTAAATGATAGTCTCGGGAGAGATTTTGCTGTACTCTGGTAACAAAGAGGAAAATGCTCCTCACACTCAGAGAGTTGCTCTGATGCTGTCAAGTGAAGTACGAAATGCACTTGTAATATTGGAATCTCATGGATCCAGGATAATCAGAGCGTCATTCAGAACAAAGAAGGAGGGAATCACAATGAATGTTATCCAATGTTATGTACCCACTAATAATAGCAACCGTGACAACAAAGATTAGTTCTATGAGAGGCTGCAAACAATCATAGCGAATTGCTCAAGAAAAGGACCTCACAATCTTGATGGGACATCTAAACGCTAAAGTCTGAGTGGACAACACAGGATATGAAGATATGATTGGACGACTCGGACTAGGAGAGAGAAATGAAGATGAGGAGTGACTTGAAAATCTATGTGCATTCAATAAATTGGTCATAGGCGGCACAATATTTCCACACAAACGTGTGCAAAAAACAACGTGGATCTCGCCGGACCGCATCACGGAGAACCAGATAGATCATATTTGTATGAACAAAAAATTACGAAGGACAATACATTTGAGAACCAGTCGAGGAACTGACACAGCTTCAGATCACCACCTGGTTGTGGTCAGGATGAAACTGAAGCTAAAAGAAACACTGGACAACTGGGGGAACAGCATTACAAAGGTTCAGTACAGCCTTCCTTCCAGGTACTCTCAAACTCAACCAATTCAAGATAACTCTCAAGAACATGTTCCAAACTCTACAGGATTTACTCAAAGAAGGAGAAAGTTCTATGGATGACGATTGAAAAGGGATCGAAGAAGTATTAACCTTAACTCGTCAGGAGGTTCTGGGTCTCAAGGAGAATCATAATAAATAATGGATCTCCATGGAAACAGGGGACAGGATTGAAGAAATGAAGAACAAGAAGACACCAATTAAAAACAGTCAAAGACGAACAGAGAAAGTCGAGGCACAAGCTGGATACACAGAAGCAAACAAGCAAGCGAAGAGGAACATTAGAGCTGACAAACAGAGATACGTATAAGGGCAAGAAAATGAATTATGAAATATTTATATCACACAGCAAACAAAGTGGTTGGAAAATATAGTAAGCCAGAGAGATCAGTCAAGAACAAAGAAGGCAAGCCAATCACAGAGAGTCAATAACAGAGGAAGGGATGAGTAGAAAACTTTGAATAACTGTTAAATAGGCCAGCTTCATTGAATCCACCGGACGACGAAACAGCACATACAGACCTTTCTATCGATGTCGCTGTACCAACGGTCGGAGAAACCAAGATGGCCATTAAATAAATCAAGAATGGGAAAGCGGCAGGACCTGTTAATATACAAGCGGAAGCACTGAAGTCGAACATAGAAGCGACTGCAAACATGCTCCATATTCTACTCAGGAACACTTAGGAGGAAGAACAAGTGCCAACGGACTGGAAAGATGGATACCTCACCACGATACCAAAGAAAGGAGATCTGATCAAATGTAAGAATTACAGAGGCATCAGTTTGTTGTCAGTATCAGGAAAAGTTTTCAACAGAGTGTAGCTCAACCGGATGAAAGATGCAGTAGACGCTCAACTTCGAGATCAACAGGTTGGATTCCGTATGGACCGGCCGTGCATAGACCAAATAGCGATACTACGGATCATCATTGAACAGTCAGTTGATTGGAACTCGTCACTATACATCAACTTCATCGACTATGAGAGGGCGTTTGACAGCGTGGATAGGAGGACATTATGGAAACTTCTTCGACACTATGGAGTTCTGAAAAGATTGTCAACATTATCCAAAACTCTTACGATGGACTACAGTGCAAAGTCATGCATGGAGGACAGCTGACAGATGCATTTCCAGTAGGGACCGGAGTCAGACAAGGCTGTCTACTCTCCCCAATCCTCTTCCTTCTGGTGATTGACTGGATTATGAAAACCACGACATCTGAGGGGAAGCACGGGATACAATGAACTTCTCAGAATCAATTAGATGATTTGGACTTCGCAGATGACCTACCCCTCCTCTCTCAATCACACGAACAAATACAGACAGCAAATGTAGCAGTAGCCTCTGCATCGATAGGCCTCAATATACACAAAGGAAAAAGCAATATTCCCAAATACAACACCACGAACGACAAGCCGATCACACTTGATGGCGAAACTCTGGAAGATGTGGAAACATTCAAGTACTAGATGGCGAAGATTTGGAAACATTAACATATCTGGGAAGCATCAATGATGAACAAGGAGGTTATGGTGAAAATATAAAGAGGAGGATTGGCAAAGCAAGGGCAGCATTCCCACAACTGAAGAACATATGGAATTCAAAACAATTGTCAACTTACTTTAAAGTGAGAATCTTCAAATCGACCGTCAGGACAGACCTACTGTACGGAGCTGAAACGTGGAGAACTACTACATTCATCATCAAGAAGGTACAAGTATTTAGAAACAGTTGTCTTCGCAAAATACTCAACATTCACTTGTCAGACACTATCAGTTACAGTGTTTTATGGGAGAGGACAAACTAGCTTCCAGCTGGACAGGAAATTAGGAAAAGACGTTGGAAGTAGATAGAGCATACATTGGGGAAATCACCAAACTGCATCATAAAGCAAGCCTTAGCCTGGAATGAAGAATGGCAACTGAAAAGAGGAAGATCACGCTACATCGAGAATTGAGAGCAGACGTGAAATGGATAGACAACAAGTGTAAAGAATCGAAAGAGCGTATCCATGCCAGGGTTGGATGGAGAATGCTTGTGGGTGTCCTTTGATCCTCTACGAGGGTTAACAGGCGTACGTTGGTCAGTAAGGCTTTAATTTGAGTCCGCGAACTGATTTTTCGGCTCACTGTTGGATACGTCTGAATTCATTCTTATCACTTTGAAATAAAGGAGGAAACACTATGTCTTTATACTCTAAGTGAGGCCGAATAAAAGTAGAAGATTAGGTGAAAATTTGTGCAGCCAAACCGGCTGAAAATGCTCTTCAATATTACAAGTGCAAGATTTGCTCGAGAGGCGTTTTTATTGCAGTTAATATAGGGATTCAGATGATAGGGCACCAACACTCCTAGATCTTTTTTAACTTGTGAAACCTGCAAAAGTGTGTTACCTAAATTTAGTGCATGGTCTGCAACATGACTCAGATTGACTACTTTACATTTTGAAATGTTAAAGGTAAGTCAATTGTCATCTGCCCAAATTTGAAGTCTCCCGAGACCCTCCTGATGCGACGGCTTATCCTCTTGGTTGGGTATCTTCCTGCAGAGTTTCACATCATCAGCTAAACCCAACAAATCAGACGATACCTCCTGATGGAAGTAGTTAAAGTAGACTCTTTTTAATTAGTTTTCTTACCATTTGCATTTTTCATCAAGTCCTATGATTTGTACAATTGCCTTATTGCATGTAAGATTTTCGTTTGTAAAGCATATTCACTGACCTCCCATTCCTGTTTGTGGGCCCACACAACATGACCCTTGGATTATCGCTCACAGATACTCATCTGCAGATAAAGGGTGCTCTAATTTCTGGACAGACCAATTTATTTATTCTTCTCAAAACACATTTGGACCTTTTTGGCTAACAGCTCAATAACCCTGTTCGTTTTTACATGACTATGTTTGTTGATTGCTTATCCCATTCATTATGTCTGTAATTTATTTCTGCTCTGACTATGGACATTTAGTAATGCTCAGTTAAATTAAGTCGGCTCAATTACTTTCTCTGATCCGCTTTGCTCTCTATTAATCGCTTCGTTTCTCTGACTGCCTGTCCAAATCAATGAGTGCATGAAATATACATATTCGGAATCCATTCTCGTCTTGGCTTACTTAACTACATTATTCACTAACGCGTCAACCTTCCTCATGCAACCAAGGATGGTTGTCCATCACAACCAGCAGCCTAGTTATTCAGTGGTGGCCCCTCCTGAAACCGTGCTTTTGGAGTTTAAGTAACTTTATGGTAGGTGGTCAAGTAGATAGTCTTATATCAGGGACTTCATAATTTTTGAGGGTACTGAGAGAAATGCTAACGACCGGTAGATAGAACGTCCTCTGAGTTAGACTTCTTTAAAAAATGATGCAACGTGTGCAAGCTTCCAATTTTCCGGTACCGTGCCTTAGCCTAGAGAATGTGAGGTCAAGCTTCTCCCTTCAGTATAATAGAATGAACCATATTCTGTCCAGGAGACGTGCTCTTGTTTAGGAGCCACAGTTTCTGACGTGCCATGTCAGCGCTGAATTTCGCTTCTGAGAATAACCGGTGGAGCTCTCCTCAATATAGTTATTATGAGACGCTCGAAATGTATGAAAGTATTGTTCTGACAGAAGGATGGCGGCATCATCGTCATTGTTTGTTGGCAATTTGAACCCACTGTTGAGGAGTCCCACAATAGGACGAAACGACCGTCCAGTGCTTCCAGGTTTTCCATGGTGGTCTAACTTCAACTAACTAATTATTTCAACCGTAAAATTAATAAAATCTCCACAAAACCCCCTCCTGATCTGATAGGAATTATTCGTTCCTAAATATAAAGTCAAAGCGTGACGTTGTCTGACTGTTTTTCCACCGAGTTGCTGACTTCACATTTTCAGATAACCACAGATGTTCAATAAGGTTGAAGAACCGAGCTTATGTAGAGTTGTCACTTCCAATTTACGTGTGTTCAGCGAAGTTGACTTTAAAAAGATTCAAGTCTCCCAGGACCAGAATATGAAATTATCCTAGATGTGTAGAGCTGGATAATCTATCATAATTGCGATTTCCGTACTCGACGCCATTAATGACCTTCCTATAGATGAACCTAACTGGACAGTGAGCACCATGCAGATTCTCCAATGTTAGTAAGTGTACTAATATTTTTTCCACTGAAGCCTCTTTTATAGTTTCTTGTATGTCTGTCACTTCATTGGTCTTTATTGTCTTCTTCTTTATTTGGACTTAGAAGAGCGTGACTGAGAGACAGTACAGAAATTTCAGTTTTGGATCTAACACTAGTGAGATTCCGTTCATCTTCTCTTGTATTGCAACTTTTATCCAATAGTCGTATAACCAATTTTTATTTATGAATGTTCTTTGAATAAACTTTTATTATTTGGCTTTAATCAAGATTTATAATCATCATTTAATTTTGTGATATCAAACCATTGATAACAGAGTCTTGTTGACGTAACTTGATTGGCTTCTGAAAACAGATATTCGATTCCTTGCAGGCAGAAATCCGATCTCATTTTGTCGTAGATATTCTTGGTGGTTCTCAGGTAATTAGGGTTAAATTCGTTCACTATTTTCCTGCCTCATAGTCAGCCATTTTGTGGTAGAAAAACCTTTGACGTTATAGTGAAAACTGTACTGCTTAAGTATACCGTATTTTAAAAGAAAACTGTTATAAAATTAAGCCAACATAAATTCCTTACAATAATCATGTTTTAAAGCTCTCAATCACCCAGCTTAAGTTTTTACACAATCGACAGGTACCCACAAGTCAGGTCAATCCAGTTCGAGTCACCCTATAAATAAGCAGTTAGTCAGCCCATTTAACAAATTTGAGTAATTCCCCAAACTCTACGTGGTGATATTACCTAACATGATTGGCTGAACACTTGCTTAATTTTGTTTCACTTTTGGGGGTATTTTACAACTTGATGGTTATTTGGAACCATATGTGAATAACATTCTCAAATAAACTTATTGTGGGAGCACTGTTTTTTGGCTTATTTAGATCCTAAAACTTGTAAAATGCTAATTTATTAAAATTTGGTTTATCATCAGGATTCCAAGCTCTCAGGTGATATAACCAGTATTAAACAGTTCTTAAAATTCTACAATTTATCTGGTTATTTCATTACGCTGTTAACACTGGAATGACATCACAGTATCTGTAAAGACCAAAGATCCTCAGTTCGTTCTTTTTAGTCAATGTTCTTTTGTGGTAAATTTCACTTTTGCATTTTACCACAGTCCATTATCCTTCAACAATATATTATTCGTCTACTAATAATAAATCGAAATGAATACTTAACAATTAGCAATGATAAGCCAGAACGTTGCTGCTAACTTGACGTGGTGGTCGGGCTTGCCTATCGTGACAAACTAATCGAGCTATACTGTCTGAAACAATCTTTCCTCAAGGTCCTACCATGCCAGACAGGTCGGTTGAAGAGCGGTGAGACTAAAAGCAGCAAGCCCAAGGTCTGAAGACAAATTCGTACTGCTAACTGTACAGAGGTGTGACAGCAGTAAGGTGTTTCCTTCAGACAACCAGCCTAACAAAAATGCTGCATTCCCATAAGAAGGGGTGGGGTTAGAAAAAGTCGACCCTAAAAATGCACACCTCGCCTTATCCCACGGATTTCCGTCTCCGGCGGTAAGGTCCTTTGAAGAACGGAGCTAACACAAAAACTACCCACAAAAAGGTCGTATGTGACCGACCTCAAGTAGTTGTCCCTTGGGCACTGCGGTCACGCTCTCAGGTCATTAAGACCACTTCTAACCCAATTTCCTTTTCAGGTATCTCTCGAAGAACCCTTCCAAGGTGTTGGCAACCGGGAAGTGATAACCACCCTCATACCTGTAACAGCACTCAAGACTGAGCAACGATAACACGAAAAGTTACTCAAGTAAGTTTTTTTCTGTTTTGATTCAAGTTGACAGTTTTACTTTCAAAAAAAGAAAGGAAAAATTATACAGATAACCGAATTTTTTCAGAAACTTTTTTCTATCTTGAGCAATTATTACAGCAGAGGAAAAAGAAATTAAATCTACCAGTAATACTGAATTCATAAAGATATATATGTATATATATCTCAATGCAACCAGCCGGAAATGACATCACCAGAAAAGAAGGAAAAAAGGACAGTGAGAAAACCACTAGATTACAATGAAAGTATTTAAACAAATGAAACAATAGAATGTGTCACATAGACACTGACTTTGATTTTTACCACATAGTGTCATATTTCAATAAGAAAGATAATGAAAGGAATCACAGTTTTTTTCCGTTGTCAGCGTAACAAGTTGGCTACAAGACAAACAGGATGAGGGTAAAGGTTAGTGAAGAACACAAATCAAACGTTGTGATGGTTGAGTGTTATCTTACAACCAACCGCTGTCAATTAAAGTACAGATAAGTAAAGAGATAGTAAGGGACAATTTACATTGATCACCCTGAACAAGAGAAGACTAAGAAAAAAAATTATTGTTTTCTGAATATCCCGGATTACTTTCCAGTTTATTTATTATTTATCAGTCAAAAATTCACAGATGCATTCACACATTCTAAACCTTCACGAAGTGGTGGTGGTGTAGCATTTGTCGCTGAATGTTGACCAGTTGTCAGACTAGCGTGGATATTGGCAGTTAGCTCTTGTGGATTACCGTAATCATATGATGGAACACTTATGTCCGATGTGAACGCAACTAAATTACGTGATGTGGGCGGAAATATCAAAGGCATTGAGTTGGATTGATCCGCTGATACACTGATATGGTTACTAGATGCATGGTTATTATTACTGCCGCTAATGTTATTATTGAAATTCATAGTCTGATTTGAACTTAAAGCAAACTGATTACTAAGTAAGGCGCTTGACAGTGAGTTAGTCGAATTAACAGGTGTAAATAAAGATGATGGAATAGTTTGATAATTTGATGCCATATTAAGCAGTCGTTGATAAGCCATAGCAGCAGAATATGCATTCAATTCATTCGGTGAAACCTCTGGAGTGAATGTTCTACAGAATGGTGACACAGACTGACTACCTGTCAGTACATTTAAACCGGTTGTATTTGACGTGGTAGAGTTTAAATTTAATAAGCTTGTTGCTGGTAGACTGGTTGCATTCAACGATTGATGTGTGACAGGTGACATTCCAACAAATGAATTAGTTCCCGGTAATACAGTATTCAACCCACTTGTACCTTGCCCGTAGGTAGACATTAAAAGTGCTAATGCAGCTGGTGAAATACTTGGCTGATTTGTATTCGCTGTAGCTGCGAGAGCTGCTGCTGCTGCTGCTGCGGCAGCTGCAGCTGCAGCACTAGATGAAGGATTTCCAATGACATTTGAATAATTGAGTAAATAATTCAAATTAGCAAGTTGATTCAATGGGAGCTGTGCTTGTAATCGATTATCAGATGTTGGATCAGTAGCTACAGATGATATGTGATTAGTTGGTGTTTGTAGCATACCATTTATACCTGGTGACAATGTAGCAGCATTTGGCATATTAAAACCTGTCAATAAACCTGCATTCATTAAAGGATTCATTAAAGAATTGGTAACAACTGCAGCAGTAGCAGGATTATTATAGAAACCTGCATGATTAGCATCTATAGGTAACCTTTAAGGAAAAAAAGATTAATTAGGTAATATTTAAATCATGATAACTGAAAGGGAGGGTACACCAATATAAACACTAAAATATAAACCTTAAAAATGCAAAATTGTAAAAATATACATTTCGATTTTTTTTTCGAGTTCACTACACACCATGCATTGATTTGTGCATTCACAACATGAAAAGCTACAACAGGAAAAAGTTGTACACATAATTTAACTGATGTTAATTAGCTTAACAACTATCAAATCAGATATAGTGTTAACTTAATTACAAATCAAAAATTACACAATATATCATACATTTTATAGTTGAAATCATGAGTCAATTGAAGCTAGACCAACATGGAACCACTGGACGGCTATTCCGTCCTACTGTGGGACTCCTCAGAAGTGCGCACCCACGATCCCGCACTCGCGAGTTTCGAACCCAGGACCTACCAGTCTCGAGCCAAAGCCCTTAACCGATAGACCACTGGGCTGGCATCCACGGTGTTAATGTCTAATTTCAACCAATCCACGATTTTGAGCAACCATTCACCAATCTCTTCAGTGAGTTGATATCTCTACAAGAGACTTGGTAGAACTCCACTGGTCACTGCTTCCCACTAGAACTCAAGGAGATATCTCTTGAAGTTAGTCACTAGTGAGCATATAATTAGCTTCAATTGACTCACGCTTTTAATTATGAAAGTATTAAATCTCCACAAGAACCCTTTCTGATAATAGATTTTATGTCTATTTAAACATTGAGGTCTGTAATAAGTCTAGCATTATGATGTTATTCATCTGTTGATGGTGTTACTGAACAGATAATCCCTATCTTCTTAAAAGTACTTTATTCAGATGTCACTAAGAGCAGTCAACTAAAAATATTACGTAATATACTGTAAAAAACTCCTTATGACAAATAATGTAAAAATGATTAAGCTGAAACTGTTCCGTATGTAACATTAACTAGAAGACATTCAAATTAAAAACAACAAGTTCAATGAAGGAATCTCCTTATTATCAAGCTGTACAATCGTGTATATATATGAAAATGTTTTGTTAAAGTATTAATTCCATGACTAAATGTAAACATGAATAACGAAGATGATGCAATAGAAAGATTACTTAATACGATTACATTTTCATATATATACGATTGTACAGCTTGATAATCCCTTCGCTAAACTTCGTGTTTCTAACTAGAAGACAGTGTGTTAGGGTGATTTGGTACTATCTAAATTACATATATTGTATGGTAAAGGAAAACAAAACTAGGCGAGACTATAATTTACGGACTAGCCAATCAGGAGCGTTTGAGGGATTTCAGGGTCACGACTCCGATTTCAGTACCTGATGCTCATGTACGATCGGTTCACAGAGAATTATAGAGAAGACTTGACAATTAATCGGCTACAACGAATGAAACTACTAAGAAGTTCCTGTATTTATAATTGTGGGTATTAAGTGACTTGTAGACCTTGTACAGACTACCATGATGTTGTCCTTCGATGTAATATATGTTGAAGGAAGACGTTTACAAGAATAGAAATCTCTTTCGCTCGAACCACATTGAGACTAAGGCATATTATAATAATTGCCGCGAACTGTATAATAAAACCACCAGTAATATTGGCTGCAATAATCGCAGGTGTTACTGAAGTTTCAGCCGTTCAGTGGTATGAGTATTGTACGGACATATCCATAATAAAAATGATATAAATACACAACCGGAGTACAAACAAACAATAATGAAGCTATATGGTCTAGGCTGAGAGGGTTTTTATAACCACATCATGGCTCCAGAGACCAACTATTATGAAGCCATATGGATGAGTTCCTCTAACATATAAAAAAAGTGTATCCACTTTAATTATTTGGTTTTCTATAATCTATTTTTACTCTATAATGACTATCTACTGATTGGTAAACATTTATCAGGGTCACTTAAGATTCGTTCAAAGGTCGTCCATAAATTATAGTCTCACCACAAAACTATTATGAACCAAAGTAAGTGATCAGATATCATGGATTAAAATACTGATCCAATATTGTTGCCAAAAAGAAACGGAAGTAAATCTTTAAAAAAAAGTTTACTATTTTCAACTTGGTGTATTTTGCTTTTCAAATTTTAATGTAAATAATAAAGCAGTTCCTTGTTTGACTAAAATTGTGATTTTTTTTTTAGAATTCAAGGAAGAAAGCTTAATGGGAAGATAAATCTATGATGGTGTTTCTGAAATGTAGTGAATCTTAGATATAGTCCATATCAAATCTACATGCAAGATAATAAAGAATTGAATTCATTAGGAATATATAAAAAACTAGTAACTATATATTATGAGCAAAGATGGACAGGATCTAGCAGTGGAATCCAGGACGCGTGTTTCGTCCTATTTGGCACTCGTCAGCTGGATTTCCCTACATCTCAGAGTTGACTCTTAACCGATGAATATCTATTCAAGAAGGGTAGTTTATCACAAATATATTGGAAAATTAGTTTTTTAGCTTCATAAATTCAAGGAAGTAAATAAGTGAATCTTAGTAGTGAAGTACTTTCCAACATATTATTATTATGTGATATACCCTTGTGGGTCATTGGTTTTCAGCAGAACCAGACACTATTCAGACTTTTACGTGACAACCTAAACAGTACAGGTCAATCCCGTTAAACGGGAGAGCCAGCTCAATCCTGTGGTGCAACCACAAAGGTATCAATCACCCTGGTGGATCAACTTTCCAACATATGCTAACCGGTGAAAGAATTGTTCAGTTTGAATCAAATTATCAGTATTGTTCATTTTAAAAACAGTGTTTATTAAAATATAGAAAGGGATACATTGGTGAAATGTTTTCAAATCAGAGGGAGTTCCTTACCATACTATTAGCAAATCTAGTATGAATAGAAGTGATAAAGAGAGTGGTTGGAAATATTAGAAATCTAAAGTCTCTTCTCGATTTGATTAGATAAAGTGTAGGTATCTTTTGAAAATACAGCGTAATACGATAGTATTTCTCAAGCTTATTCAATCTTATGTTATATGAATCAAACTTCTTGAATAAGGTTGATATTGTTAATGAATATTTGAAGATACCATCTATTTACTCTTACTTCTAGCTACACTGATCATTTAAATATGTTTTCATATTATATTGAAATCATGAAACAGAGTTTGGTCGTTTCGTTAAAGCATGGGAATCCTCGGCAGCCACCATCCAAGACCGCATATTTGGGAATCGAACACAGAACATTGAGTCTCGTGTCCAAAGATTTATCCTCTAAACCACCGAATCAGAATCCAGTGGTGTACAATTCTGATTCTTAGATTTTTGATGCTTGTCTAACTTAGATCGGTTCGAGATCTCAATAAAATCCAACAGTCTCCATAACCCTAAACTAATATTTTTTATGTATTTATCAAAATCAGATAAGCGAAGTGTCAAACATGATGTAAACAATGACAGAGATGTCACTATTCATTAAGCACTTTAACAGATATCATTTTGTACATTTCAATTAAAGACTCATATTTACCGGAAAGAAAACGATTTGTTCTTGTATCAAAATATGCCTTTAGGATTAAATTTCACTCAAATCTGTAATCACTTAATGGCATAATGATAATAATAACATTATTTCACAAGCATTGTAAGCAAAGATGGATGGTGGAATACAGGACGCGCGTTTCGTCCTATTTGGGACTCGTCACCTGGATGTACATGCATCTCAGAGTTGATGTTCACTCTGGGACTCGAACCCAGTACTGTTGGCTCCAAACACCATCGCGTTATCCACTCAGATACTGAGTCCTGATAGTCACTTGCTTGTGCAGTGAGGTGAAGTTTAAATTCACTTAGTATTGTTTGTTTGAATCTTCCCATTGATGTTTAGGACTACATCTTTGCTTACAATATCGATAATAAAGTTTCTTATCGAAAATGTCAAATGACATTATTGAAAATCTCCTTGGAATTCCTTGTAACGCCCTGTTGATGAGTATGCTATACTATGCTTATAATGCTTGTGAATTAAGGCTATATCCAGGCAATACGCACAGTATGCACATATGCCAATTAGAGACTGACCAGTTTCAGTCCTAAAAGCATCAATGAAAAGATTCAAACAAACAATCGTAAATGAATTTAATAAAAACATTAGTTTATGTCTTAGTACACAGAATTTGTCTCCATTGATGTAACTGAGATAATATTTATTATAATATGATTACAAACATTTTGGTCTATTTCTCTTCCTAATATCTTTCATACCGCTCATTATTTGATTATACAAATCTGAGCCATTACTTTCCACAAACCAGTGTACAACTGAATTCGTTGAATGTTAACGTCTAACCAATAGATATTATACCATCATTCAAATTTGTTTAGATCACAGCATTGCTGATATTGTTGATTGAATTTTTATCAGTTTTGCTTAGAATGTGTACATTTTGTACAGATTTCTCAGTGAATAACGCATTCGCCACTTGAAGTGAAAGATACGGCGTTCGAGTTCCACAATGAACACCAACACTGAAGTAATCGATACATATTAATCTGATGAGTCTTAAGTAGGAGGTAACATGAGTCACGGATTTCACTGTTGGCTATAATCAATCTCTTTTACAGAAATAAGACACAACATGTTGTGTATAAGTGGTCACAGCAGTGATTCAGGTCCTTATTCATAATTTATGATTGATAAACCTTATCATATTGATCGATCACTACTACTAATGTAGTGAACAAAACACTAGTTGGGGACATTCGAATGTATTTAAGCCCAAATTACAGACTATCTTACTAAATTGTGATCACCATACAGTTAACAGTTAATTTGCAAAATAAAAATCAATTAACTCAATCTTGACTGTTCTTTCTGCAAATATCAGTTCATCTTCTCTAATTCCACTGTTCATTCATTTTCATACCGATTGCGCTACATTCCTGTTCTTTCCTTATCGATCTTCTACTGAAATACATTCTATGCCTGACCATCACCATATACTACTTATATGGATATAAGTAGACCACACTACACTAAGCGTATTAATCAATAATCATTATCATTACTAGGATAAATGACATGGATAACACATGATCATTCACACACTGATGAGAAATGACACTACAGAGAAAAAAGATTATTTATCACAAAAAACAAAAACAAAAAAACAACACAACACAACTCAAAACACAGCACTCAATGAATGGTGAAGAAGAAGACGAAGAAGAAGCAAGTGGAATATGGATGAGTACACACACTTTATGACAAACAAGAATTGTGATAACATACAAATATGATCATTAAGATAGATTCTTTAATGAAAGTTGGTAAAACTCTAAAATTCATTTGGAAATGAATAAATAACCTTAGTTGTAAGATGGTGGTTGAAGGTGGTCAACAGCAAAAAACCCTGGACCCGGGTATCGTGCTACTTGGCACTCGTCAACAAGATGTACCTGTAATCTTAAGGGAACTGTTGCTCCCTGACGGATTCGATCCCGCGTTGTTTGTTGTTGTTTGAATCCATGCTATCGTTGTTGTTGTTGCTTGGGGTGGTATCGGTAGTGGTGGTGGTGGTGGTGGTAACGTAGTGATTGTGGTTATTAATACTGCATGGTTCAAAACAAAATCGAATGACGTTTGTAATGATTCTAATTATAGCTTCGATGTATACATGTATACAAGTATACATATAAACGTACACACTTACACTCACACACGCACGCACAAACAAACACCAAAGAAAACCAAAATGGCACACTAATATAAACCCAACTAAAGGGAACTTCACAACAGACATTTGAAAATTGCCTACCAGGAAAGAATTCACAATAATGTGAAAGATTTAAGAGATATAATCCACGTACCCAATCCTTGTTGTTATATTTTAGAAAATAAATGATATGGATAATAAATTAGTTAAAATGAAAGTAGGATTTTAATGTCATATCAATAATGGTAAGCAAAGATGGATAGTGGCTAGCAGTGGAATCCAGTTTGACGCGCGTTTCGTCCTATTTGGGACTCGTCACCTGGATGTACATGCATCTCAGACTTGATGTTCACTCTGGGACTCACACCCAATACTTTTCGCTTCAAACACCACCGCTTTATCTACTCGGCCACTGAATCCTGACAGCCACTTGCGTTTGCAATGGGGTGAAGTTAAAATTTACTTAGTATTGTTTGTTTGAATCTTTCCATTCATGTTTTTAGGACTGCAACTGGTCAGTCTCTAATTATATCGAGACAATACGCACAGTATAAACATATGCCAATTAGAGATTAACCAATTACAGTCCTAAAAACATCAATGGAAAAATCCAAACAAACAATACTAAGTAAATTTCATATCAATAATGTTTTTTTTTGTGAAATCATCGAAGAAATGAATAAATTATGTTACGTCCTTGAATCTGTCCACCCGTTTTCGTGCCGAGTATAGTTTGTCTAATGTAGATTAAGACCTTGACGCGATAGATTGACTGGCTTAACCGTAAGGCTAGTATGCATGAGTTCGAAGAGAGGATAGAGAGACGAAAACTGTTCTATCACCTGATTAGCTGACAAGCACGTGAGAGAGAGAGAGAGAAGACAAGGACAACTGAAACACTATTCGCTTTATTCCATAATCCGATCTGGTACCCAAATTCCAGATTAGTGTATAAAGATACATGAATAATATAGATGATTAACCTGACCAAAATGTACAATAATTAGGAAAATACAATTATGTCCATAACTGGGGGATTAGAGTAGAAAATAAAGTACAAAAGGTTGCATCCAAATTACAATAGCTTTGGAACCGAAAAGGCTATAACAGTGAATCATACATTAAACGAAAGCTTATGATCTGTAGAATAGACTAGGAGCAAAAGTAAATGTTACTGTTTTACAAGTTTTGAATGAAATGAAATAACGTCCCCAAAAATAGCTTCTGTAGTTTGTTACGGCTTCCTTGTTTCGCGGTTCACATCAAATGGTATGACAAGAAAATTTGATACACATAAACCAAGGAATTCCTTGAAAAAGCTTGGATCAGATTATCAGGCGAAACGTTGGATTCTACTTCAAATTCACTTTGCTGAGATTTTACAAATACATATTCTTCCTATTGAATGTTGTCTGACATCAACTCGACGCCCAAAGACTGTGAAACTATTCACTCTAATTTAGACAAAAGTTCTTATATGTCTATTCTAGTTATTATATAAACTGTAATGATCCACAAGTGTTGATGACATAATAAAAATCAATTTCTGTTCACAAAGAGTAATTTCCAGTGATTCTTCAATATTCTCCATATTGAAACCAAGTGACAAGTATCATCCTACACATTGATGAAACAGATCACTAAATCGATCTACTCTATTACTAAATAAGTTATCCAATGATAAGATTTAAGGGTTCTATATAATCTATAATCATATGCTCACTAGTGACTGACTTCAAGAGATATCTCCTTGAGTTCTAGTGGGAAGCAGTGATCGGTGGAGTTCTACCAAGTCTCTTGTCGGGATATCAACTCACTGAAGAGATTGGTAAACGGTTGCTCGATTTCATGGATAGGTTGAAGTTATATATTAACACCACTGGATGTCAGCCGCCTCTGTGGTCTATCAGTTAAGCGCTCTGGCTCGAGATTGGTAGGTCCTGGGTTCGAAACTCGCGGGTGTGGGATCGTGGGTGCGCACTTCTGAGGAGTCCCATAGTGGGACGAAACGGCCGTCCAGTGCTTCCAGGTTTTCCATGTTGGTCTAGCTTCAATTGACTCATGATTTCAACTATGAAAGTACTAAATTCTCCACAAAACCCCCTCTGATCCTGTACTATAAGATGGATAGAGGCTAGCAGTGGAATCTAATAAGAGACTGATCAATTGTAGTCCAAAACATCAATGGGAAGGTTCAATCAAACAAAAAACACCAAATGAATTGAAACTCCTGTATTGTTTTGTAAATCTTTAGTCAATCAATAGGAAATTCTGTATGAACATTATGAGAATCTTCACTAATTAGATAATAATCCTATAGAAAGTACTTATACCATGATCATCAAACTGGCTTTATTGATATCACTTTGTAGTTAACCTATTGCAGTTATCTATCCTTGTTCAATCACTGTACACTTTTAACAATTCAATAAAGAAAATTCTAAGCCTTTATACCACATTTTGAGATGGTGGAGAAGATTTGTAGTTCAGGTGGATGATTTTGATGAAGTTTTGTTCTTTGAGGTGGATGGTTTGGTTCAGCTGAGAGAACAAAACTCCATCAAAATGTATACCACATTGTATAAAAAGTACAATAAAGCATTCATTGATCATAAGATATTATTTACCATTTCAGTCAGTTAGTCAGTCAGTTAGCTACAACGTAGGACCAGGCACATATATGCATCGGACCAAGTTGCCATACCTCGTTAGCACAACAATATGAACACCGGATTCATAGAAATAGTTCATTTAGTGGTGGTAATATATAAAAGAAAGATTGTATATAAGGATATAGTATAGGAAGGAAGAAAGTTATGAAGCAATTTTTATCTCAAGGTTTAAGGGAAGAGTGTATACACCTGCACCATTGTGATCGATTTTGAGCCATGTCACCTAGAGTCTCCAACCATTGGTTACGATAGTCACGCGGATCCCAACCAAGTAGTCTGCATCTACCAATATGGCTCAGACTAGAAGTGAAATGGATTAATTATAAAATCCATAAAATGCTGGTTAGCGGCCTATGCTCCATTGAGGGTAACAGGCGTAAGTAAGTAAGTAAGTAAGTAAGTAAGTAAGTAAGTAAGTAAGTAAGTAAGTAAGTAAGTAAGTAAGTAAGTAAGTAAGTAAGTAAGTAAGTAAGTAAGTAAGTAAGTAAGTAAGTAAGTAAGTAAGTAAGTAAGTAAGTAAGTAAGTAAGTAAGTAAGTAAGTAAGTAAGTAAGTAAGTAAGTAAGTAAGTAAGTAAGTAAGTAAGTAACATAAAATGCTACTTAACTACTAAATATCCATGTTAATTATTAAATAGTAACTAAAATGATGAAATTTTCTTTGATTGAGTTAATTGAATTTTAATATTTGCAAAATAAAATTTGATTAGTTTCCATGGTTGAAATCATGAGTCAATTGAAGCTAGACCAACATGGAAAACTTGTAAGCATTGGACGACCGTTTCATCTTATTGTGCGATTCCTTAGCAGTGTGCATCCACAATCCCACCTCGCGAGATTCGAACCCGGAACCTATCAGTCTCGCGCGCGAGCGCTTAATCTCTAGACTACTGAGTCGGCATCCAACGGTGTTAATGTCTAATTTCAACCGATCCACAAAATTGGGCGACATATCCACCATTTTCTTCAATGAGTTACCATCTCACAACAGACCTGTTCGTTGCTTCTGACTAGAATAATGGGTGAACCAGAGAGTCTTTATTATATTTAAGAAATGAAACCTATACTCAAGTTCATTGTCATTTTAAGTGTTTTCATAGAGTATACTTCATATTAAATACTTTAACATTAAATGATGTTCTTCTCAAGGGTACTGAAGATTGATTTCATTAAGATTTTAAATATCTATTATGTCCCGATAACAATAGTGAATAGTAACTTTGGGATCCATTTATGGACCAATATTATGCATATGCTCTTTATCGTTTAGTGGCTAAATAACTAAACTATTCATATTCGTGTCCCCTCATTGTAAGCTTTATTTTGACCCATAGACTATTATTATACGATTTATCACTCATGAATTACACCCAGTCTACTAATTACTGTTCCCCCTATTCACAGTCACATTTGGTTAAATCTTGTACACATATTATTTTCTAATTTGTGGTACGATGTGGTCTATTTGATTAGCATATAAACTCAGTATGTTTTTAATAAAAGGATTCGTAGCACAGAGGCTGTTCTGGACATAATTGACTGGGCTAGGCAGAAGCACGACCGACAAGTACTCTAGATTGTTCATATGGTTTTCGTGTATCATTGGTCTGATCGATAATTCGCTGCTCTCTAATTGGCAGTATTATCATGTTATATATAAACAGGGTATCCACTCGGCCACAAGTTATAACATATACAGAAAGCTACGATATCTTGTCATTTAATATCATCAAGTTCAGATGATTGACTCTTCAACTCATAATTGTACAGCTTGACTAATGATCAACTTAAGAAAGCCTGAAGAACTAGATGATATTATTATCCTTCATAAATGTGAAGGTTTAATGAACAATTATATGAATATCTATCATATAAGCTAATTGGATAAAGTCAGTTGTCACTCATCATTTGGTTGCCCATCTGATAAATAGTTTCTTTGGAATGTTTTACTGAACAATTTTGCTCAAGTTTACGAACAGAAAACTGGGTACGAATCCCGCGAGACGATGTCGTGGATATGCACTGCTGAGGAGTCCCACAATAGGACAAAACGGCCGTCCAGTGCTTACAGGTTTTCCCTGGTGGTCTAACTTCAATTGACTCATGCTTTCAACTATAAAAAAACTCTGTGTTCTTTAATGAGCAAATTATAAAAAAGTCATCGATTTGTTAGGGAATAAGTGAAATTTTTCTCAGTTGTTCCTAGTTTCTTTATAAAGTTACATTTTGAAAATAGTATATACAGTCTATTACTTGTATCGAGTAGATAGCAACAACTAATGTCAATATTAATCATAAAAACAGACAAACTGAGATCCTGTTACTTTCACATAAGTCAAGGTATTTTAAATATAAACTGAACTGCGTTCAGGCTGTAAGCTCTTGTTTAAAATCTGACTCGGATATTTTAAAAAATGTACAAAGAGCAGCTATCCGTTCAATTCCAGAACTCCAGGGTTTACCATACAAACAATGGCTTGAAAAGCTGGACCTCTTTACTCTGTCCTATCGCAAACTAAGGGGAGACCTAATTTTTATGTACAGAATACTGAGAAATGATTTTGGACTTAACATATTCTCTCTTTTTCTTCCCACTACATCGGGATATCTCAGGGTAAATATTAGGTGAGTAGAAAAGCCAAGAACGAAGAATGTATCCGTGACATACAGGTTTTAACACCGAGTCATCAATTTTCGGAACCTGTTACCCTAAGTAGTGGTGTCCGCATCTTCAATTGACTCAATCAACAGAACTGGATTGAAGGTAGGTCAAATCAAAAAGTTATGTACTGCTGAGGTGTTTGCGATCCACTAATTCAAGCCCGAACTTTGTGTGCAAACATGATACATCCAACTTCTTATCCTTCCTTGGTCCTAATTCCCCTCTGTAGTACGTTTAGGTCTTGTTTTTTTAAATTAGTGTTTTTTCTCATACCTGCCAAGTGCACAGTTATGTTTCATAGTTCTGACCCGTAAATTATTTCCATCCTCCTATTCTTCTCTAACCCTTTTGTTAATAACGTAACCTTCTTTGGATATTTGAAATCCCAGGTCACTTTATGGTGCAATCTATTCTATCCTTCTATAGACATATATTTACCATGCAACCATCAATACTAATGTACAGCTTAAGTAAATGATTTCGTCGAGAAGAAAAGTTTCTTCTCTGAATTGGCTTTATGTTTACTCACCTGATAATCTTTGGAAACAGATGGCGAAATGAAAGTTTAGTCATTAAAATCACCGGTCGTTTGAAAGGAAGTCAAAATGACAAAATAGGTGTAGGGAATTCATTAGGTAAAAAGTGAATCTATTTCACCTAAGAAATTGAATTCAACTTGAATTATCAGAAGGGGGTTTTGTGGAGATTTTAGTAATTTTATGTAGTTGAGATCATGAGTCAATGGAAGCTAGACCAACATGGAAAACCTGGAAGCACTGGACTGCCGTTTCCTCCTATTGTGGGACTCTTCAACAATGCACATCCACGATCCTGCCTCGCGAGATTCCGACCCAGGACCTATCAGACCACAAAACCCCCTTCTGATGATGATCATACGCTCACTAGTGAATGGCTCCATGTGGTATTTCTCGTAGTTCTGGTGAGAAGAAATAACCAGTTGAGTTCAACCAGGTCTGTTGGAGATATCAACTCACTGAAGACATTGGTAAATGGTTGCTCAATTTCGTGGATTGGTTTAAGTTAGTCATTAACACCATTGGATGCCGGCCGGCCCAGTGATCTACCGGTTGTGCTCTGGCGCGAGACTGATAGGTCCTCGGTTAGAAACTTGTGATTTGGGATCGTGGATGTGCATTGTCGAAGAGTCCCACAATAAGAGGAAACGGCCGTCCAGTGGTTTCAGGTTTTCCACTGTGGTCTGGCTTCAATTAACTCATGATCTCTATTTAAATTGTTGATAGTTTACACAATAAAAAAAAATAGTTACATTGTGGGTGGAGGGTAAGAGTAACATATACTTGTTCAACTGATACACAAAGATCTGTGCAAAATCTCAAGTTCTACAACCGATGAAAACTAACGAAACTGATCGATTGATCAGGCCTTAATAGGTAGTGTAGGACTGAAATCTGTTGATCACTGGATCAAATTAAAGTCCATAAACCATTCTATCTAATTACTAATTGAGATCCAAATACATATAGACGCCAAATAATAAGGCATTACATTTTACAACAGCTAATTGTAGGTATATTAATCATATTTAAGTAAAAATGAAACTACGGAAGAAAATATGAAAGCTAGTACACTATATTCTTCAAATTAGTCAAGAAAAGCACGCTCATGTTGTTACGGGCGAGACTATAATTTATGGACGAGCCGATGAGAAACGTGTAAGGGATTTCAAGGTCACGGCTCCAATTTCAGTACCTGGTGCTCATGTACTATCGGTTCACAGAGAATTATAGAGAAGACTTGACAATCAAGCGGCTACAACAAATGAGACTACTAAGAAGTTCCTGTATTTGTAATTGCGGTCATCAATTGACTTGTAGACTTTGTGCAGACTACCCTGATGATGTTATCTTTCAATGTAACATATGTTGAAGGGAGACATTAGCCACAATAGGAACCTTTATCGCTCGATCCAGATTGAGACTAAGGCATATTATAATAATTGCCGCGAACTGTATATGATAAAAGCACCAGTAATATTGACTGCAATAGTCGCAGATGTTACTTAAGCTTCGGCTGTTCAGTCGTATGAGTATTGTAGGGACATATCCATAATAAAAATGATAAACTTACACAACCGGAGTACACACAAACAATATTGAAGCTATGTGGTTAAGGCTGAGAGGGTTTTTATGACCTTATCATGGCCCCAGAGACCAACTATTATGGAGCCATATGAATGAGTTCCTCTACCTTATGCATTACGATTTTTGAATCTTTGAACCTCTTTCTAACCTTAACAAGTTTTTTGGACCATATAAAAGAAGTGTATCCACTTTAATTCTTTGGTTTTGTATAATCAATGTTTGCTCTGTGCTGACTGTTTCCTGATTGACTAACATTTCTCAAGGTCATTCAAGATCCGTTCAAAGGTCGTCCATAAATTGTAGTCTCGCCATTCTTACCTTGTTTAAATTGGCTTCAAGACTGCACTTAAGGATATGTGTAGTAGCATTCTTGGTGCAACTTTTGAGAAATGTAAAGCTACCAGCATGAAGGAAACGGTCCAGTTATTCAATGATCCTTCGATTACTAGTTACGAACCGTCTGACAGATTAAATCATATATCAGAATAGAATAAACAGAATTGATATTAAAATGACAGACAAAACTTTAGAATCTTACCCAGTTTGAAGCGGAAAAAAACCCGGTACTGCAGTGTTAGCTGAAACATGAGAAAATAACATACTAGACAATTTACTTTGAAACGGAGCAGTTAACTTCATACAAATATCAGGTTATAAAAGAACAACAAAGGAACAAGAGATTAAAATAAGTAACAGGCAGAATCCAAGCTATTCCAGTTGATGAATGAAGTAAATAAATATGAGAATAAATTCTTCACAGATGAAAGGTCAGTCAGTCAGCTACAATGTAGAACAACGCACATTTATGCATCGATCCAAGTTACTATACCTCGTTAGCACAACTAGATGAACATCAAATTTATAGAAATAGGTAATTTAGTGGTGGTAATATATAAAATATAGATTGTATATAAGGATATACTACAGATGAAAGGTGGACAATTACAATGTTGAAAATTACTTTGATCAGTAGAAGAATACGAAAGAAGCCTTCCATAAAGATCTTATTATCAATCAATGCAACAATATAATCTACGAACTCAACTAAACCTAATAAAGAGGTAAATCAATTGTAGCAAACAGAAACTGATCATATAACAGATTGTATAAATAAGTGGTACCAGCTATGAAAAATTTAGTTCCATATGTCATTGTAGGCAGCCATTTTGTTAAATAGGTAAATTAGTTATTATTGAAATTTATGTACAGTTATTGTGCTTCAAATAACATGACTGGCTCCATGAGGTAATTCCTGGAATTCTAGTAAGAAGTTGTGACCAGTAAAGTTAATCCATGTCAGGTAGAGATAGATATCTACCTCAGTACAATGAAAGTTGGTTGCGCAATTTCGTAAATTGGTTGAGGTTAGATATCAACAGCGCTGGATAACTGCTCAGTGGTATGTCGGTTAAGGGCTCTGCAGCGAGACTTGTAGGTCCTGGGTTCGAATCTCGCTCTCGAGGCGGGATCGTGGATGCGCACTGTTGAGGAGTCCCATAATGGGACGAAACGGTTGTCCAGTGCTTCCAGATTTTCCATGTTGGTCTAGCTTCCATTGACTCATGATCTCAACTATACACAATTAATAAAATCTGAAAACAGTAGACGGCCGTTTCGTCCTTTTACGGGACTCCTCATCAGTGCGCATCCACGAACCCGCTTTCGCGAGATTCAAACCCAGGACTTACCAGTCTCGAGCCGAAGCCCTTAACCGATAGACCATTGAGCTGGTAACAAACGGTGTTAATGTCTAACTTCAACTGATCCACGAAGTTGATCAACCATTCACCAATTGTCTTCAGTGAATTCTTATCTCACGACAGACGTGGTTTGCACTCCACTGGTCACTGCTTCTCACTAGAGCTCCTGGATGTACTTCTCGAAGTCACTAGTGAGCATATGATTATATTAATTATCAAAAGTGACCAGTGGAGTTCAAAACCGCGTCTGTTGTGAGATAGGAACTCACTGAAGACAATTGGTGAATGGTTGATCAACTTCGTGGATCAGTTGAATCTAGACATTAACACCGTTGGATGCCAGCTCAGTGTTCTATCGGCTAAGGGCTTCGGCTCGAGACTGGTAGGTCCTGGGTTCGAATCTCGCTCGCGAGAGCGGGTTCGTGGATGCGCACTGCTGAGGAGTCCCATAATAGGACGAAACGACCGTCCAGTGTTTCCAGATTTTCCATGGTCGTCTAGCTTCAATTGACTCACACTTTCAACTATAATAAAATCTCCCCAAAACCCTCTTCTGATAACATGAAATCCAATTCACCTGTCTATGGATTACAATGCTCTTTTATCCGAACCTAAAAAAGAAGTACCTTGGATCCAATGGTCTTAAATCAATTAGAAGAGAAAAATCACTGAAGTAAATTTCATGTGAAATGATTATCATCAGTACCAATTTATCATATCCACCTTATAGTCTAAATAAGATAGCCTTCAGAGAAAGACCTAAACTTGAAAGCATAGCCAACTCTCTGAGGAACCATTTTCATTAGAAAAGCACTACCATAATCTGAACTTACATATTGTTCAAAAAGAGTTGTTAACCAACAAACTAATGATTTTCCTCAGACTGAATGATCATCAAATATTTTAACTGAAAATTTAGTCTACTTATATTTATATAAATAGTTAAAAAGGATTAGAACAATTTTGTTTCGGAAGAACCAGTACTGCACAAACTGTTCGACGATATTAAAATCTTATGAACATGTTACTTAGTACTATTCATATGTTCAACTGAACTATTTTGAACTCACTAATAAAATAAAAAGAGTTTACACTTAAAGTCAAAGGTATTTTCATAGTTGAAAGTGTGAGTCAATGAAAGTTAGACCACCATAGAAAACCTGGAAGCACTGGGCAACCGTTTCGTCTTATTATGGTATTAAGCAAACAGTGCGCATCCATGGTCCCGCCTCGAGACATTCGAATCCAGGACCTACCAGTCTCACGACAGAGTATTTAAACTCTAGAACACTGAGCCCGCATCCAAGGTGTTAATGTTTCACTTCAACTGATCCACGAAGTTGAACAATTGTTTAATTGACTGACGCTTTCAACTATGAAAATACTAAATCTCCACAAAATCCTTTCAAAAGTATCTCTCTTTCTTACATAAATCTTTCACTTTAGTATATATACATACATCTTATACATTTAAAGTGAAAACAATATGTAACTGTACAATAAATTTCCTTTTTTGATATACATTCTTATGAATATCCATTTATTAGTTAAGAGAAGTAGCTTAACATGAATATTGTGTGACTTGTAACGATATACATTGGAATTAAGTGGGGAATGAAGACTACATGTAAAGTAGGCAGATAATTGTAAATTAGTTGAACCTGGAAGATATTATTCATTCGCTTTCATAGTAAAATAAACATTTTGCAGAGTAGTATCTTTATACGTATGTGTGTTAGATAGGGGGAGAGGAGAGGGAGGGAAAACAATGGAAAAGATAATATATTTTGTTTTTTTTTCCATACATGGAACGTCAGTAACAAGCACATTTCTGTAAATGGTCATTTATATGAATTTACATCTATAATGATTTACTGTATAGAATGATAAATAGTAAATACGTTAACGAGAAACACTATAAATAATAGTGAAATATATACAGATATATCTGCTGTTTATCCGCTTTTCAGGGCTTTAGTGGTTTATTTGACTTTGGTTTGGTATGCAAGTTTATCACTTAGATTTATTTATTTATTTATTTGAACACATAAATACTGGTTAAAGGGGGCACCAGATATATATGCGCCACACAAATCTCATTTGATTTGTATGAGGGCTATGGTACTGAACGGGTGCCCAAACCGAAACAGGTGGTTTTCTTAGGAGGTCACATCCCGAGCCTTTGACCTAAAGATCTGATCCACAAGGCAGTGGAGTATCGTAACGAGATGCAGTCCCATGGTAGCCAGTGACCAACAATTGATTCATACACCATTTGTTCCCTCAGGATATTGGAGCCCATGCGTACCATTGGTTTGGAATGAGGGTTTTCCAACTCCCCTAGGTGAACTTTCCGTGTCCATCGACCCGGTTAAAGCGCTGGATATTTGCTTTTCGTTTCCTCCATTTCTTAAAACACACCCTCGCCACGATAAGTAAGTAGGACTTCCATGGCAGAGGCTATATACGCCTGGCCATGGGAGAGCGGAATTTTCCCACTCGCGGCCGTAACAGGGTATTTGGGAGCTTATTACCATCATCATCGTTCATAAGGACGATGAAAGTTCCATGACCAAACCATCTAGCTCAGAGAACAAAACTCCATCAAAATCATCCACTTGAGCTACAAATCTCCACCATCTAATTAATTAGTATTTCACTCTTATTCATAGTTGTATGCTAATGGAATCTTAAAAAAAGAATCATTTTGAACCACTTCATGACCATCCCCTTCAATAATCAACTTAAGTAAATAAAGTGATTGATTCTAGGTATAACATAACCCAAATCTCTCATATCGACTTGTTTACACAGACAAATGAATAAATATTTAGTTGTTCAGTAGATTGTTTTACATTAAAGCAAACAAGAGGCTAATGAAATTCGGTTTCACGATTCACTTTTAAAGCTGATCCATGGTTGCCTATTTCGGCTGGGAATGGTAGTTAGATGAGAAGACTAAAAGGAGACAAAGCACTACACGATATCAACCAACATAGCCGTCGAAGATTGAAGATTATATGAAAATCGTAGACATTAACTATGGTTCGTTTCTCAATCTTTAGTTTTAACATTATCCTGGTACTCCTCATTACAATATTGTATCCATTGTTCTTGAATGATATTTACTATAGTTAAGCTTCTAATTCCACTACAACACATACATTGACTTGTTTCACTTTCATCCAGTTAATTTGTTTTATCCCCGTGATGATATGTCATGGCTTCCTGGATCGATGTATAATTGTGGCAGAACCTACAGTTTTGATGAATAACTCACTAATCAGTCACTGCTTCTACTAATGTGGCTATCTTAAACTTTACTGATTTCCTAATCAATTCCATTATAATGCACATTTTATTTCGACAAACGACATCATCAAAGTTGGTTGTCTTTTTTGTCAAGGAACATTTAAACGATTTACTTTTCATTCATTTTTACTACCTTTTACGTAATTCATATAATTTCATGTATTACGTAATGTCTGACTGAATAATCGGCATAATTCTTGATAATACTAACCTATATCTCATAGAGAATGACTTGCAAAAGTAGGTAACGTTAGGAAACTAGGAACTAATCAAGTTGTCTAAGCTTATTATGCTTATCATGAGAGCACAATTCCATGTGAATGAATAAGGAGGAAATAAATTTTTTCTGATCTCCAGTTTCTCAGATATTTATCTACTCCAGAAAATGATTTTACAACAAACAGGGAGAGATCGAATACTACCCGGGTGCCAAAATCGAACCAGGTTGTTTTCTTAGGAGGCCAAACCACGAGGTTTGATCCATAA
Organism: Schistosoma rodhaini; assembly: GCA_944470415.2. NCBI lineage: Eukaryota > Metazoa > Platyhelminthes > Trematoda > Strigeidida > Schistosomatidae > Schistosoma > Schistosoma rodhaini. The sequence goes on along the minus strand of OX104036.1, from coordinate 2,058,806 downwards.
GGAAGTGGAGCAACGTTAGTTGATGCAGTTTCATCGTAGCCGATGACCAACAATGGGTTCATACACCATTCGCTCCCCCAGGATCCTCGAGCCTATGTGTACCATTGGTTAGTAATCAGGGTTTTCCAACTCCTCCAGTTGGATCTACCATACTCACCAAACCTGGTTAAAGTGACGGATATTCACTTTTCGTCCACTCAGTTTCGTTAAACAACATTTCTACCCCAAAAAGTCAATGAGTAGGGTTTCCCTGAAAGTAGCTGTATATTCGTTGCCATGTGAAAGCATTTGAAGAGTGCGTTAGGTTTCTCTCCATCCTCAGTCATACCAAAACAAAGTTTGAATTCTTTTTAATACATCTAAATCAACCAAACGATAAAGTATGTTGTGTTTCCTATTATTTAACCTTACTTACTTACGCCTGTTACCCCTCGTCGAGGAGCATAGGCCGCACACCAGCATTTTCCATCCAATTCTGTCCCAATCAATGCTTTCCAGTTCTTTCCAGTTAACAATCATCTTTTTCATAAATGTTTCTATTTGCCGACGTAATGTGTTCATTCGTCTTCCTCTTTTCCGCTTCCCTTCCGGATTCTAAGTTAACGCTTGCCTTGTGATGCTGTTTTGTGATTTCCTTAATGTATGTCCTATCCACTTCCAACGTCTTTTCCTAATTTCCTCTTCAGCTGGAAGCTGGTTCGTCCTCTCCCATAAAACGCTGTTGCTGATAGTATCCGGCCAGTGAATATTGAGTATCTTACATAGACAATTGTCTATAAATACTTGTACCATCTTGACGATGGATGTAGTAGTAGTTCTCCAGGTTTCATCACTGTACAGTAGGACTGACTGTCTTGACATTCGTATTAAAGATTCTCACTTTGATATTGGCTGTTAGTTGTTTTGAGTTCTACATGTATCATTAAAGAGAACATGTATAAACCTTCTATTGTTTACTACATTCTTCTTGTAGAGTGTTCTTCTTGTCGTCGTCGTCGTTGTTGTTGTTCTGGTTGTTGTTGTTCTGGTTGTTGTTGTTCTGGTTGTTGTTGTTCTCGTTGTTGTTGTTCTGGTTGTTGTTGTTCTGGTTGTTGTTGTTCTGGTTGTTGTTGTTCTGGTTGTTGTTGTTCTGGTTGTTGTTGTTCTCGTTGTTGTTGTTCTGGTTGTTGTTGTTCTGGTTGTTGTTGTTCTGGTTGTTGTTGTTCTGGTTGTTGTTGTTCTCGTTGTTAATTAGATTTAATTATCATTTGAGTTTATTGAATTTTTTCAAAAAAAAAGGTTGAATATCTCAAGTAGGTCGTAAGTTCACTAACATGTAATGTAGTTTTCTAATATCTATTCAATGTTCATTTAATCTATTAATTTATATATTACTATGGTATCTAATCATTTCAAGTGTCGTTAAGATGTTAAAATATAAAAAGGTAAATATTGACCTTAAACATTTTTCTCTTTTTTGAAAAACAAAAAAAAAGAAAAAAAAAGAAGAAAAACAAGTAGAACTTCTATTGTAAATACACGTTTTGTGAAAAATGAACGTAGATTAACGTAAAAAAAAACTTTATTGATTCAATGGTGTGTGGAGAAGATTTATAGCTTCAGGTGGATGATTTTGATAAAGTTTTGTTCTTTGAGCTGGATGGTTTGGTCATGGAGCTTTCATTGTCTTTCTGAATGACATCATCATCAGCAGCAGCAGCAGCACAAGCATCGGGGTGTACAGGATAAACTGTGAACCATATGTGGTGAAATTCAAATACTTCACTTCTACTCGAAGTTTGTGCTGATGATGATGATGTCATTTAGAAGGATGATATAAGCTCCGCGACTAAACTATCGAGGTCAGAGATCAAAACTCCATCAAATTCAATGGTTGGTTTTTTTTAATATTCCATTATCTATAATTATTGGATCATAATAATAACAACGGATTATATTTTTTTCAAAAAAGAGGAACCATTGTTCACTAGTGACTGACTTCAAGATACATGTCCTAGAGTTCTAGTGGAAAACAGTGACCAGTGGAGTTCAAACCACGTCTGCTGTGAGATAACAACTCACTGAAGACAATTTATGAACGGTTGCTTAAACTTCGTGGACTGGTTGAAGTCAGACATGAACACTGTTGGATGCCGGCCAGCTCAGTGATCTAGAGGTTAAGTGCTCTGGCGTGAGACTGGTAGGTCCTGTGTTCGAATTTCATGAGGCGGGATCGTGGATGCGCACTGATGAGGAGTCTCATAGTAGGACGAAACGGCCGTCCAGTGCTTCCAGGTTTTCCCTGGTGGTCTAGCTTCAATTGACTCATGGTTTCAACTATGAAAATAAAACTAATATTAATATGGAAAGTTTGTCTTGTTGATGTTGTTAGGAGATTATTCATTTTACAGCTTATATTATAAACTAACTTCAGTTAAACAGTTGTTAAAAACCATGAATATTGAACGTGTCAAACAAAAAGTAGGTGTCACTTGGATTACTAGACAACGATCATATTATCTGATCAATTGACTGAAGCTATATATTTGAACCATTTGGAGTTAACTTAATGATCTGAGGGTTAAGAGTTCAATTCAATACTTAAAGGTTTTAAGTTCAATCTTTTGGTGTTGTCATGAAGGTAAAACCATCAGTAGTCAGAAATATAAGTTGAAACAAGTGCTTTATCTCCTTACCCAGTTGTACTATGGAATTAAAATCAGTACATGAAAACTAACTAGCATTTAGATTATGACAACATAGTATCATGCCGTCAAATCTTTGCAACCATAGACACTTACTGTTAACTAACCAAAACACACTAGTTCTTAGTAAATATGGTTTGCAGCTGCATCATAGTACTGATGATCACATTAAAACTTGAACCAAGTGTCTGTAGCTTCAAGCATTACAGAGTTATCAACTGAGTAACTAAATTTCGATGCCTACTAAAGTGTTAAAATGATTTGAAGTTATGTATGTAAGAGTTTACAGTCTGATGTTTGTTAATATTTAACAGCTAATGAGTATAAAATAGAACGTAATATCGGAAATGAAAGGAAATTACAATGCCTAAATAGTTAACACCAAAAACTAACAACCTTAATAGATCATTTTATAGAGTTGAGATCATGAGTCCATTGAAGCTAGATCACCATGAAAAACCTGGAAGCATTGGACGGCCGTTTCCTCCCATTATGGGACTCCTCAACAGTGCGCATCCACGATCCCGCCTCGAGAGCGAGATTCGTACCCAGGACCTACAAGTCTCGCGCTAGAACACTTAACCGATAGATCAATCTATTGATTTACTGTACAGACTATTCATATCTTGCTAAGATATCATCAGGTAAGTGTGATGGATGTAGCTATATCCTTACAATAAGCCGAACATTATTTTTATAACTTGTCACCGAAATGATTTATTGAACAGCTCAACTGAAAAACATCCTTGCTTAGCGAAAGAGTTATTGTCATTTCACAATTAAAAACACTGATAATTGTAGAAAAGTCAAATCGACGTCCTAACGATAACTAGGGTGTCTCTTACTAGATACTTTTTAAGACTTAGATAGTAAATGTAACATTCTTTTCCTTGAAACTATAACAGTCAAGGAAATATTAGAAGGATCAATAATCACTAGATGGCTACTTCGCTCGAGTTTGGAATTAGCATATATATATATATATATATATATATATATATATATATACCGTGGTACGGCCGAGAGTGGGCAGAGTCAACTGTCCCTCTCAAAATGTCCTCACATAGTCATGCGTATACAGCCTCTGACAGGGAAGTCCTACTCACTACCTTCTCGTGGCATTATTATTGTTTACGAAATTGAGAAGATGAAAAGCGAATGTTCCACGCTTTAGCTGGGTTGGTGGACATGGAAAGTCCATCTAGGGAAGTTGGAAAACCCTCATTCCAAACCGATGGTGATCATTGACTCCAGTATCCTGAAGAAACAAATGGCGTATGAACTTATCGTTCGTCACTGGCTACCATGGGACTGCATCTCCTCACGATGCTCCACTGCCTTGTGGATCAGACCATTAGGTCAAAGGCTCAGGGTGTTACCCCTTAAGAAAATCACCTGCTTCAGTTTGGGCACCCGTTCAGTATCATAGCCCTCACACCATTTAATTATGTGTGTGACGCATATGTAACTGGTGCCCGCTTTGTATCAATATTCATTTGTTCAAATAAAATAAAATATGTAACTCATCCATCATACCGTATTCTACTGGAAGTAACTCAACTCTTAATTGGTATACATCACCTTTGCATCTTCGCAATAACATGATGAACCCGATTTTGTCTTCATTTTTTTCAAAACCAAACTTACAAAAATTATCGAGTCGAAAAATGCGGGTTGGGTTCTCAATCAATTAAGACTCATTAATACAATGTTATCATTAAGCAGTTTATAAATCATACTGGTACAATTAAAAAAAAAACAACTGTTGTGCTTCAAAAAGATATTAGTTACTATCTAGTTACTAAAATGATTCTGTGCTGGTCGAATCATAAAACTAATTCTTAATGGATCTCTTAAACAGATTAGTCATAGTGATTAGAGTAGAACAGTAGTAATCAGCTTAACTCGAGTTATTGAATCACACAATCATTACATCATATTGATGATTTATGTAGCTTCACGAATTGACTCAACTGTTTTATAATGTGTTTAACGACAAGGTAAATCAAAAACCCCTAATACAATGCCTTTTAAACAATGACTCTCAAATGCTTAATACACTTATTCACTTAGCATTACATCTCTATGATGATTCTACTATGTAGTATAATTTTAGTTGGTGTGTAAATAACCCTGTTGATAAAGACAATTGAAATGAAGGACTGAAAACTTCTTGAAAATCAATGATATTATGGAAGCATTGAATGACTATGCATTGCCAAGGAGCCTCTAATTGAGAATAAACTTCTTATGGTAATGATCTCAAAGCTTTACAGTCATATTTGCAGTTATTTCCCACGTAATAATCTATGATAAAATAACAGCCTGTTAAGTCACTACCGAAGATACCAAACTCAATCAAGATGAATCAGTCGTTTTTTTCTTGTTAAAGGTCTGGTAACACTGATCATCTACCTATACTGGAATCCTTATTCGGAATCATTCCTTACGTCAAAAAGCTAGTTCTAAGGGAAGCTGAATTAAATACTCGTGGATAGCAGAAGTTCTGACAATCAATCAGTCCAAAATTTATCTTTGTGTTCAGAAACTCAATCCCTAATTTTGTTGTAGTCCTGAAAACCCCTTCTTACTTTGTAAGCTATTCATGGAGTACTTGCTTTTTTATCTTCCTCATGTTTGTCAGTCAGTCAGACAGTCACAACGTAGAACTTCGTACGTATATACATCAGTTTGAGTTGCCATACCACATTAACATAGAGATGCTGTTGTCCATTCAAATCCCATAGTGGTAGAAGTAGTAAGAGTATATGCAGTAATCCGAAAGATTAGGGTTTGAAGATGTTATTCAAGGAGTATAATACAGTGAAATAAATTTGGGAAGAGGAAAAAGAAAGATAGAGAAATGAATAATTCAGAAGATTAGAATTTGGTAGAACACAAAGAGTGGATGCACCTGCGCCATTGCAAACGATTTTCAGCCATATCATTCAAGGTCTCTGACCATCGGTTGATATCATCTCGCGAATTCCAACCAGGTAGTCTACACCTACCAAAATGGCTCAGTCCATTTGTCAGTGATTTCATGCACTTGAGCCACGTTTTGGTCTGACTGACCCTAGCTTTCTTCCAACCTACTCCTACACCATAAAGCATTTCACGTCTGGGTAGTCGGTGGTTGGACATACGTGACACGTGTCCCAGCCATCTCAACTGATGTAGTTTCACTACTTCATCAATCGATTTGCCATCCTTACCTAGTAACCGTTTCCTAATAACTGCATTACTTATTCTGTGGTCCCAGGACATACAAACAATGCTTCGAAGACACCTATAATGGAATACTAGTAGCCTACGAATATCCTCTACTCTTATCGGCCATGTTTCACTGCCATAAAGTAGGACGGAACGAATTACTGCGTGCCCACGACATAAATGACGCAAGTTGTCGAAAGCTAGACGATCCTTCTGTGTCCGTGCTGAGATTTCGTCACACAACTATAAATACAACTGTACAGCTCAAGTAAATGACAATGAAAAACGTTTCCATGAACTGTCTATATTTCACTGAGTATTAATGAAAAACTATTTTTTCCAGTTCTTGGTGTTGATCACAGTCAATCGATCAAGCTGTATATATGACAAGATTGTGGTTGGAGGTGGTCAACAGGAAACCTCGGACCACCATCTTATCTCAACATATCGCACGAAGTGCCGAGCCACCTAGACTAATGGCAACATTACAACTTGATCGATAGCATTCGATTAGCACTGAGAAGGACCTGACACACATGACATTGATCACCATCCAATGATCAATCAATTGTGTATATATGACAGGTCTCTAATGAATCTAGTTGAAACTAATCTTTGATAAAAGCTTACTTCAGATAGAACTAACCTTTACAGTCTATCAAACTAATAGTAATCCTATGTTCACCAATAAGTAATTTCTATATGTTTTGGCGCACAACCGTTGCTGCTACATTGACGTGTTGGGCGGGCTTGCCTATCGTGATGAACCAATCGAGCTATACTGGCTGGGACAATCGTTCCTCAAGGTCCTACCATGCCAGACAGGTCGGTTGAAGAGCGGTGAGACTAAAAGCAGCAAACCAAAGGTCCGAAGGCGAAGTCGTACTGCTGACTGTACAGAGGTGTGACAGCAGTAAGGTGTTTCCTTCAGATAACCAGCATGACAGCGATGCTGCCTTCCCACAATGAGGGGTGGGGTTAGAAAAGGTCGACCCTAAAAATGCACACCTCGCCTTATCCCACGGATATCCGTCTCCGGCGGTAAGGTCCCAACAAGTACGGAGCTAACACAAAAACTACCCACAAAAAGGTGGTATGTGACCGGACCTCAAGCAGTTGTCTCTTGGGCACTGCGGTCACGCTCTCAAGTCGTTAAAACCACTACTAACCCAATTTCCTTTTCAGGTACCTCTAGAAGAACCCTTCCACGGTGTGGTCAACCGGGAAGTGATAACTGTCCTCGAACCTCTAACAGCACTCAACTGAGTAAGCGAAGCTTCATAGGGAAATCGTTATCAGTGGAATTCAGTAGCATCCGAATTATGACACTAGATGATAGTTTTACAGTATCATTAATTGATTAAATGTAAACATATAAATCATTTCATAGTTTTGATCACTGATACAATCACAAATGAGTACAGTTGAGTAATCATAAATCATTTGCTAACTATAGTTCACTTATCATGATTACATCATTAATACCAGTTCATAATAGAAACTCTCTTCATATCTAAATTAATCTATATGAATATATAGTAAGAAAAAATTATGTATCCGAGTAGTCATCGTTTTTTTATTATTTAGAAAAACTGATTAGTAACATTGAATTCACTTAGTATTGTTCAATTGAATCTTCCCATTGATTTTTAGGACTGCAATTGATTGGTTTCTTATTGGCCATATGTACATCCTCTGTGTATTACCTCGATATAACCTTAATTCACAAGCATTATAAGCAACAATGCATGGTGGCTATCAATGGAATTCAGGACGCATGTCTCGTCCTATTTGGGACTTGTCAGCTGGATATACCTGCATCTCAAAGTTAATCTTCACTCTGGGACTCAATAGCTGAGTGGATAACGCGCTGGCGTTTGAAGCGAAAGGTACTGGGTCCGAGTCTAAACATGTCTAAACATGTAGATTGTCATATTATTTACAGAATAGTGGCGAACAACTAACACCCTTTTATTTACAGAGTTGAATTCATGAGTCCATTGAAGCTTAACAACCATGGAAAACCTGAAAGTACTGGACGGCCGTTTTGTGCTATTGTGGGACCTCTCAACAGTGAGCATCCACGATCGCACCTCGCTTCCAGGTTTTCCATGGTGCTCTAGCTTCAAATGACTTATGATCTCAATTATTAGAATTACTATAATATCCGCAAAACCTCCTTATGATATTATTCAACATATACTCACTAATGACTGACTCCAAGAGGTATTTCTTGGAGTTCTAGTGAGAAGCAGTGACCAATGGAGTTTAACCAGGTCTGTTGTGAGATATCAACTCGTTGAAGGCAATGGTGGATGTGTCGCTCAATTTTATGGATTGGTTGAAGTTAGACACTAACACCGTTGGACAGCGGCCAGCTAAGTGGTTTAGTGGTTAAGCGTCCTTGATTCGAATCTCACGAGGGGAGATTGTGGATGAGCACTGTTGATGAATTTCACAATAAGACAAAACGGTCGTCCAATACTTCCAGGTTTTCCATGCTTGTCTAACTTCAACTAACTCATAATTTCAACCATCATGTATATTTCGTCAATATAGCGGCATAAAATGAATGGATAATTTTATTATGTACATGAACTATTGATTCTTTCTTATTACGTAATAGATTACATTTATGTTTATATTAGTTTTTCTTTGGTTTTGAATTACGTTATTTCTAAGATTCTTAATTTGTATTATACTTTAACTAATCATAATCATTCAATATTGGTTAACCTAATATCCATAGATTAACTTTAGTTTTCTACTTTACTTTTTTTTACCCATTGTGAGTACATTGAATCAATAAATTTCGTGACTAATTGATTAGTTATGATTGATTATAAGTGAAGTAACTAAGATTGAGGATTGATTTGTTGTTGTTGTTGTTGAGTTTTTCAGTAACCGAATTGAATTGATTATTTTACTATTCATTATTCTAATAATTGAATTCATGAATCGATTAAAGTAAGGCTACCATACTCCACATGTAGCTCCTCCGGGGGCTACTGCCGGTCCCAAGCCAGGGTAAAGGAGGAGGTTTGGACATGGGGTTAGCGACCCCATCCCGTAGAAAAAAACTCGCTAAAAAACGCTAACCAGATAAAATTATTCAAACTATCACCATACTTGGATACTTGAAATCACTAGACAGTCGTTTCGTCCTAGTAAGGGATTGCTCAGAAATATACATTCAGGATCGACTCCTGAATTCAACTGTTTAAAGACTATAATCTCTACAAATTCTCATACTGATAATGATCATATTTCCCATTAGTGACTAGCTTCAAGATGGATTTCCTGTAATCCTAGTGAGAAGCTATGTCCAATGGAGTTCAATCTGTATCGGGTGTAAGGCAGTTATCTACCTTGAAAAATGAATGAAGGGTTGAGTAAGATGATGGATCGATTAGAGTTAGATATTAACACCGTTGGATGTCAGTTCAGTGGTCTAAATTTCAAGCATTCGAGTGCTAAACCGGAGGTCCTAGGTTCAAACCCAGCGTGCGGGATCATGGGTGAACACTGTTGAGGGATCTCATACTGAGAAGAAACGCCTGTCCAGTACTTCCAGGTTTTCAATGGTGGTTTTGATTTAGGTTTGTTCTCTGAGCTGGATGGTTTGGTCATAATCACTCACCTGAGCTATAAATCTTCTCCATCATTTCAATGGTGGTCTAGCTTTGATAGATTCGTAAATTCAACTGTTAAAATATTATCATCTTCAGAAATCCCAATACTGATATAAATTATTCGTCATTTAAAAGTAACTAAAATAAAACACGTCTCAACCTAGCAAGTACTTCAAAAGATTATTTATTAGCAAAGAGATGGGATGTATATGTAGAGAAGAATGATTGAAAGTAAAGGAGCCATAAATAGCTGTCTAACCGAACTCTGTAATTCATAGAACGGGGAAACTTGTGCCCACATAAACGATCAAACTAATCACCACTAGATTTTGAACTGAACACATAATATTCAGAACAGTCGTTTATTATTCACCACTCCATATTTGTTATCTTGATCAGTTCATGACAGCATGCTAATACTATCCATTTCAACCATATTTATTTATTTAGACACATAAACATTGGTGCCAGAACGCACCAAATATATATATGCTTCATACGAATCATTCTGTTTGTGTATGGGCGCCCCCAAATGCCCTGGTACGTCGGAGAGTGGGGGCAGTCCGTTCTCCCTCTCGAAATTCTCTAACATGGCCACGCGTATATAGACTCTGTCAGGGAAGTCCTACTCACAGCCTTCATAGTTATATCCAGGCCTTGTTAAAATCATCACATACACATACACACACACACCAATAATCGATAAAGTCAACCATCATTAAAGTCATCTAACATATTGATCATATGGCTTCTAATAAAAACAAAAATGATGGAAATGTAAAAGAATTTAAAACGATCATATGAACATGATAAAATGAGAAGAACAAGAATATAGATCTGAAGAATATAAAGTAATAATATGACAAATAAGTCGAAGGGAATTACTTTCCGAGATAATACAATGTAAAGTTTCTATTCTATACGAAGTAATAAGGTTTCAGAAAAAAGGTATACATATTTGAAGGTGTGCAGTCGAAATTACATTGTCTTACAGATATAACTGAGCCAGCTACAATGTAGGACCCGGCACATATATGCATCGGTCCAAGTTGCTATATTACAGATATAACTCATGCTGGTTAAGCATTCACTAGCCGGATACTATCAGCAACAGAGTTTTATGGGAGAGGAAAAACCAACTTTCAGTTGAAGAGGAAATTAGGAAAAGACGTTGGAAGTGGTGGATAGGACATACATTAAGGAAATCACCAATGTGCATTACAAGGCAATCCTTAACTTGGAATGGTGAAGGGAAGCGGAAAAGAGGAAGGCAAAAAACACATTACGACGAGAAATAGAATCACATATGGAAAGGATTAATGTTAACTGGAGAGAACTAGAAAGGATTGGTTGGGACAGAATTGGATGGAGAATGCTGGTAGTCAGCCTATGTTCCTCGATGTGGGGTAACAGGCGTAAGTAAGTAGTAAGTAAATAAAGTTAAGTGTTAGAACCATACAAACTTAAAACTTTTCCTTTACTTTTTTATTAATACACGTTAAGTATGATTTTTGTTTGTTTGTTTTATTCATAATTTATTAATCAAAATATGATTTGCACCATAGATAAAATATAAATATCATTTAACTTAACGGAGATTATACACAACTTTACTGGCTAATGCATATTACGATGGTTATTAGTTAATAACGACGCAGTTGGTTGCTTTCCTCAATGTGTGCCCTATCCACTTTCGGCACATCTTCCAGATTTCTTCCTCCTCTGAAAGAAATCTGGTTCGTTCTCTCTCACAATAGGTTGTTGCTGATAGTGTCTGTCCAACGGATTCGTAGTATCTTGCGTAGACAACTGGTAATAAACACCTTATCGTCGTTCTCCAGGTTTCCACCCCATACAGTAGAACTGTCTTGACATTTGTATTGAAAATTCTGATCTTGGTGTTGGTCGACAATTGTTTTGAGTTCCAGATGTTCATCGATAGTAGATATACTACTCTCGCTTTGTCGATTCGTGTCTTCACATCTTCATCAAATGCACCGTGTTCATCAATAATGCTGCCCAGATATGTAAAGGTTTTCGCCTCCTCCAAAGCTTCTCCGTCAAATGTGATTCGATTGGTGCATGCTGTATTGTATCGGAGAGTCTTGCTTTTCCCTTTGTTTATATTGAGACCTACTGCTACTGAGGCTGCTGCTACACTGTTTGTCTTCTCCTGCAAATTTTGTTGCATGTGGGATAGAAGAGCCAGATCATTCTCGAAGTCTAAATCGTCCAGCTGCATCCTTGCTGTCCATTGTATCCCGTGCTTCCCTCCAGAGAAGTACGTGACTAGTCAGTATTGTCTGCTATTATACGATTGAAGTACAATAACTTTTTCAGAGACATAACTAATTTAAAATTTCACTACTATGATTCCATTCAACATTGATACATCATTTGTATCCATCCACTAATCGATGAACAATGTCATTTCTTTTTAAGCATCACTATTACCTAAGGTTAAACTTTTTTTTGTTATAACATCCATTATTGTTCACTATGTGCGTTTCAACCCTTTTTTTTAACTGGCTACATCTCATTTCACTGAGTGACTAATTATCCTGATATATGTATTAGAAACCTAAAAAGACTTAAAGACCCTACAAAGGTAGCCATAAGACTTTTTGTCTGTTGTAAATAAGGTGAATCGCTAAACAGATATTCATGAGATGATCTAACTTGAATTTCATGCTAAAGGAAAAATTCTTTAAAGTTGCCTCCTAAGTGGAGGTTTTTGAAAGTTTAACAGATCATTTCCAATCACATATGTGTATTGTTGATGATTAGTTGCTGCATCACGACAGTCGCGATTGTAATCGGGCAGATCAAAATGCATACTCACAGAATAAATTCATAGGAAAAGACAGTCAAAATGAGCGTGGAAACATTTATAGAACAAGAACTGACCAGAAGAATCACTAAAGCTAAACTATTATAACACTCAATTCAGAAGATGAGACTTTATCGAAGTTATGTAAATGAGCTAAAATTCTTCTACACTGTCTGCATACCTTTATGGTTTTATATTCATTAATCATTAGATTACTGATGTTTCGAATTTGACTCAGTGCACAATTCCTTGCAATATCATTCCCATTTAGAAATCAATCTGTCACCGAGGAGTCTATAAGATAATTTAACAACTAAAAGCCATTTTGTCTTGATTTGTTACATATTTCATCAGTTATCAAAGGTTTTTCCAGTTACATGGGTGAAGTATAAATGATGAAGATACATTATTCCAATGACCTATAACAATTACCTTTTAATGCAGTATTGTCGATAACAATGGTATTTATTGTCATTATTCTTATCCTCGTGCGTGGCCCATGCTCCTCCACGAGGAATAACAAACGTAAGTAAGTAAGCAAGTAAGCAAGTAAGTAAGTAGCGAAGAAAGGAATTCTACAAGGCAAATAGACTCGATTTCCATCAATCTTGACATTACTATCTGAAAACAAGCTCGGATACAGATTGAAACAAAATACTTTTTAAATAGTCAATGCCACGTGATTATAAATTTTACATGAGTGAGATATTAATTGTCGTATAATTTAAATAAAGAACATTTAAATGAGTGATTAAACAGGTGATGTGTAGTAGTACCAAAAAAAACACGTAATTGATCACCTAACGATGAAACTGAAATGTCACTAGTTTAGTTGCCATAGTATTTAATTTTAAAAAAATTGATAAAAATTCATGCACGAGATTTTAAAATAAAATTAGTGCTACCAATTAGTTCCTACTGAACATACTTTATTCATCAAAAAGTATACTATGGTTAGTTAAAGGAGTCCCATTATAGGATGAAACGACTGTGTAGTGCTTCCAAGTTTTCAATGATGATCTAACATCAATCAATTCATGATCTCAATCACAATAAAACTTAACAATCTCCACAATCGTCATACTGAAAAAATTAGTAACACAGAATTGTAGTGTACATAATTTCATGTTCTATTTTAAGAATCTTACTGTACGGAGTTGAAACGTGGAGAACTACTACTACAACCATCGTCAAGAAGGTATAAGTATTTATAAATAGTTGTCTACGCAAAATACTCAACATTCACTGACTGGATACTATCAGCAACAGAGTTTTATGGGAGAGGAAAAACCAACTTTCAGTTGAAGAAGAAATTAGGAAAAGACGTTGGAAGTGGTGGATAGGACATACATTAAGGAAATCACCAATGTGCATTACAAGGCAATCCTTAACTTGGAATGATGAAGGGAAGCGGAAAAGAGGAAGGCAAAAAAACACATTACGACGGGAAATAGAATCTTATGATGACTGGTTCTGTGTCTTTTTAAAGATGAATGTTAATTAGGTCCAGATACCGCAAACGCTATTTTTCTTTTCAATTTATTCTACGAACTTAGGCAATAGAGGTACATTTACATAATGTTGAACAACACTATCTAGATGCTCGAATACATAAAGTTTGCAGATCTATAACACTGATAATAAGATGAAGTCAAATAAATAAGCTCATTTTAGTCTTGTTTACAGATTGTAGTATACATTGACGAACGAGATTTCAGAGAATTTTCTTGTGAGACATCCTTTCTAATTTGACACAAAAAGAATCAGTTACATGTAGTTTCGAAAGTGAAAACTGGCAACGATATTTTAGAATATGGTTACAGATTTATGATAAAATGATGCTATGCGGAGGAAGAAATCAGGAAGAAGCACTGAAAGTGGATTGAACACACTTTGAGGAAATCACCAAACTGCGTCACAAGACAAACCCTCACATGGAATCCTGAAGGTCAATGAACAAGAGGAAGACTAAAGAACAAATTACACCGAAAAATGGAGACAGACATAAGAAAAATGAACAAAACCTGGATAGGACTAGAAAATAAGGCCTAGGACAGAATGAGTTGGAGAATGCTGATCGGCGGCCTATGCTCCATTGGGAGTAACAGGCGTAAGTAAGTAAGTTGGTATACAAATATCAGTATAAGCCCCTTTGAAATCATGCATACCATATATCGATTGGATGTTTGAGTATAGTATCCTTGTTGTTGTTGTTAAGTATAATCACTATGTTGAAAAAATTTAAACATTAAATAAATAATTAGTTTTATTAAAAGTAAATAATAATCCACCCTTAATAATACTAATGAAACATAACCAAAATACTCCTATATTGAAGATACTATACAATGAACTTTAATCATTCATAACCATTATACGGAATAAAGACGTGAATATCGACTAGAATGATACTTTGGTTCATCAGTTCTATGGTTTGATTATCTTCAGCAATAATTTAAAGATGGTTGTGTATATACAAGCACATATACATATACATACAATGCATGTATATATGTGTATATGGATGAATGAGCACACTATTTTAGTTACTAAGCCTTATTGATTCAAAGTGTTAGTGTAAGTTGTTACATTTATACACTAACAAATTTAGAAAATAAAAATTAAAACAAACAATGTATGTTTGTTTATGTGGAGTACAAAAATTTTACATTTGAATACTATTTTTAGTAATTAACCATTTTTTTTTAAAAATCAAAATCATCAACCAGTAATTTGATTTCTTCAGATTAATCTTGTACTCATTTAAACACGTTGATAGTGGTAAAAAGCCGGTAATGCTCTAACATTACAAGGTTAAGATGAAGATAATTCAGTCAGTCAGTCAGTCAGTCAGTCAGTCACAACGTAGAACTTTGTACGTATGTACATCAGTTCGAGTTGCCATACCACTTTAGCAAAGAGATGCAATTGTCCATTCAAATCCCATAATGGTAGAAGTAGTAAGAGTATATGCAGTAATCCGAAAGATTAGGGTTTGAAGATGTTATTCAAGGAGTATAATACAGTGAAAAAAAATTTGGAAAGAGAAAAAAAATATAGGGATATGGGGAATTCAGAAGATTAGAATTTGGTAGAACACAAAGAGTGGATGCACCTACGCCATTTCAAACGATTTTGAGCCATGTCATTCAAGGTCTCTAACCATCGACTGCCATCATCTCGCGGATCCCAACCAGGTAGTCTACACCTACCAGCATGACTCGGCCCACTTGGCAGCAACTTCATGCACTTGAGCCACTTTTTGGTCTGACTGACCCTAGCTTTCTTCCAACCTACTCCTACACCATAAAGCATTTCACGTCTGGGTAGTCGGTGGTTGGACATACGTGACACGTGTCCCAGCCATCTCAACTGATGAATTTTCAATACTTCATCAATCGATTTGCCATCCTTACCTAGTACTCGTTTCCTAATAACTGCATTACTTATTCGGTGGTCCCAGGACATACAAACAATGCTTCGAAGACACCTATAATCGAATACTAGTAGCCTACGAATATCCTCTACTCTTATCGGCCATGTTTCACTGCCATAAAGTAGGACGGAACGAACTGTTGCGCAGTAAACCCTTCCTTTGATTGGTAGTCGGTTATCTCGCCTACGACATAAATGACGCAAGTTGGCGAAAGCTAGACGAGCCTTCTGTTTCCGTGCTGAGATTTCGTCATACACCAGACCACAAGGTCTGATGAGATTCCTAAGATAAATTTAGCAGTAAACAGGCCCAACTACTTCAGCTGGAAAGTTGTTAAATATTAATATTCGACATTTAGACTATCTTGTATATCTGTCCAGTGAAGTATTAGCTGTACTTTGTTTATTTAAATTCCCTGACATTAGGTTTGTTCTTCATAAGAAGTCAGAAAACTACAGTATATTTTATTTTTAAACTAGCAGTCTACGCAGTGAGCTATATGCAGGTTCCCTTCCAAAAACTGAATATGATGACTTACATATGTTTATGGACAAAACAATACGTAATAC
The DNA here is from genome assembly GCA_944470415.2 of Schistosoma rodhaini. NCBI lineage: Eukaryota > Metazoa > Platyhelminthes > Trematoda > Strigeidida > Schistosomatidae > Schistosoma > Schistosoma rodhaini. The sequence goes on along the minus strand of OX104036.1, from coordinate 2,042,442 downwards.
GGGTAAGGATATAGTACTAACTTCTAATCACAGATTCTCAAATGCCTTAGAGATAAAATGCCTCAGCAAGCTAATACGAAAAAAAAAACTTATATTTTTCAATCCACAAAACATCAATATAGTTTCTCTCACTTAGATATGTCCCATGCATTTTATATGAGAGCTAACAGAGATAAACGGTTGGTACTACTCTATTAGGCGAAATAATTTTAAATTTGCACCCTAGTACTCGAAAGTAGCTGATTGACTGCCGCACACAGACCGGAAAAATCCGCTAATTAATACAGTCAGTCAAAAAAAAGAAGGACACCAATTAATAACGATTTGAGCAGAAAACAGAAGAAATGCACTGATCCAGACCAATGGAATGAATAGGAAGTATATTTATACGAACGAATGCATGCGGCAGTAATCGATTCTAAACATATCATAAATGTAAGCAAAGATGGTTAGTGGCTAACAGTGGAATCCAGGACGTACGCCACTTCGTCCTATTTGGGACTCGCCAACTAAATGCACCCTACATCTCAGAGCTGATGTTCACTCTGAGACTCAAACCCAGTACCGTTCGCTTCAAACGCCATCGCATTATCCACACCATAAACAAGTATATGATGATTCTTTTCTTTTAGTGTATGTACTCAATTTAAAAACTTTTATTATCAGAAGGGGTTTTTTGTGGAGATTTAGTATTTTCATAGTTGGAAGAGTGAGTCAATTGAAACTAGACCACCAGGGAATACCTGGAAACACTGGACGGCCGTTTCGTCTCATTGTGGGACTCTTCAGAAGTGCGCATCCACGACCTCGCCTCACAAGATTCGAACCCAGGGCCTACCAGTCTCACGCCAGAGCACTTAACCTATAGACCACAATAGGACGAAACGACTGTCCAGTACTTCCAGGTTTTCCCTGGTGACTCACACTTTCAACCATAAAAACTTTTAGTCCAATCCTAGAAAGTATGTTATATATACATAAAAGTGATCAGGTATTCTATTATTCACAATGTTAAGTCAATTAATTTTCATTTTACAAAAGAACAAGGCTAATCAATAACAAGTTTGTTTACAGCTTCATATCTTTAACTCTATGATGGATTTTAAAATTACGGTAATGGAAAGAGATAGCCTTGACCTAATGATTGAAAATCATTATCTACAAATCTTAATGACATAATATAGAATCTGGTTTCTAAATTTGAAGAAATTGACACGTTAACAATAGTTTAAAATTCTATGGTTGAAATCATGAGTCAAATGAAGTTAGACAACCATGGAAAACCTGGAAGTACTGGACGAACATTTCGTCGTATTGTGGGACTCTTTAACAGTGCTCATCCATGATCTCGCCTCACAAGATTAGAACTCAGCACCTACCAGTCTCGTGCCAGAGCACTTAACCGATAGATCACCGAGCTGGCCGGCATCCAACGGTGTTAATGTCGAACTTCAACTGATCCACGAAGTTGAGCAACCGTTCAACAATTGTCTTCAGTGAGTTGATATCTCACAACAGAGGTGGTTTGAACTCCACTGGTCACTGCTTCTCACTAGAACTCCTGGATTTACCTGTCAAAATCAGTCACTAGTGAGCATATGATTATTATTATTATCAGAAGGGGTTTCGTGGAGATTTAGTATTTTCATAGTTGAAAGCGTGAGTCAATTGAAGCTAGACCGCCAGGGAATACCTGAAAACACTGGACGGCCGTCTCGTCGTATTGTGGGACTCTTTAACAGTGCTCATCCACGATCTCGCCTCACGAGATTAGAACTCAGGACCTATCAGTTTCAAGCGCTAGCGCTTAAGCTCTAGAACCACTGAGGCGGCCGACATCCAACGGTGTTAATGTTTAACTTCAACTAATCCACTAAATTGAACAACCGTCCACCATAATTTTAAAAAAATGCTCTCTTAAAGTATTTCCATTCATGTGTATGTGTAATTGAATACTCAAGTGAAGCATGTCAACTGACACATTCATATATGTCCATATTCATTCAGTTTATGATTCAGAAATTGTTTAGATACATCTACTTACACAAATAACAACAGCAATACAAGTAAATAAGTTGATTTATCCATACCACCACTAATAAATTCCTTGAACAAGTAGTACAGGTGATCGATTAGGTTTGAATGGTTTTCCCATTAGGATATTAATAATAATTTTTTTTCAAAACATTGATGGCTAACATGGATTTTGTAGAACTGTAGGTTTGGTGAGATTATAATTTATGGACGACCTTTGAGGGACGCTAATGTGACCACGAGAATGTCCACCTAATTACTAGGACTAAATCATGGTTATAAACCAATGTGAAGAATTAGATTAATGATTAACAGTTGATGGCTTCGATTAGGAATTAGATTTAGGGTTTTCATCACCAACTGATATCAACTAAAAATGCCAAAACCCTATTTAAACAATTGGATGAACGCATTTCACTCCAAAATCCAAGATCTGTTATCCTCAATCTGATTGGTTCGTTCATAAATTGTAGGCTCATTGCAGGTCTTTATTCTAGGTAATTGACTGTCAGCCAGTCCATCAGGATTTTACCAACCAAAATATGATCATATACATAGTGTTATTAGTATCCGTGCAATATTTTATATCTCCATGGAAATGTATGACGCTACACAGGATTAGTGATTTCAACTATTTAAGAGTCGAAAGCGAAGCATCACTTTGAAATAATAACTACAAAGTCGTTGTTGTTTTTAGAGTTTTGAGATTGGTGGTTTGATTGAAGTTAGACATTAACACTGTTGGATTCAGACTCCGTAATCTGGAGTTTAAGCGTTCGTGCGCGAGACCCTAGGTCCTTGGTTCGATTTTCGCGTCCGAGATTGTAGATGTCAACACTGGAGTAGTCCAAAAATAAAACCGATCTCCAGTGCTTCCAGGTTCCTAATGGTTGTCTAATATTGATTGATACATTATTTCAATAAAATCCATCAATCTCCACAACCCCGTACTGAAAACAATCTACATTTCTGTACAATATTAATCATTTTTATAAATAAACTTAGAGACAACGTCAACGAAATTCACCCGCAGATAGAATAAATTCATACTATTATTATCATCAATTAACATGAATATTAAAAGGTGCAGTGAGTACAAAACTATTGAATGTATGATCTATAAGATAAGTATAACTTACTTCCGGGCATAAGACGAGGTTTAGCTCCAAGTACTGCTAAGTTCACATTGGCTTTGCGACCATCAATACATGGATTAGGATCACGAATAGCAAGTAATGCATCTTCAGTGCGAGTCATAGTTACCTATTTTTAAAAGTAAGAAATGTATATATATATACTGTTTTATGCATAGTAAATATTTAAACATATAAACATTCGTACAAGAAGGTACCAAATATATATATGCACCGCACAATCATTCGATTTGTTTAAAGGCTGGAATACTACCCCAGTGCCCAAACGGAATCAGGTGGTTTTCTTAGGAAGCCAAACGCCGAGCCTTTGACCTAGAGGTCTAATCCATAAGGCAGTGGAACAACGTTAGCTGATGTAGTCTCATGGTAGCCGGTGACCAATAATAGGTCCATACACCATTTGCTCCCACAGGATCTTTGAGCCTATATGTACCACTGGTTAGTAATTAAGGTTTTTCAAACTCCACTAGTTGGATCTTTCATATTCACAAATCCGGTTAAAGCGACGAACATTAGCTCTCAATTTCATTAAAGAACATTCCTACCACGAGAAGACTGTGAGTAGGACTTCCCTGTCGGTAGCTATATACTCTTGACCATGAGAGAGCATTCGCAGAGGGAGAGCAGATTCTCCTTATCCTCGGTCGTACCAGAGCATTTGCTGTTATATAATTATAGGTTAATTTAATCAGCTACGAGTTGTACTAACAGTGTAATGGTTTGTAATGCTACCTTCCAACAGACAAAAATGAAGTTTATGTAAGTCACAATTCTTTTATTGAATAGAGATTAAGAGATATGAAGTTAAGAGGTTATATCTACTCAACCGTTGGATGCCGGCTCAGTGGTCTATCGGTTAAGTGCTCTGCCGCGAGATTGGTAGGTGGTGAGTTCAAATCTCGCGAGTGCAGGATCATGGATGCGCACTGCCACTGAGGAGTCCCATAATAGGACGAAACGGCCATCAAGTATTTCCAGGTTTTCCATAATGGTCTAACTTCAACTGGCTCATGATTTCAACTATGGAAATACTGAAATCTCCACAAAACCCCTTCTACTCAACTGAATATTTCAAATTAAAATCTCATTTACCAGATTGTAATCAGAAATGATACATGTTACACTTTATAAATCAATCAACTGAAATACAATTACATCAATGAACCTATAGAGATATAACTAACTAATGCTTACTGAACTTATTTCATCAATAAAGTCAATCCTCAGAATGCTAACCAGCTTCCAGGTGAAGAGGAAATTAGGAAAAGACGTTGGAAGTGGTGGATAGGACATACATTAAGGAAATCACCAATGTGCATTACAAGGCAATCCCTAACTTGGAATGGTGAAGGGGTGCGGAAAAGAGGAAGGCCAAAGAACACATTACGTCGGGAAATAGAATCAGATATGAAAAGAATGAATGTTAACTGGAAAGAACTAGAAAGTAAGGCTCAAGACAGAGTTGGATGGAGAATGCTGGTAGTCGGCCTATGCTCCTCGACGAGGGGTAACAGGCGTAAGTAAGTAAGTAAATAAGTCAGAATGCTAACCATAAATATAACTACCCTAGCTAGTAATGTATGACTTCATGTTTAGTTGGAAACATGCTAAACAGTTGACAGAAAAATGTTTTGGTTCCTTATTATTTAGTTTGTTTGTTTTTTCAAAAAAAAATTCTTTTTGTTGTTCTTATTTTCATTGTCTTTACTTAAAAAGTACACGAACAAGACACATGTAAGACGAAACCAAAGAAACTAATACACTTTGTATTTTAGCCTCGTATATATAGGTGTATACACAATGTATTCAAGGTGAATTTAAGCGGGGGTGGTGGCGGAGGAGAAATACCATAGTACTTCACGTTATAACAGGCGTTAACAACATAGAATAGTATAGTGACTTGTGCATACCAGTAACGTGAATGAGTAGTGAAAGTGAAAGACGGTTGTTGTTGTTGTTCTTCTTCTTTTTCACTTACTGTTGTTTTATTGTCATCTTAAAAAAGTATGTGCTTGTTTGTTGTGTACATTTTAAGGTTAACAAAATAATAGAACTTTCCAAGTAACTTGTAAATGTTCACTTCAAAGACTAAGGTATAAATATGTTCAAAGAAAAACTCATTTATGCTACATAATGTAGAAGAAAAGCGCTCTAGAATAAACGAAATAGTAGTGATAAGTGAAGCAAAGAAATGATCTAGACAAACGAAATTTTCATAGTTAAAAATCATGAGTCCATTGAAGGTAGACCAGCATGGGAAACCTGGAAGCACTGGACAGCTGTTCCGTCCTATTGTAGGACTCTTCAACAGTGCGAATCCACAATCCCACCTTGTGAGATACGAACACAGGACCTATCAGTCTCGTGTACGAGCGCTTAACCTCTAGACCACTGAGGTGGCCGGCATCCAACAGTGTTGATATCTAACTTCAGCCATTCACTTCAACTATGAAAATATTGAAATCTTCACAAAACCCCTTCTGATCTACAAACGAAATTACTATTTGAGTAGATATTTTTTTAATTTAACCACAAAATTCTTAAAGATTAACACATAAATAGAAAGTACTAAACAGTTATATCATGGATATGGTATAAGAACTTTTGCGATTACACATTTGTTCCAGGACCTACATTATCAATGACTGATTGGTATCATCACCCACCTTAGGATAAATGGTAGCCGATTGCCTAATTAGAAGCTACCTAGTATTACACCAGATAACTTGAAGCTATTTTCATAAAAGAATTATGACAGAATCCCCAGGATATATTGTATCTACCCGTCTTTTGTAGTTTACGAAGCTTGAAACAATGACTAGTAGAAGAATCATAATACATTATTCTTAAGTAATTATGAATAAGGTCATTCAAAAGATGTTTAACCCATTAACTTGAAGGTTTAATGATTTTTTAAAAAGTCACCTGATTACAGGTCACAGAAATTTGGCATCACCTAATAACTTGTATTGCCATTTTTTTAAAACAAGGTTGCCATTTGACACAAAAATCAATGATCATGCTTTTAGTAGAATTTAATGTAGTTGTTAAACGATATGTGGAATACTTAAACAGTAGAGCAAGTCAGTTTTAAGTTTTATTTCACATTACCACTATGCTATCACTTTCTAATAGTTTATAACTTGGTGGGATGGTTATTCTAGAGAGACCTGATAAGGAGACTAGATTAGTAATAATCCTTTACACTTCGTAACGTGGCCTAAGTTTCATTTGATGTCAAACACACATAGGCATTTTGTGAGCACTTTTTTATTTGCCAGTCCCACAAATCTAGAGCCCAACCGCTGGTGATAGAAATTCATCGGTAAAGGTGAGGTGTACTTTATTCGAGGCTGACCTTCTCTAACATACTCTTTCCGTTGTGAGAGGGTAGTATCACTGTTAATACTGGTTGTCTAGGGGAAAAAGCCCACTGGTGTCACATCTCTATACAGTTGAAAGAATATTAAGTTAATGCTCTTAGGCGTATGAATCAATCGCTGTTCACCAGCTACCATGGGACTGCATCTCCTTACGATGCTCCACTGCCTTGTGGATCAGACCTTTAGGTCAAAGGCTCCGGGTGTGACCCCTGAGAAAATTACCCACTTTAATTTTGGCACCTTGGCAGTATTACAGCCCTCTCACAAATCAAATGAGATTTGTGTGGAGCATATATATCGGGTGCCCCTTTGTACCAATATTTATGTGATCAAATAAATAAATAAATAAATAATAATGTGACTAGCCCATTACCTTCCAGTCACTCGGTTTTCATCCATTAGTCTTTACTTACGAACTCACGGAGCAAATTCGAACAAAGCCTAAATTTATTATGTCTAATATTGACTATTTTGATGAAGTATTAGTTGAATGGCTAGCAGCCTAATCTTTAATTTACAAAGTAGCAATATTATCAACTCTAAGAAAAGTTAGTTATACAGATATCACTTATTTTCTTTTCAATCAATTTGTAGTAAAACATGACTTTTTTCTTGAGGTAAATGATGTGAACATTATCGTTATTCTTTCTCTTTGATATTGTTATACAAGAGTAATCGGATACTATCAGTAACATCGTCTTATGGGAGGAAACAAATCAGCTTCCAGTTGAAGAGGGAATTAGGAAAACACGTTGGAAGTGGTGGATAGGACATACATTAAGGAAATCACCAATGTGCATTACAAGGCAATCCCTAACTTGGAATGGTGAAGGGGTGCGGAAAAGAGGAAGGCCAAAGAACACATTACACCGGGAAATAGAATCAGATATGAAAAGGATGAATAACAACTGAGAATAACTGGAAAGGATTGACCAGGACAGAGTTGGATGGAGAATGGTGTTGTGCGGCCTTTGCTCCTCGACGAAGGTTGACAGGCATGAGTAAGGAAAAGTAAGTAATACAAGAATAATATCGAGACTGACTCTGTGTTATTATGTAACCATGACCGAATGACTTTTATGTAAACGGGATAAAGCAATATGAAACAAAATAAAAACTGGTTAGTACTCAAGATCATAAGATATATCTACCCTTAGATACAGACTACTTGGTTGATGTCCGCGTGACTATCGTAACCAATGGTTGGAGACTCTAGAAGACATGGCTCAGAATCCATCACAATGGCGTCGATGTATACACTCTTTATCTTCCCTTAAACTGTGAGATTAAAATTGGTTCATAACTTACTTATATACAACCTATCTTTCATATACTACCACCACTAAATTAACTATTTCTATGAATCCGGTGTTCATCTTGTTGTGCTAACGAGGTATGGGAACTTGGACCGTTGCATATATGTGCCCGGTCCTACATTGTAGCTGACTGACTGACTGACATTTAGTTGACTAATGATTCATTCCATAAGGAAAATATACAAACATACTACTTCGTCGATGCGAACGAAATGTCAAGAATAAAAGTGTCAATATGAGTAACTACAACATAACTCTCAAAAAATTTGTATTCTAGGTGCTTTTGTAAAATAAATGCTACTCTACTGGTTCACAGTGTCATTGATTGACTCTATGTGGTTATTAGATGACCTGAATAATTAATCACTATATTACCTGATCAAATTTTAACCGTTACACTTTACTAAAAAGCTTTATATGTTTACACGAAACAACTGAATATGATCAATGAAGCTTTCAGACAAGGTGAAAAGTCAACCATATAATTGGAATAATTAGACTTAGCTACTCATCCATTCAAGTGCTTATCACTGAATATCATAGTCAGGGATATTACCACATGGTTATTCATACTAAAACAATAATAACCTTCATTACAGTTAACACTAAATGTGGTGAGACTACAATTTATGAACAACCCTTGAACGACGCTAAAGTAACCATGAGAATGTCCATCTAATTAATAGGACTAAATCATAGTCATAAACCAGAGTGACGAATTAGGGTTATGAGTTACAGTTGATGACTTCGGTTAGGAATTAGATTTAGGGTTTTCATCACCAACTGATATTAGAAGGGGGTTTTGTGGAGATTTTAGTAATTTTATATCGTTGAGATCATGAGCCAATTAATGCTAGACCACCATGGAAAACCTGGAAGCACTGGACGGCTGTTTCGTCCTAACGTGGGATTCCTCAACAATGCGCATCCATGATCCTGCCTCGCAAGATTCGAACCCAGGACCTACCAGTCTCGCTCCAGAGCACTTAACCGATAGACCACTGAGCCGGCTGGCATCCAATGGTGTTAATGTTTAACCTCAACCAATCCAACTTCCATTGTACTGAGGTAGATACCTGTCTCTACCTGACATGGATTAGCTGCACTGGTCACGACTTCTCACTAGAACTTCAGGAATTGCCTCATGGAGCCAGTCACTAGTGAGGATATGCTTTCAACTAAAATTCCAAAACGCTATTTAGACAATTGGATAAATGTATTTCATTCCAAAATTTAAGATCTGCTTTCCTAAATGTGATCGGTTCGTCAATAAATTATAGTCTCATCTTAAAAGCGTAGTTAGCCTTCATTCTTTTAGAACAAATACAAAGCATTATTAATGTTATGAGAGTAATAATAAGATACTTAATTTACAGTTTAAGAAATGACTAACTGATCAAACTTATTTTAACATTGACATCATCTACACCTTATTATTCTATTTTATTAGTTGAGATCATGAGTCAATTGAAGCTAGACAACCATGAAAATCCTGGAACCACTGAACGGCCGTTTCGTCCTATTGTGGGACTCCTCAGCAGTGCGCATCCACGATCCCGCCTTGTGAGATTTCAACCCAGGATCTATCAGTCTCGTGCGCGAGCGCCTAACCGCTAGACCACTTAGCCCACATCCAATGGTGTAAATGTCTAACTTCAACTAATTCATGAAATTGAGTAACACATCCATTCTTGTCTTCAGTGAGTTAATATCTCAAAACAGATAGGGCCTGTTCGTGAATTCACACTTCTGAGAAGTCCTACAATAGAACGAAATGGCCGTCTAGTGCTTCCAGGTACTCTATGGTGACCCACCTACAATTAACTCATTATTTCAACTAAAGTTAATTTCAGTTATAAAATAAATCTCATTACTACATTGGTAGATTTAGGTTAGAATCAATAAAAGTACCATTAAATTTACCAAAAAAAAAACATCCTAATTAATTATTTTTCAATTTTTCTATCTAAAACTATGAAAAATAAAAAAATCTTCTATTTTGTATCCATGTGATTTTTATTCTTTATATTTTGTTTTCTAATAGATTGATTAGTTTATTAAAAATTTTATCATTTTATATAATACATTTTCAAAATATAGAATACTCAATGGAAACAAAATAAAACAACTAATCAATAATTATTAGAAGGGGGTGTTTTGGTGAAGATTTTTAGTAATTTTATAGTTGAAGTCATGGAAGGCTAGCCCCCTCTCTCTCACACACATGGCCACGTGTATATAGCCGCTGCCAATAGAATCCTAATCACTGCCTTCTCGTAGCAGGGGTGTTGTTCACGAAATTGAGAGAACGAAAAGCGATTGTCCGGCACTTCAACTGCGTTGGTGGACACGGAGGATCCAACTAGGCGAGTTGGAAAACACTTATACAAATAGACTCCAGTATCATGGGGGAACAAATGGAGTATGAATCAATCGTTGGTCACCGGCTACCATGGGACTACATATACTCACGATGCTCCACTGCCTCGTGAATCAGATCTTTGAGTAAAAAGCTCCGGTTGTAGCCCCTTAAGAAAACCACCTGATTCGGTTTGAACACCTGGGCAGTATCATAGCCCTCACACAATTAAATGAAATGACAATTTTTTGTGTGGCGCATATATATCCGGTGCCACTTTGTACCAATATTTATGTGTCTAAACATATAAAAAGTTTTGTGTCGTATTCCTCAAAAACTTATCTCATTTGGGGCACCATTGACAAAGAATGAGCGTTTGCATAGAAACCCAGAGGCTCTGGGTTCGACCTATGAAGTGGTTGTGGTTAGGAGGTATATGCTAGAGTGAACCAGTTATTTACATCCGTTGCCCCTTTGTAACAGTATTTATGTGTTCAAATAAATATAGTTGAATTCATGAGACTGATAGATCCTAGGTTCGAATCTCACGAGACTGGATCGTGGATACACACTGTTGAGGAATCCCACAATAAGACGAAACAGCTGTCCAGTGCTTCTACATTTCCCATGATGATCTAGCGTCACAATTGACTCATGAATTCACCCATTAAAATAATCAATAATTGTTAATCAATAATCGTCATTTTTCATGTTTTTGTTTGTTTGTTTTTTTTCGTTTTTTTCTGTTGTTTTTTTTTAATTTTTCATTAAACAAGATGAACAGATTTCATCAATGCATACTTGTATATATATACATGTATATGTATTGTTGAAATACACAATGTGTACACCTCCCTTAGTAACTAACTAATCTCACGTGAGAAATTACCATGTTTTTTTGTATTTTTTTCCAAATGAAATGAGAGTTTTCTAATTAATGATGATAAATATTGGATAGAACTAGGTAAAATGTATGTAGATTTTTGTTCATTCAAATGAATAGTAACTAAGAGATAAGAATTGCAATTCATTTCCCCCCAAAAAAACTGATCAAATTGAGATTAATACTAATCAGAGTATAACCTGAAGGTATAATCTGATATACTTGTGATATAATAACAATATTTTAGGTAGTTCACACAGGATACAGACATTCTTAAAAAGGAGACTGATTTGTTGAAGTCTTAAACATCAATGTGAAGATACCAAATAATCAATTGTAATTCACCTTATTGCACAAGCCAATCCCTTTTTGGATTGAGTAACTAAATGTATAACTCAATGGCATTCAAAGAGAATGATACTGAGTTTTAGTCCCAGAGTACATATCAACTCTAGAATAGATGTATATACAAATTCATTCAGTATTGTTTGTTTGAATCTTCACATCGATTTGTTAGGACTGCAACTGGTCAGTCTTTAATTGACATATGTGCATACTGTGAGTATTGCCTCGATATAGCCTTAATTCTGAGATGCAGGTACATCCAGCTGACGAGTCCCAAATAGAACGAAACGCGTATCCTGGATTCCACTGCTAGCCACCATCCATCTCTACTTAGATGTATATACAGTTATCGAGTCTCAAATAGGAAGAAAGGTGAGTTCTAGATTGAGAAGCTGAATTAATCTTATTCGATTATAAAGAATAGGCAAACATTTGAGTAGAATAATATGAACTAATTATACTTTGAATTCACTTAGTATTCTTTGTTTGAATCTTGCTATTGATGTTTAGGACTGCAACTGGTCATTCCTGGACTCCACTGCTAGCCACTATCCATCTTTGCTTATAACGCTTGTGAATTAATGCAATATCGAGGCAATACACACAGTATGCACATATGCCAATAAGAGACTGACCAGTTGCAGTCCTAAGCATCAATGGAAAGATTCAAACAAACAATACTAAGTGAATTCAAACTTCATCCCATTGCACGAGCAAGGGGCTATCAGGACTCATTAGCTGAGTGGATAATATGATGGCGTTTGAAGCGAAAGGTACTGGGTTCGAGTCTCAGAGTGAACATCAACAAGTCTGAGATGCAGGTACATCCAGGACGAGTCCTAAATAGGACGAAACGCCAGTCCTGGATTCCACTGCTAGCCACTTTTCATCTTGGCTTATAATGAACTAATTATAGTTTGTTCAGGTCTTATCAACCATTCAATACGCATGATATTTTAAAATAAAATTGTAAAAATACTGATCTAGGCAATCTATATCGCTATCAATATTTAATAAGGGTTTTGTATTTAGCACTTTTAGTCATGTGTTCATTCATTCAGTGGGTGTGTTGTATAAAAGAGTGCAATTCACATTAGAGATCTCATTGTAAGCCTAAATTTGCACTATATTTGTGTTTTTCATTCAATATATTGGTTTATATCATACTGACTGATTCATCCTAGATAATTACAGATAACTCCGAACTCTTGAAATAAGTTCTTTGATAAAAATTACATTCTAATTAACACCACTCACTTGCTGAGAAAATCACTTAACTGTGTTACAAAGTAAGCCCTCACTTGGAATCCTGAAGGCTAAAGGAGAAGAAGAAGAAGATCAAAGAACACATTACGTCGAGAAATGGAGACAGACATGGGAAAAATGAACGAAAATTGGATAGAACTAGAAAGGAAGGCTCAGGACAAAGTGGATTGGAGAATGCTGGTTGGCGGCCTATGCTCCATTTGAAGTAACAGGCGTAAGTAAGTACTCATTTGCTGAATGAATGGTAAAGTAGTCAAAGTTGCTGCACCCAACACACTTATTGAATGTTAAAAATTTGGGGACATTTTAATATTTAGTATCCCTGTCATGATGAAATTGCTTAGCAGTTAGAGGGAAAATATATAAACATGGATATAGATAGTACCAAAGATTTAAGTACATTTGTAAACAAATATCGTACGCAGAAAACGGTTCCAGAACAACAAGTAGGATAGTAGAAAGAAAAACAGAGAACTAACATCAGATAATTACGTAATAAAACGACTGAACAAGCAAGCAAGCAAGCATATGACTACTGGCAGGATCAGCCAGTTTTTTCACAGTTATATAATATACCCTTGTAGGGCATGATAATTTTGCATTAGTTTTCAAGAGAACCAGACACCATCAAGACTTTCACTTGACAACCCAAACAGTACAGCTCGGTCCTGCCCCACAAGGAAATCAGAAACCATCTGGGCTTCAACGCTACAATCTGAACAGTACAGCTCAATCCTGTGGCGCAATCACACTGGTACCAAGCACCCTGATGGACCATTCGTATCATTCATATACACATTCACATCACATGTATAATTATTCCGATCAGTGATCGCGTAAATCGATTATGCACAGCATGAACAGGCAAAAGTTGACTTATTCAGCTTACACAACAGTCAAACTCATTACTGTTAGCAATGGCAACATGCCTTACAAAGTTCCAACGACAGTAGCCCTTGAGAACACTGAAAAGCAACCACCAGTATGAATGAAATCGGTTAACCACCAAACCAACTTTTCACATGAACAGTCAACAAAACTTGCCAAAGTAAGGATAAACCATCCATAATGTCAATTGCGAACCTCCACTCTCACCTGAGACCTTCAGCTCTACATGACAATATATATCCTATACTGCATACAACACATATGTAGGGTAGTAAGCGAAATAGCCCAGCCTGAAGCGCTAGGGCATAAAAAACGCTTAAAACTCATTGTCTGGTGTCAGAATACTAATACAAGACCACCAAGATCATTTTTATTGCATTTGCGAGATTTCCATTTTTCCGACTTTCCAGACCCTTAAAGTTAATAAAAATATGATATCGTCAAATCAATTGAACGAACTGTTATAAACACGATGTAATAAAGTAAGGATTATGCTACCAGAGTAAGGATAAACCTAAAACTAGTCCCATTTTTAAACATAAATCTGCTTTTAGGCTTTTGCTACCGCCAACTGTATGCAATTGTTGGCTAATTTAACAGCACAGGAAATTAAAGTATGTTTCAAATACGTTGTTTGTCCAACCATTTGACTTGTTTAAGTGACATAATCTTTTCTAGTTCTTAATCGGATTTGTCAGCTGACTGTGCAGAATCCATTCTGAATGTGCCTGTACGAATACATTAGACAATCGCTCGATGTGTGCTTTTCCTTCTAACTGTTCTCTTGTTTTCCTTTGTATGTACCGTTTCTTCTGTCTGTATTTACGTACGTTTTGTTTCACTTTTAATTTGTTCATAACAATTATTACTATTGGTATTGTCATTATTATCATGATTATTATACTGTTTACAGCCTCTGGATAGTATTCCACTATTTAGTGTCGTAGGGGGGTGATGATGACTATTTCAGTTTTGTTTTACTTAGTATTTTGATTTCAGCCATCTGCCATGTTGAACAATCATGTTCTTGATTGATTTGGTTGACTGAATTGATTCCTGGTGTGATAGATACTTGAGTTACTAAGTGATGAGAAAATTTATTGTTTCGGACAATTAACTGCTCACTTGAAGTTATTTAACTGGTGATGATTTTGTCTGTTTAAAACAGAACATCATCTCTGAATTGTCAGTAACCTTTTTACTCAGTGTCAAATAATTATTGGCTATTCTTAATCATTTAATAATTTACCGTTACTAGTTGATCCAACAAGCTTGTTATTGTAACACAGACTGTAACTGCTGGATGAAGCATTGTTCAGGTACATTCTGTTTAATTTGTACCTTTTGTGTTTATTTATTTAGTGACGCTCTTCTGAATTGTTTCGTACCGCTTCCTTTGAAGCTATGAAAAACGAATTGTCCGTTGTAAACTTTTTATTATACATAAACTAAGATGAGTTACTAAATCATCTTACAGTCAAGGTCTATCAGTATTACTAATCCATTTCATTCAGAATTATCGTTAACTAGTATTAGATAGACGGTTAGGACTTCATAGATGACCTAGCTCTTCTATCCCGTACACACCAATAGACGCAGTCAAGACAACCACTGTAGAAGAAGCAGCTTATGCATCAGTAGACCTCACAATACATAAAAAACAAACCAAGATTCTCTAACACAACACGAAGTAAACCAATCCGATCACACATGAGCGAGAAACTATCAATGAGGTAGGAAATTTCACGTAAATGCTCAGCATCATCGATGAACAAGGAGGATCTGATGCAAATGTGAAGGTAAAATTTGACAAAGCAAGGACAACATTTCTACAACTGAAGAACATACGCAACTCAAATCAACTGTCAACCAATATCAAAGTCATAATCTTCAACACGAACGTCAACACAGCACTACTGAATGAAGCTCAAACTTGGAGAACCAATACAATCGTCGTCAAAACAGTAGAAATATTTATGAACAATTGTCCACACAAGATACAGCCTATTGTGGGAGAAGATAAACCAACTTCCATCTAAAGAGGAAATTAGAAAAAGACGATGGAGATGGTTGGTGAGACATATATTACGGAAACCATCAAACTGCATCACGAGGAAACCCTTAAAGTGGAGTCCTGGACGGAAATGGAAGAGAGGAAGGCAAAGAAACATACAGCTCTGAGAATTGTGAGCAGATATTAAAACGGATGAATAGGCCTTCAAAATGATTAGGAAGGAAAACACAGTACGAATTCGGTTGACGAACGCTGGTGTGCGGTCTATTCTATTCCACGAGAGTGAACAGGCATAAGTAAATAAGTGAATGAGTGAGTAAGTAAGTAAATGATTAAGTAAGTAATCGGATAAGTGAGTAAGTGAATAAGTAAGTAATTAAAACAAGTGGAGTAAGTAAAGTAAAGTAAAGAAGAAGGGATCCATTGATAATATTGTTTTTGTGTGCTTCGGATTGTCCTAAGGAAGTGGTGGCCAAGGGGTTAATGTGTTCGACTTTTAGCTATTAGGCCTTGAGTTAGAACCTTTACCCCGCCTAACTTGATTTGTGCAACCGAGTGAAATCATCATCCCACACACTTAGAGTGTGTTTCATGCTCAGATAATTAGCGAATGACTTATCTTATTATTTTCACAGTTGAAATCATGAGTCAATTGAAGCTAGACCACCATCGAAAACCTGGAAGCACTGGACGACCGTTTCGTCCTATTATGGAACTCCTCAGCAGTGCGCATCCATGATCCCGCACTCATGGAATTCGAACCCAGGACCTATCAGACTCGAGCAGGAGCCCTTAACCGATAGACTACTGAATTGGCCGGCATGCAACGGTATTAATGCCTAACTTCAACCAATCCACGATTTTGAGCGACCGTTCATAAATTGTCTTCAGTGAGCTGATATCTCTACAACAGACTTGGCAAAAATATTTGTAGAAATACTTGTAGAGATATCAGCTCACTGAAGACAATGGATGAACGGTCACTCAAAATCGTGTATTGGTTGAAGTTAGACATGAACACTGTTGGATACCGGCTCAGTAGTTTATCGGTTAAGTGCTCTGTCGCGAGACTGGTAGTTCCTGGGTTCGGACCTCGTGAGGTCGGATAGTGGATGCGCACTGCTGAGGAGTCCCATAATAGGACGAAACGGTCGTCCAGTGCTTCCAGGTTTTCCATGATGGTTTAGTTTCAATTGACTAATGATTTCAACCGTGAAAATACTAAATTCTCAACAAAACCCCCTCTGATTTAACTTATTATGTTTATTATTACTGATATAAACAATTATTTGATGAATATATTTGTTCACTCAAGACTTTCAAAGAGTATACTTAATAATTAAACCAGTAATGAAAAAAACAGGCTTAGCATCGGAAGTAAAATCACCAGAGAATAAAATCGTATGTACATACATAAAGTAAGTTTTTGGTACAAATAAATCGTGGCTAACAAGGAAATCCAGGAAATACGTTTCGCCCATCTTATGAAATACCTTTTGGATGTATTTACATCCTGGTATCAGCGTTCATATTGGGACTCGTAATCAGTGCCCTGATCTCCAAACCCCAAAACTTTATGGATCAAACTACTGATCTGTGTAACAAGATATCCATTCTAAAAACTCGTTACAAAATTCCTTATTAAAGAAATCTTATCAGGATTTACATTTAAATTCAACTTAGTATTGTTTGTTTGAATCTTCCCATCGATTTGTTAGGACTGCAACTGGTCAGTCTCTAATTGGCATATGTGCATACTGTGCGTATTGCCTCGATATACCTTAATTCACAAGCATGGTTAGCAGAGATGGATAGTGGCTAGCAGTGGAATCCAGGACGCGCGTTTCGTCCTATTTGGGACTCGTCAGCTGGATGTACCTGCTAGCCACTATCCATCTCTGCTAACCAGGATTTACATTTGTTAAGAAAGATCAATTGCCATTTCGACCCAAATATCAACAGTAGGATAATTCAAACCTTACTAAAAATAGTGTATGAATAACATGGTTAATCATTTATAAGTTTATCGACTTTATAAACTGTAAGTCCAATACTACCTTATAAAAGATGAAAGTTATGATGACAACTACCATAAAGACAAATGAGCTATAGAATAAGATGAAGTAGAAATTAATCGTACCAAGTAAATTGATCTAATTTCGACTTATTATTTGTCCTAACTAGTCTGAGCCACGTTGGTAGACGTAAACTACTTGGTTGAGGTCCGCGTGACTATCGTAACCAATGGTTGGAGACTCTAGGTGATATGGCTCAGAATCGATCACAATGGCGTAGGTGTATACACTCTTTATCTTCTCTTAAACCTTGAGATTAAAGCTGCTTCATAACTTTCTTCCTTCCTATACTATATCCTTATATACAATCTTTCTTTTATATATTACCACCACTAAATGAACTACTTCTATGAATCCGGTGTTCATATTGTTGTGCTAACGAGGTATGGCAACTTGGACCGATGCATATATGTGCCTGGTCCTACGTTGTAGCTGACTGACTGAATGTTATTTGCCCTTAAATAAAGACCATGGCAATTGGCAATCCAGCACGTAGAGATAAAAGAAATCACAACTAGGGTACATTTAAA
The DNA here is from genome assembly GCA_944470415.2 of Schistosoma rodhaini. NCBI lineage: Eukaryota > Metazoa > Platyhelminthes > Trematoda > Strigeidida > Schistosomatidae > Schistosoma > Schistosoma rodhaini. Next base: position 2,024,195 of record OX104036.1, on the reverse strand, counting down.
CAAGTTATTCACTGATTGCAAAATGTATCCTTACTTTTGGTGAACAAGAATGTTAACCGATTTTTATAAACAGAAGATGATAATGTCCTGACTATTGCTGAGTAATTTAAGATACGATTTAAGCAGTAGGATTTCAATATAACTATGGGGAAATTAGGTCTATCTAAATCAATAAATGCCCTCAAATGCTCTGGTATGGTCGAGAGTGGGAAGGGGCCGCCCTCCCTCTCGATGACAACAGGACGTTTTACTGTCCATTTTAGGCATATTGATATCTTATCCTGTAAAGATCAAAGCATTCTTTATAGTCCAATGACACTCTATCTTCTAAACAATAGAAGCAATAGTAGGTCGAATGAATACATTGACAAACATTTGAACGGTACCTTATTACAATGTGCAAACAGAAAGCCTAAATCTAACCTTCGTATTCAGAAAAAGTCAATGTTCAACCTTTAACTGAGCTTTTAACAAGCTAAACATTCTGACCTGTTCTAGGTCTTGTTATTCAACAAATTAACATCACATTCTGGTGACGTCATATATATTTTTCTTTCCAGACCTTCTAACTTTCTGGTATATTACGTAATAACAAAATTATTACAGGCAATCTAGAACAGTCATTTCAAGTACCTATGAAACCCTGCTGAAACATAAAGACTACCTATTGTTTATACAGATGGTTTGTGAAGGGTGTTGGATTTCTATAGTTTACATCACAATATGATATTAGTTAGACAAAAATTGAAAACGAGAAAGCACTACGCATGTTTCATCCTTGTACACGACTCCTAGGCAGCTCAGCCTCATCACAAAAGATAGGACCCAAAACCCTCAGTATTAATGATAAATCCTAACTTCTAAGGGCCTGAGCTGGTATCCAGTGATGAATACTTCATTTCTTCTAAATATAAATTATGTATTTATCTGAAGAGAAGACAACGAAATACAACATGAATCCGTGGTATTCGACATTTAGCGCAGTTATTTATGCACTAAATATTCTTTGATAATGTTAATATCCATTGTATTTCCCCCTACTCTGATAAGATTCGAACCTGAACCGCAGGATAAAACGTTGAAATCAGCTAAATTTCAATCACTGAGATGATATAAATACAATTATTACATCTAATTGAGTTCTATTGTTTATGTTATAACCTGATGAGAATAATGATTGGTATCTGTTAGAATCTATTTTTGGACTAATACTATACATATAAATAACTAAACTATTCATATTTATGTTACCCTTATTATGAGCTTTATTTTGACCAATGAACTATTATAATACGATTTACCATCCTTGAGTTATACCCAGTCTATTGATTACAGTCTCCCACATTCATAGTCACATTCGGCTAGATCTTGTTCAGATGTTGTTTTCTATTTTACGTTGTGATGTGGTCTGTTTGGTTGGTAACATAAACACAGTATGTCTGAAATACATGTTTCATATTACAGAGGCTGAAATTGATGTTCCGAACTTAACAGGCAAGAGTAGCCAGGAAGAAGAACCGATAAGTACCCTAGACTACTATAATAACCATCATAATTGATAAAATCATAGAAAATGTATTTAAAGAAAAAAATTTTCCTTCATAATCAGAAGGGGTTTTTTTGTACAGATTTTAGTAATTTCATAGTTGAAATCATGAATCAATTGAAGCTAGACCACCATAGAAAATCTGGAAGTAGTAGATAGCCATTTCGTCCGAGTGTAGCACTCCTCAGCCGTGAATATCCACGAATCCCACACGGGACTCGAACACAGGACCTGTCAGAATATCTATTCCCCTACTTCACCTTGGACTTCTTCCTCTATTTAGCGGGGCCTAGGACAACGGATTAGATTAGCCTGTTTTGTCACTGTGTCATTGGCCTTCGTCCGTTATCGAGAAAATCGACTTAGCTCAAGCATATCAATTTTATAGTTGAAATCATGAGTCGATTGAAACTAGACCACCATGGAAAACCTGGAAGCACTGGTCGACCGTTTCGTCCTATTGTAGGACTCCTCAACAGTGCGCATTTACGATCTCGGCTTGTGAGATTCGAATCCAGGACCTATCAGTTTCGTGCACGAGCGCTTAACCTCTAGAACCACTGAGCCGGCAGGTATCCAACAGTGTTAATCTCTAACTTCAACCAATTCACGAAATTTAGCAACTACAAAATTACTAAAATTATATGCTCACTAGTGATTGGTTTCAAAAGATATTCCTTGAAGTTCTAGTAAGAAGCAGTTTCCTTCATAAATCCACAAAACAAAAGAAAGAGAAAACATTCATTAAAACTTACAAATCCATAACCTCGACTTTTTCCTGTTTGTCTATCAGTGATTACAACAGCTTCATCAATTGGACCAAATTGATCAAAAAAACAACGTAAACTTTCATCAGTTGTATGATATGGTAATCCACCAACAAAAATTTTTGTTAAAGTTGTATCTTTTTGATAATTTGTTGACATAATAATAATAATAATAAGAAGAAGAAGAAGAAGAAGAAGAAGAAGAAAAAGAAGAAATAGTCTATTCAATCAAGAGGATTATTATACATATACAATCGTTTGATTCATAAACCCAAATTGATTTGTTTCTATGCTTTAAAAAATGATCATTTGAAATGGTAAATATAAATAATGAACTCTAATCTGTAATTAACCAATAGAATTTGAGGTGTGCAGCTCTCTCTCTCTCGCGCGCGCTTAATCTGTAATATGATTGGTTAAATTCTAAATTAATATTGTGCATATAAGTGAATATTTGATTGGTTAATATAAATAAATGTCCTTACAATTAATTTATGAGTATTATATTAAATAACCAATAGAGAATAATATAAATATCTATTTAATAGGTTAATTAAAATGATGAATATATTAGTCTTTTGTGTATAGTGACTGGCTTCATGAGATATTTCCTAGAATTCTAGTGATAAGTAGTAACCAGTGAAGTTCAACGAGGTCTGTTGGGAGATATCAACTCACTGAAGACATTTGGTGAATATGTAGCTCAATTTCGTGGATTGGTTGAAGTTAGACATTAACACCGTTGGATGCCAGCCGGTTCAGTGGTCTAGAGGTTGATTGCTGCGGTGCGAGACTGGTAGGTCCTGGGTTGAAATCTCGCGTAATGGGATCGTGGATGCGCACTGCTGAGGAGTCTCATGATAGGACGAAACGGTTATCCAGTGCTTCCGTGTTTTCCATGGTGGTCTAGTTTCAATTGACTCATAATTTCAATTGTATAAAATTACTAAAATCTCCACAAAATCCATTTCTGATAGTTTGAATTGTATTATAGAAAGAAGAAATCATCATTTTAAGAGTTAAATACTAATTGTAAAAGTTTGATTGAAATCATGAATCGAGTGATGTTAGACTATCATTGATAACCTGAAAGTTCTGAATAGTCGTTTCATCATATTGTGGGTCTCATCAGCAGTGCGCATCCAAGATCCTGTCCGCTGGATTCGGACTCAAGGCTTTCGGTCCCGCACACGGACGCATAACCTTTACACCACTGAGCCGGCATCCAATGGCGTTAATGCCTAACTTCAACCAATTTACGAAATTGCGCAATCATCTTCCGTTTTCTGAGGTAGATAACTTCCTCTACCTGACACAGATTAGCTCCACTGGTCACGTCTTCTCATTGGAACTTCGAGAATGACCTCATAAAGCTAGTCACTAATAAACACATGGTATTAGTATGATATATCTGAACTAACGACCTAATGATTGTCAATCTAACCAAAAGCGGGTTTTGTTGAATTTTTTAGTAATTTAATAGTTGACTTCATGAGTCAATTGAAGCTAGACCACTATGAAAAACCTGGAAGCACTGGATGGCCACTAGTGCTAAACCTCAGCATAAAAAGTTCAGATAAAGTGTATTATATGTTCTGATCTGTTGCAATAAGAAGCTTATGAAATTTATGTAATATTAAGTTGATCTTCTGGTTAGCGTTTTTTTTAGCGAGTTAGCTTTTCTACGGGATGGGGTCGCTAACCCCATGCCCAACCCTCCTCCTTTACCCGGGCTTGGGACCGGCAGTAACTCTAGAAGAGCTACAGGCGGAGTCCAGTAAGGACCGGAGTCAGACAAGGCTGTCTACTCTCCCCATTCCTCTTCCTTCTAGTGATTACCTGGATTATGAAGAATTCGACATCTGGAGGGAAATACGGAATACAATGGACTTCTCAGAATCAATTAGATGATTTGGACTTCGCAGATGACCTAGTCCTCCTCTCTCATACACACGACCAAATGCAGATGAAGACAGCAAATGTAGCAGCAGCCTCCGCATCCATAGGCCTCCACATTCACAAAGGAAAAAGCAAGATTCTCAAATGCAACACGGAGAACACCGACCCAATCACACTTGATGGCGAAACTCTGGAAGAGGTGGAAACATTCAAGTACCTGGGGAGCATCGTTGATAAACAAGGGGGATCGGATGCAGATGTAAAGGCGAGGATTGGCAAAGCAAGGGCAGCATTTCTACAATTTAAGAACATATGGAACTCAAAACAACTCTCAACCAATTTCAAGGTCAGAATCTTTAATACGAACGTCAAGACAGTCACTTCTACTTTACGGAGGGAGCTGAAACGTGGAGAACTACTACGACCATCATCAGGAAGGTACAAGTATTTATAAACAATTGTCTACGTAAGGTAATCAACATCCACTGGCCGGATACTATCAGCAACAGTGTTTTATGGGAGAGGACAAACCAGCTTCCAGCTGAAGAGGAAATTAGGAAAAGACGTTGGAAGTGGATCGGACATACATTGAGGAAATCACCAATGTGCATCACGACTCAATCCCTAACTTGGAATCCGGAAGGGAAGCGGAAGAGAGGAAGGCCAAAGAATACACTACGCCGGGAAATAGAAGCCGATATGAAAAGGATGAATGTTAACTGGAAAGAACTGGAAAGGAAGGCTCAGGACAGAGTTGGATGGAGAATGCTGGTGAGCGGCCTATGCTCCTCCACAAAGGGTAACAGGCGTAAGTAAGTAAGTTGATTTTCATTGAGAACCGAAATTCCATGGGGAATTAATAAAATTCACACAATACTAAACAAGTGTTTAAACCATCTTCAACTCCATCCTGGTTCAGAGCAGGAAGACCGATAATCGTCCTTAGTGATTACTCCCAAATCGCGTATAAGGGGTATATAAATTAGTTAAACAGTTGTAAGGAGAGGTTTGGTTAAAGATGATCCTAAATATTTTACATTAAACTACATAAATGAAATGTAATAGAATTGCTCGATTTCGGTATGTTTGACTATTCCACTAAACTATCAACTAGTCATACACATTAAAGACGAATAGGGATTTACATAGTTGAATGTAAATTTCCATGTACATATAAAAATTGTAGCTCTGGTTGATAGAAGGTGAATCGGCCTAATGATTTCCGAAGGAACTCGGCTTTGATCATGAGATATCATAATTATTCCTTCTACTCCCAGGGCAGAGTTTAAATGGTTTGAATAATTTTTTTGATTAACATTTTTTTAGCGAGTTAGTTTTCTGCTAACCTCATGCCCAAACCTCCTCCTTTATCCGGGCTTGGGATCATCAGTAGCCGCCGGAGGAGCTACAGGCAGAGTTTGGATGTAAATTAAAGAAAGTAAAACCTGATGTTCTTTATTTTCAGTTAAATTGAAAATTAAAATACTTAAGTAAATCTAGTCATCTTCTAACTAGTGACTCTCCGTTATTAATCAAAGAATTCTACCGAATAATTAACACATTATTTCTTCCACAACCGTAAATAAGAAACAAGGACAAGTGTCACCATGTCAGCGTTTAAGATTTAGTTTAAACTGTTGTTATATCTGTTTCAGCTATTACTTATACTTGGCAAACAAGGAACCATTACAATCCCCACAACACGAAGTAAGAACACAGTCGATTGCTACAAGTGAACGGTTATTTACTCTAAAACACTACGACCCTAGTCGAAAATACACTAATTTATGTATTGTTATTAATTAATGGTTATTAACTAGAAAGGAGATACATATGTATGAAACCGTACTGTCATGCTTAACAGAGATCATGTTAAATTTACCTAATATTGTTTACTTGAATCTTCTCATTGATGTTTAGGACTACAATTGATCAGTCTCTTATTAACATATGTGCATACTGTGCGGATTGACTCGATATAGTCTTAATTCACAAGCATGGTAAGCAGAGATGGATAGTGACTAGCAGTGGAATCCAGAACACGCGTTTCGTCCTATTTGGGACTCGTCAGCTGGATGTACCTGCATCTCAGAATCGATATTCACTCTGAGACTCGAACCCAGTACATTTCACTTCAAAAGCCATCGCGTTATCCACTCAGCCACTGATTCCTGATAGCCACTTGCTTGTGCAATGGGGTGAAGTTCAAATTCATTTATTATTGTTGGTTTGAATCTTCCCGTTGATGTTTAGGACTGCATCTTTGCTAACAATATCAGTAGTAAAGTTTCTTATTGAAAATGTCAAATGACATCAGTGAAAATCTCCTTGGAATTTCTTGTAACGCCCTTTTGATGAGTATACTATACTATTCATCAACAGGGAGTTACAAGAAAAGTATAATCAAAATCTGGGCGAATAGATTTTCTAATATTTGCTTTCAATCAACTAAAATATAACAGAATTATACCGTTTTGTTTAATTAAATAATTTACCATATACATTACACGTTTAAACATGTACGTTGTCATATTATCTACAGATTAGTGGAGAACAACTAAAAAATTAACACCCTTTTGTTTACATAGTTGAAAGCATGAGTCAATGGAAGCTAGACCACCAAAGGAAAACTTGGAAGCTCTAGATGATCGCTCTGTTCTAGTATGAGACTCCTCAGAAGTGTAGATCCACGATTCCTCATGCAGGATTCTGACCTAGTACCTTAGGACTCGCGCACGAAAGATCAACCTCCACACCATCGAGCCAGCATCTAATGCTGTTAATGTCTAACTTCAACCAATCCACAAAACTGTGTGACCATATTCTATTGTACTGAAGTAGATAACTTTCTCTACCTGACACAGATTTGCTCTACTGATCACAGCTTCTCACTGAAACTCCGAGAATTCCCTCACGAAGCCAGTCATTAGTGAGCACATGATGGTTATTATCATGAATTCATCTATCACATTCATACAATCTCCATAAAACCCCTTTCTGATAAAAATTCTGAAGTGTTTATAAATTAATTGCAAAGATATAATAATGAGAATTAGAATGAATGGAAAGGATGTTATCTTCAAGTTTTGCCCCCAAATGCCCTGGTACGGCCGAGAGTGGGAAGAGTCTACTCTCCCTCTCGAAATGCTCTCATATGGCCAGCGAATATATAGCCTCTGCCAGGGAAGTCCTACTCACTGCCTTCTCGTGGCGGGGGTGTTGTTTACGAAAGTGATAGGACGAAAAGCGAATGTCCGGCGCTATAACCGGATTGGTGGACACGGAAAGTCCACCTAGGGGAGTTGGAAAACCCTCATTCCAAACCAATGGTGCACATGGGCTCCAGTATTCTGATGGAACGAATGGCGGACGAACCTATCACTGGTCAACGGCTACCATGGGACTGCATCTCCTCACGATGCTCCACTGCCTTGTGGATCAGACCTTTATGTCAAAGGCTCGGTGTGTGGCCCCCTAAGAAAACCACCTGCTTCGGTTTGGGCACCCGGGCAGTATCACAGCACACACACAAATGAGTGAAATGATGAACTCTATTGACGATAATATCCCTGCTCATACTAAAAGCAAGACAATTTACATTATCATTATTATTACCTTTATTATTATTATTATTATTATTATTATTATTATTATTATTATTATTATTATTATTATTATTATTATTATTCACCATATCGCTAACTCACCCCCTTTTATCCCCAATTTGTGTAACCTTACTTTTCAACTTATGCAGCAGCTCGCCCATGGCGGCAAATCTGTCCTATCTAAACGATCTCCAGTCACTGTCTGGTTGAAAGTGAATGCTTCCACCGATAATGAATACTGAGGCAGTCTTTCTGAAACCACGTACGCCGTTCAAGCTGGCTTCCTTCAACGCTCGCACACTAATGCATATCAGACAACAGATAGGGCTGGCTATGTCTTTGGAAGGTCTTAATGTTGATGTTTGTTGTCTATCCGAGACCCGTATTCAAGACTCTAGTGAAGTACTACAAATCCGCTCTCCATCTGTCTCGAAAAGCTTGTTCCACGTGCGCTTATCCGGAGACCCTGTGGCATCTTCGTCTGGTCTTGCTGGCGTTGGTGTCGCACTAAGCGCTAGAGCTGAGGCAGCACTAATCGATTGGATCCCCATTAACAGTCGGTTATGTGCTGTTAGATTAGAAAGTTCCATCAAAGTGAGAAGAAATCGGCGTGAGAAACGGTGTCTTTTCGTCATCTCCGCCTATGCCCCGACAGATTGCAGCCCGGATGCAATGAAGGATGAGTTTTACCATCAGTTAACAGTTCTTCTCCAGAAAGCGCGTTCGACAGATATTGTAGTACTAGCCGGAGACTTGAATGCTCAGGTCGGGCGTCTACGCACAGAAGAGAGTCGTCTAGGTGGCCGATGGGGACTTGTTGGTCATTGGACAGATAACGGGGACCGTTTGCTGCAACTGTGCACAGACCACAACCTGTTTCTGGCCAGCACTAACTTCCGGCACAGTCATCGCCGGTGTGCCACCTGGCGTCCTCCCTCTGCATCCCAAGCCTGGACTCAGATTGATCACATCGCGATCAGATACCGCTGGCGTGGTTGTGTACAAGACTGCCGCTCCTTTTGGAGTACCTATCTGGAGTCTGATCATGCCCTGGTCTGCGCCAATCTCACCGTACTTTTCAGTGGCTGAAGGATTGACCACCACCAACGGATTGATATTAGTAAACTGGCTGCAACTTCTGTTGCAAGTAAGTATTGAGCGGAGCTAGCCTCTAGGCTAGCTACCACCCCACCGAAAAGTATAGATGAACATTGGTTGCATCTTCACGACGCCATGAAAATGGCGAGTAAAGCCACTTGCGACTTCGCGAAACGTCCCGCTTACAAACACTGGGTTTCTTCTGGCTCCTTACAACTGATGGAAGCCCGTCGGTCTACTCCGGGTGACCGTGAGTTTGACCACAAACGAAGGCTGTTACGTAATGAAATTGGGCAAAGCTTACGTAAGGACCGAGAAGCCTGGTGGTCGGTGCGTGCTAATAAGATGGAAGCAGCAGCTGCATCTGGTAACTGCCGGAAGCTCTTCCAACTCATCCGAGCCACTGGCAGCAAGAAGTCTGGTGTGAGTGAAACAATCTACGAGGATGACGGGATGCCAATCACTAACATCTGTCGACGTCTTGCACGATGGGCGGAATTTTTCGAAGGGCAGTTCAACTGGCCTGCTGCTCCGGCAACATCAACCAGCTTGTCCTGCCCCCCATGGCCGGTGACGACTGATCCACCAAACGAGGCGGAAGTCCGCAAGGAACTCCAACTCTTGAAACGTTACAAATCACCGGGCCCAGATGACTTACCTCCGGCTCTTTTTAAAGATGGTGGTGACCTTCTGGCTAAGGAATTGACTGTGTTGTTTGGAAAGGTTTGGGAGCAAGAAAGTGTTCCAACATCCTGGAATGAGTCAATAGTCGTCCCTATCTTTAAAAAGGGTTCACGTTGTTCCTGCAATAACTATCGGGGGATAAGTCTACTTTCGATTGCGTCCAAACTATTGGCTTCTATCATTCTTCGTAGGTTGTTTAAAACCCGAGAACGATTGACTCGCGAGGAGCAGGCTGGTTTTCGTTCTGGTCGAGGATGCATTGATCACATCTTCACCCTCCGCCAAGTGTTAGAACACCGTCATACTTATCGCAGGCCAACAATCGTAGTGTTTCTTGATATCAGGGCGGCCTTCGATTCGTTGGACAGGACTGTTCTCTGGGATTGTCTATTGAAGAAGGGTGTGCCTGAGAAGTTCATTAACATCTTAAAGGCTCTGTATACGAACACCTCAGGCAGAGTGAGGGCATACAACCACCTTTCTCCCTTGTTCCATTCAAGCAGTGGGGTTAGGCAGGGTTGCCCGATCTCACCATTCCTCTTCAACTTTGCCATCGACGACATCCTGGAAACAGCTCTGATGGATGTAAGTAATGGCGGTGTGGATATGTTGCCTGGAGAACGACTTTTCGACCTTGAGTATGCGGATGATATTTTCTTACTGTGCGATAATGCCCAAGGCATGCAATCAGCACTTAATCAGTTGGCAATCAGTGTCCGCAGGTACGGCATGTGCTTTGCACCCTCCAAGTGCAAAGTACTCCTACAAGACTGGCAGAATTCTAATCCTGTACTCACTCTGGATGGTGAGCAGATTGAAGTAGTTGAGAAGTTCGTGTATCTTGGTAGCTATATAAGTGCTGGTGGTGGCGTGAGTGATGAGATCGATGCACGTATAATGAAAGCCAGAGCGGCTTATGCCAATCTGGGCCATCTTTGGCGCCTTCGTGATGTTAGTCTGGCTGTAAAAGGTTGGATCTACAACGCGTCGGTGAGAGCAGTTTTGCTCTATGCTTGTGAAACCTGGCCTCTCCGAGTTTAGGATGTTAGACGTCTCTCTGTGTTCGATCATCGTTGTCTCCGAAGGATTGCTGACATCCAGTGGCAACACCATGTTAGTAATGCAGAGGTTCGGCATCGTGTGTTCGGGCGCAGAGACGATAATTCAATTGGTGTCACCATCTTGAAACACCGACTTCGGTGGCTCGGACATGTTTTACGAATGTCGTCCCAGAGACTTCCGCGTCGTGCATTATTTGCCGACCCTGGGACTGGTTGGAGAAAGCGGAGAGGAGGTCAGTGTATGACATGGTGTCGTGGTTTGAAAGAAAGCTGCAAAGGGCTAGCTTCTGTTGGTCCTTCACGACTCCCTGGTTGGGGTCCGAGAGACGGTGCAACACAGTGGCTAGAGACGTTATCAGATATGGCTCAGAATAGAAGCCAGTGGCGATCTTGCTGCAACCTTCTTTTACTTTCTACATAAAGAATGGTTCTAACTTTCCTAACTGAAAGAGTCTTCTGGTTGCACATTTCAGTCCGCATTATCTTTTGAGCCCTTCTCTTCCTACTTTCATTATTTTGTGTGGCGCATATGTACCTGGTGCCCTTTTGTACCAATATATATGTGTTTAAATAAATAATAAATAAATAAATCAAAATATACTGAACTCTTATAAAACTGTTAATCAATTGTTTGGAGTTGATAAGGTTAAACTATTCACTTCTAAGTGTTCTAAGTGCTGCGCACTCTACAGTGGACCTTAAGTTCCTAGGTAAGTATCTTAAAGTAGCTGTGTTTTTGCAATACTTGAGAGTATAGTAATGGATTGTAAAGATGTCTACACCTTCATGTTCTTCAATAATATCTCAAATTATGTCAATCTGTAGTAAACAATTACTAATGTGAATTTAGCTGAAGTTTAGTGGAGATCGGTTAAATTTTTAGGCCCCCAAATGCTCTGATACGGCTGAGAGTGGGGAAAGTCCGCCCTCCTTCTCAAAATACTCTCACATGGCCACATGTATATAGCCTCTGTCAGGGAAGTCCTACTCACTGCCTTCTCGTGACAGGGGTGTTGTTTGCAAAATTGAGAGGACGAAAGCAAATGTCCGGCGCTTTAACCGGGTTGGTGTACTAGGGGGGTCCACCTAGGATAGTTGGAAAACCCTCATTTCAAACTAGTGGTGCACATGGGCTCCAGTATCCTGAGGGAACAAATGACATATGAATCAATCGTTGGTCACCGGCTACCATAGGACTGCATCTCTTTACCATACTCCACTGCCTTGTGGATCAGAAAACCACCTGTCTCGGTCTGAGCATTCGGTCGCTATCACAGCCCTCACACTAATGACATTAAATTTGTGTGGCGCATGTATATCTAGTGCTCCTTTGTACCAATGTTTATGTGTTTAAATAAATAAATAGAAATGTTTGGGCCATATTCCTCAAAAACTAATGTCATTTGGGGCATCATTGAGTGTCCTCATAGAAACCCAGAGGCCCTGGGTTCGACCTATGAAGTGGTTATGGTTAGGAAGTGTATGCTAGAATGAATCAGCTGTCCATTGCTTCCTGGAACTCTGAATGAGAGTAACCTATGTCAGATACAACTTAACTGTTAGTTCGTTGTTTAAAATTAGTTAAATGTAAATTCAGTACAGTGAATAGTTATGACTTATTTCTCTCTTGATTTTATCTTAGCCAAAACCACCATCTCACATGACGGTCAACAGAATAACTTGTGCATAAAGTTCTTGGATCCTTTAGTCGTTTTTGCTGAAAGACTTTATTGTGTTGATAGCGAAAACTTTAAGTTTCAGAATGAGGACATCACATCTTTCGGATAATTGAAATTTGGTCCCCAAGTCCGACAGTTTGAAATTTGAGAGAAGCCTCAATGCCATCACCGGTTAATCTTCGTTCATAATCCTCTGCAAAGTAAAAAGAACTGGTTCAAAAAAGAACGTTTGGATGCACAGCCGAGGTTTCAGCAATTTACTATCTCAAACTCATCCTCTGTGTATACAAAATTCATGTTCGATCCCTCATTTTCTCATCGTCTTAGTACCCCTTTGAGCTGAACAAATTATGGGTTCCAATTATTACCATATTCTTTTTCTCCCTTATTAAGCAGACAGTTATCTTTAGCTTTTATTCCGTAAATGTAAATTTATGAAGTTGATGTAGGTTTATTCACTGAGCTAAATGGTTTGGTCGTGGAGCTTTCATCGTCCTTCTGAACGACATCGTCAGCACAAACACTTCATTTCTACCCGAAGTTTGTGCTGATGATGTCGTTCAGAAGGACGATGAAAGCTACACGACCAAACCATTCAGCTCAGAGAACAAACCTACATCAAAATCACCCACCTGAGCTACAAATCTTCTCCACCATCTCAAATTTATGAAGTGGTATTGACGTCAGGCACACAGAATCTACCATATCAAATGACAGTGAAGTTTCAAACAGTTACGTAAAAGTTGAGTTGGATTTTGTATAGAAATAAATTATTTCGAAAGATTACCTTCAGATAAGCAACGTTACGATGCTTTTCGTAGGAACTATGATCATGTAAGTTACAAGAATTCATTTGTTTGAATAAAGTAAATTTACTAAAGTCAGCAACAATTTTAACTAAAAGAATTTTAAATATTCATATAAGTAATGAACACATTACACCCGGAAATACAAGCAGATATGAAAAGGATGAATAACAACTGGAAAGAACTGGTAAGAATTGACTGGGACAGGATTGGATGGAGAATTCTGATGGACGGCCTATGCTCCTCCACAAGGGGTAACAGGAGTAAGTAAAACAAAAAGTTATGAAAATTTATGTTGTGATGGATGCACTAGTTTGAGTAAAACTTGGAATAAAAATCAATTACAGCTAATGATAAGAAACCTGTTTCAAGTTTTTGATTGATATTTTATTCATTTATGACTTTTTTCCAACTAGAATCCATGTCATAATAAATAGTTACTTTATATTTTGCTATTGAAGGATGTGAAAACCTTTACATATCTAGGCAGCATCATTGTTAAACACGACAGATCTGATGCACATAAGAAGGTGCGGATCGGCAAAACAAGAGCAGCATATTTACAACGGAAAAACATGTGGTACTCAAAACAATTGTCAACCAACACCAAGATCAGAATTTTCAAAATAATTGTCAAGACAGTTCTACTGTATGTGACAAAAACCTGGAGAACTACGAAAGCCATCATCCAGAAGATATATGTGTTTATTAACAGTTGCAAGATACTTCAGCAACAACCTACTGTGGGAGACAACAAACCAGATTCCATCCAATGGAGAAAGAAATCAGAAAGAACCACTGGAAATGGATAGGACACACATTGAAGAAATCACACAACTGTGTCAAGAGGCAAGCCCTCACATGGAATCCTGAATGCCAAAGGAGAAGAGGAAGACCAAAGAACACATTACACCGAGGGATGGAGACAGACATGAGAAGAATAAACAAAAATTGGATAGAACTAGAAAGGAAGGCCCAGGACAGATTGAGTGGGCTGAAGAATGCTCGTCGGCGGTATATGCTCCATTGGGAGTAACAGACATAGTATATATATATATATATATATATATATATAAACCTTCGTTGCGTACTAAATATCAATCTGAGAACTACTGAAAATCAAGGAGCACTAGATGTTCGTTTCACCTTAGTGAGCAACCCCTACTCAATTTGACTCTATAAACCAATTGGAGATTGAACCGAGAACTTTCAGACTATTGACGTGGTATCCAATGTTATACAAGTCAACTTTCACTAGACATTCATCAAATATCATTCATAATCATCATCATCATCATCATCATCATCATCATCATCATCATCATCATCATCATCATCATCATCATCATCATCATCATCATCATCATCATCATCATCATCATCATCATCATCATCATCATAATCATAATCATCACAATAGTACTTCAAGTTTGGACATATTTCTATTGTTTTATATCAATTTCTTTACTATAACATCATTTAACCTTTAACTTGTTCATTCATTCATGAATAATAATGTTTATTCACTATGGTGATTATCTCCTAATTCTCAATCGTCAAGGATTCTTTCAAAAAACTTCTCTTTTTTATTGTTATATTAACTATACTCAAGTATAATTATGATACATTGAAATATAGTCACTTCTATACTGAATATAACATAATGAAAGACTGTAGTTAATCATAATAATACTTTATTATTATTACTATTATTATTGCTACTACTACCATTACTATTACTATTATTATTACTAATACTATTATTACTATTATTATTATTACTACTATTACTATTACTACTATCATTACTAATACCATTACTATTACTACTACTACTACTGTTACTATTATTATTATTATTAATCACCAATCAACCAATCATTGAAAAGGAAAACAAAATAGATATTGGTAGCTAATTATAACAAATCTTTTAGTATATTCATTTAAGTTATATGACTATGCACAACATGAATGTTTATTTCTTTAGCATTAAAAATAGATCTACTGGATTTCAATGATGCTGGTTACTGATATCACACTTTAGTTGGTAAGCAGTTTTAAATTGAGAAATGGATTCGAACGACACTAATAATAATAATAACAATAATAATAATAATAATAATGGCTCTGATAAATATGCTCGATTTGTTTTTAAAGCACTCGGTAGTTGTTATGATGATGATTGAATGTATGGATGTCTGTATGTGGATGAATATATTAGTGTGTGTGTGTGTGCATGCCTACATCTAGTGGGTTTACATCTTAATATTCGAAAATTTAGTAACGTTTGTTTCATTATTCAAATAAACAGTAAAATATTTTTGTGATGTATGAGGTATTTCCTGGAGTTCTATTGAGAAGCAGTAACCAGTGAAGTTCAACTAGGTCTGTTGGGAGATAGTAACTCACTGAAGACATTGGTGGATTTGTCACTGAAGTTCGTGGATTGGTTGAAGTTAGACATTAATACTGTTGAATGCCGGCCAGCTCAGTGGTCTAGAGGTTAAACGCTCGCATGCGAGAATGATGGGTCCTGAGTTCAAACCTCGCCAGGTGAGATCATGGATGCGCACTGCTGAGGAGTCCCACAATAGGACGAAACAGCCGTTCAGTGCTTCCGTGTTTTCCATAGTTGTCTAGCTTCGATTGACTCATAATTTCAACTATATGAAATTACTAAAATCTCCACAAAACCCCTCTTCTAAAATATCTTTATCTCTTGAATTTATGAAATTCCAATTTGATAAGTTGAGATTAGTTTTTATGGTGTTAATGAAATCTAAGATGTATTTTTTATCCTTTGTGGAACTCATCATCTGCATGTGTTGGTATCTCAAAAGTTGTATCTTCAGTCAGACCTTAACTAAGAACTTATTACTACAGCTGATCTTCTAAGCCTGGTCAACTATCGAATAGCCCAATTGTTATAATACTTCTCGGGCTATGAAGGCATATATTATTTCTTATTGTTAATCAACTTAATCAACAATTAATCAACTTTGATCAGTCTTTGTTAATGATCAGTTATTTATCAATATAGGACTATGTAAATAATTGAATTTTATTGAGATCACGAGTCAGTCTAAGTCAGATAATCATTGAAAACCTGGATATTACACTTGTACACCACAGCTTGCTACCTCAGTGTTTTGTGAAAGAACATGGCTCCTGAGCTTGATTCCAACTCGCATGATCGTGGATCCTCACTATTGAAGTTCCATGCCGGGACGAAAGTTCGGTCCAGTGCTCCAAGCTTTTCAGTGGTTGTGTAACTTAGATTTATTTTTGATCTCAACAAAATCTGTTATGTCTTTTAGGACACTGAATAATAAATTGTGGGCAACACCTTTTGACTTTCGAATTTTTTTAAACAGGATCAATTACCTGATAGAAAACTTATTTTGTAAAGAGCTTTATATGGAGAGCTTATTAGATTGACCTTAGGTTAAATAATCGTCAGGACTATTTACTGAACCAATATTTTTTGTCTTCATTAATGAAGCTAATAGGAAGAAGTGGATTGGATTGTTTATTAGGTCAAAGGTCAGCAATCAAGCATTTTTACATGCATTTTGCAAGAATCATAAACGATTTATTAACTTTTATGTTTAATGACAGATCTGTCACATACGTTGAGCCTTTATTGTCCAGTTTACGTAAATTATTGATTGAAATCATGAATTGATGAATGTTAGACCACCTTGGTAAACCTGAAAGCTCTGGATGACCGCTCCGTTCTAGTATGAGACTCCTCAGAAGTGCACATCCACGATTCTGCATACAGGATTCGGACCCAGTACCTTAGGACTCGTGCACGAAAGCTCAAACTCTATACCACTGAGCCAGTATCCAACGATGTTAATGTCTAACTTCAACCAATCCACGAAATTGTTCGACCATCTTCCATTGTCTGAAATAGATAACTTTCTCTACTTGAAACAGATTAGCTCTACTGGTCACAGCTTCTCACTGTAACTCCGAGAATGCCTTCATGAAGTCAGTTATTAGTGAGCACATGGTAATTATCAGTGTAGGGTTGTGAAGATCATTAAATTTTTGATTGAGATCATGAATTGATGAATGTTAGACCACTAAGAGTTAGGAAAAACTTTAATAATGATAATAATAATCGCTTTATTCAATATTATATGTACAATAAGATATGAAATTCTCAGTATACAATATTTCAACGAGTAACTTTCTTCAATATTAACAAAAACAGAATTGCACATCCACGAACCCGCCTCGCGAGATTCGAACCCAGGACCTACCAATCTCGCGCCACAGCACTTTACCGATAGGTCACTGAGCCGGCATCCAACGGTATTAATGTCTAACTTCAAGTGATTTACGAATTTGAGCAACCGTGCACCAATTGTCTTCAGTGAATTGATATCTCACAAAAGACGTGGTTTGAACTTCACTGGTCACTGCTTCTCACTAGAACTCCTGGATTTACCTCTCAAAGTCATTCACTAGTGAGCATATGATTATTATTATTATCAGAATGGGTTTTGTGGAGATTTAGTATTTTCATAGTTGAAAGCGTGAGTCAATTGGATGCCGACTCAGTGGTCTATCGGTTAAGTGCTCTGGCGCTAGACTGGTAGGTCCTGAATTCGAATCTCGCGAGGCAGGATCGTGGATGCACACTGCTGGGGAGTCCCATAAGAGAACGGAACGGCCGTCCAGTGCTTCCAGGTTTTCCATGATGGTCTAGATTCAATTGACTCACGCTTTCAACTATGAAAATACTAAATCTCCACAAAGCCCCTTCTGATAATAAAAACAGAAGTACCAAGATATCAGAAATGAGCTTACGTCAAGATAAATAACAATTCAAACAGTCTTTATAAGTACGAACTTTTATAATACAAACTTCATTTGACTCTAAAAGAATATCTAGATGATTTCCATGTTTTAGACCAAGGTGAACAGTTTAGGAATTAAAAGGAAGTAGCACAAGAGCAAGGGAAATGAACCATTGGTAAATGTGAGATAAGCACCTATCATTTTAAAGCAATTAGAATAGTAAGAAAATGATATGCATTTAGTAAGTTCGGTCGTATATTTAACAAAGTTTATTTTGTAGAAGAGCAATAAAAAGGAGAGATGTAAGCGAGAAATAATAGCCGATCGTGGTACACTACCTTGTATGGATGAAGAAGTAGAATACCTTCCGCCATACACAATATACTGTCCTATTCCAGAAAAATAAGAATACAATAATTCAGTAGATGACTCAGTATGCGGATCTTGAGATTAGCATCACGTTTAGTACATATTGGTACATATTGGTACGGTACATGTTAGAATACAGTGATATAATGCATTGTTGTTCACTGATGTTTAAAACAATCAGATTGATTAGTTAGTTAATTTCGTCGGTATAGCTTTGTGGAGATTATTAAGTTGTAATTGAGATCATAAACCAATCAGTGTTAATGGTTGCGCAATTTCGTGGATTGGTTCAAATTAGACATTAACATCATTTATTGCCGGCTCTTTGGTCTAAAGATTAGGCGTTCGTACGCGAGTTTGAAGAATTGGGTTCGAATGATACATACAGAACTGTGGATGCACACTTCTGAAGAGTACCATGCTAGGACGAAACGGCCGTCCAATGCTAATATGCACTCAATTTTCGTTGAAACTTGTTTGAGATAGATGATTGTAACGAAAAATATTTGATTTTTATTAAAATCGAATTCATTGATTGGGAAATTAAAAACACTTTTTATGCTAATAGCATCGCAATTGTAAATGCTTAAATAAAAAAAATATAGTGCACTGTCAACTATTCAATCAGATGTTCTGAATAAATCATACAGATTATTTGAATGAAAATTGAAGAAATATGTAATAGATCAGAGGGGGTTTTGTTGAGAATTTAGTATTTTCACAGTTGAAATCATCAGTCAATTGAAGCTAGACCACCATCGAAAACCTGGAAGCGCTGGACAGCCTTTTCGTCCTATTATGGGACTCCTCACTGACAGTGCGCATCCACGATCCCGCACTCACGAGATTCGAACCCAGGACCTACCAGTCTCAAGCCGAAGCTCTTAACCGATAGACCACTGAGCCGGCATCCAACGGTCCCATAATAGGACGAAACAGTGCTTCCGGTTTTCGTTGGTGGTCTAGATTCAATTGACTGATGATTTCAACAGTGAAAATACTAAATTTTCCACAAAACCCCCCTCTGATCTATAATCATATGCTCACTAGTGACTAACTTCAAGAGATATTTCCTTGACTTCTAGTGGGAAGCAGTGGCCAATGGAGTTCTACCAAGTCTGTTGTAGAGATATCATCTCACTGAAGACAATTGGTGAACGGTCGCTCAAAATCGTGTATTGGTTGAAGTTAGTCATTAACACTGTTGGGTACCAGCTCAGTGGTCTATCGGTTAAGGGCTTCGGCTTGAGACTGGTAGGTCCTGGGTTCGAATCTCGTGAGTGCGGGATCGTGGATGTGCACTGTCACTGAGGTGTCCCATAATAGGACGAAACGGCTGTCCAGTGCTTCCAGGTTTTCGATGGTGGTCTAGCTTCAATTGACTGATGATTTCAACTGTGAAAAAAATATGTAATAATCTATTTCACATGTGAACTTTTAAGTTTGAACTAAACGTTAATTTTCAGGTCAATATGGTCACTAGATCCCTACTTACTTACTTTACTTTACTTCGCTTGTTTTACTAACTTTACGTGCTTACATATTTACTCTACCTACTTACACACTCGCTTAATTACCTACTCACTCACTCAATTACTAACTTACTTAATCACTTAATAACTTACGTACGTACTTGCTCACTTACTCAATTACTTATTTATGCCTATTAACCCTCGTGTAACAGCACAGACCGCCCACCAGCATTCTCCAACCGAATTTGTACCGTGTTTTGCTTCCAATCGTTTCGAAGGTCTATTCACCCTTTCCTTATCTGCTTCCAATTTTCAGAGCTATGTGTTTCTTAGCCTACCTCTCTTTCATTTCCCTTCACGATTCCAAGTTGTGGGTTGCCTCGTGATGCGGTTTGATGATTTCCGTATTGTTTGTCTCATTAACCACCTCCATCATCTTTTCCTAATTTCCTCTTCAGATGGAAGTTGGTTTGTCCTCTCCTACAGCAGGCTGTTGCTAACGGTATCCGATCAAAAGCCATTAAGTATCTTGTGTGGATGATTGTTCATGAATATTTGTACTGTTTTGAAAATGATTGTATTGGTCTTCCAAGTTTCAGCTCCGTTCAATGGAACTTTGTTGACGTTCGTGATGAAAATTGTGACTTTTGTACTGGTTGACAGTTGACTTGAGTTGCATATGTTCTTCAGTTGTATAAATGCTGTCTTTGCCTTGCCAATTTTTACCTTCAAATTTGCATCAGATCCTTCTTGTTCATCGATGATGCGTGGAAGTTACGTGGAAGTTTCTGCCTCATTTATAGTTTTTCACTCACGTGTAATCAGATTGGTTTGCTTCGTGTCATGTTAAAGAATCTTGGTTTGTTTTTTGTGTATTTTGAGGTCTACTGATGCATAGGCTGCTTCTGCTACAGTGGTTGTCTTGACTTGCGTTTGTTTGTGTGTATGGGATAGAAGTCTAGTGAAGTCTAGTTCGTCTAGCTGCATCCAAGTTGTCCATTTTATTACATTCTTTCCCTCAGATATGGTGATCTTCATAATCCAGTCAACCACCAAAGGAAGGCGAAAGGTGGGAGAGTAAGCAGCCTTGTCTTACTCCTGTACTTACTGGGAATGCGTCTGTCAGCTGCCCTCCATTCATGACCTTGTAGTGTAGTCCATCGTATGAATTTCGTATGATGTCGGGGATTTTCTTGACTATTAGTGTTCCATAAGTTATTTCCATCAACACTGTTAATTTTTTTTCTCAGATTCAAAAATACTGATGTTTAGTGACGATTTCCACTCAATAGTGGAACGTATCGACCCTTCCTCAACCGACCTGTCTGGCATGGTAGGACATAAAAGAACATATGTTCCAGCCAATAGGGCTCGGTTGACTCGTCAATATAGGCCTAAAACATCAATCATCCGTCTGCACGTTATCTGTCATTTCATCTACTTTATCGCCCTCAGACGAAATATACACAGGCTACGAACTCCAAAAGACTATCTTGATCTCCAGTGGCTTGTTCCTATTGTTCACAATAACCATTTTAATCTTTGAAGCAAATCCAAAAGTATTTATTAGATCTCACCAAACCTTAGCTATTCTGTCCATCAAGGTGAAGGGATCTTTACCTTAGAATACTTAGTTACTGAGCCTCGTCAATGTCAAGAACGACTAATCTGCACTCATTGTTACATTTTGTGAAATCGAAGCATATAGTAATCGATTCTTTTGTAGATTATGCTTCTCCATTCTTCTTGTGTCCCAAAAGATCTTTCATGAAATATGAATCGCTTTATTCACAATGGATAGTAAGGAATTAGGATAGTCTAATTACTATGTTAAGGTAATCCAGCCCAGAAAATTGTCACTGATGTAATCTTATTGTAAGACTAAGTAGGTCAAACACTCGAACCATCCCTGTTCAACTCCAGTAAGTAAATGGTCAGTCTGAAGGGTCCATCGTATGAGTAAACGTTTTACTTTAAACTTCACTTGTGTACTGGAAGCACGCTTGCTTGTAAGTTTATAATTAACTGTCAAACTCTGAAACCTTTTGGAAACATGATAAATTAAGTAGCAGAATAAACATTCATCCAATCATAGTTTGACACGTAATCTGCCAATTTTCCATTAGTATTCGTAGAGTAAGCTGATTGTGAAAAATATTCTTAGCCTTATCCTGAATTTTAAAGAACAGACTTAAGAATCATCGTGAGGTCCCTATGTGGTGCAGGTTACTTACATCCACATAAGTAATATGTAACGATGGTCAGGTATAGGATATATTTCAGTAGAAGATCGATAACGAACGACCGCGAATGAAACGCATGTGCAATGAAATCAGAGACGATGAACTGATATTTGTAGAAGAAACAGTGAAGATTGAGACAATTGATTGATAGTTTGCAAATTAACTGTTTACTGTATGACTGTCAGAGTTGGTGAGACAGTACAGTTTTGTGTTCAAGTGGATTCGGTTGACCCCAGTCGTGTTCATGTTCACTACACCAATACTTGCGAACCTTTCAAAAAAATATTCCCCAGTCATTTGATGTGCAGTGGTTTCCAATACAGTGATATACTTAAACTCCATAAAGTAAAATATCAGAAAGTCATAGATTTCATACCTGAACTGAGAACTCATGCTATTAAACGTAATTCCGGAAATCAACTTCATGTTAATCGTGGTGATTATTTGGTCGTTGACATGGACATCCAGAATTGGAATGGAGAGCTAATTTAAGGAAACTGAAAGCTCATCGCAGAGGTTGACATGGTTTGTATGACCATGAAACAGAAACTGAGCTTGATTTTCAGCCACAGAATTCCCCGGCACCTTTCAAGGCTATAATAATGAAGTACACTTTCAAAGCTGCCGAAGTATGTGATTATTATTTAGTGATCCTGATTTTTTTAATAAGAGGAGCAACACATAGAGAGTTCCGAAGCGGCTTATGCCCCTGAATGTCCTAGTACGACCGAGGGTGGGGGGAATCCACTCTCCCTTTCAAAATGCTCTAACATGGCCACGAGTATACAGACACTGCTAGGAAAGTATAATCACATCACTTACCTCAATGGAAGATTCTTCATTCCTTTGTGACACTCATGCTGATATGGTGTTTTCTATTTGTATTACTCGGCGGATTGTCGGGGGATAAATCGTCTGTGTAATCAGTTTAAAAAATGAATATAACTATCATACACCAAAAGTAAAAGGCATGAAGAGAGGCAGGTAAGTTATTACTTTGGACCACTACTATTTTGGTGATACTTTTAAAAAATAAAGTCTGTGAAACGGTACGGAAAAAATAGGTCTTCATTTTTTTGTTTTTATTATTTGAACAAACACGAAATTTTAGTAGGCTGGAGCCAGAACTGTAGGTATCTCTGACTGAATAATCGACTGTATCCATCTAACCTTTCTGGTCACCCGTGAAGAATTCTCGTTCTCACTTGTCGATTCCGTGATTGCTTTGTCAGGTAAACGGTCCAACAACACACATTGTGGTTCATGACCCAGATAAAGTGATCTTAGCCTATCAACATTTACTAGTCAAAGTTTCTTTGTTTTTGTATCGCAAAACGTTTATATTTGAAAGGACCTACGATTGGAGGGCTGGGTAGTACTTTTATTTTGTCACACCTTATCCGGACGTGCGTGCACTTGTTAAGGTCCTTAAGTACACATGTAGCTCGCCATCGTTCACGAGTATTAATTGGTTTAAGTTTGAACATATACTCTCGTAACTGTCTAAATCAAGCTTTTTACTGTAGGTATGTGAGTTACTAAACTCACCCAGTAGTCTCAGAGTCGTTCCGAAAACTAACTCCACCGCTGAACACTGTTAGTCAGCTTTGGTAGTTGTTCGTATTCCCAACATAACTAATGGCAGGGATTCTGTCCACTCATTGGGGTTCTAGTGTGCTATACGGGGGACCTTTAGTTGACGGTGGGAACATTACACATGATACTACACATGATCTTAGCTCAGAGAGCCGACCTAGGGGTGACATACAGTGCAACGTATTCTATTGGAGCCTAGACGTTTAACTAAGTTGTTAAATAGTTCAGATTCAAACTCTGCTTTCCTATCAGTAGTTATTGTTATAGGTGTACCAAACATTTTCACCCAGTTCTGCATGAAAACCTTGGCCACTGTTTCAGTCATGATGTCTGTGATCGGTATGGCTATAAGGAACCTCTTAAATCTTTCTGCGCATGTTAATAAACACTTAAAACGATTAGAACTCGGTAAAGCAATAACTACAACATGAATAATATGAAGTGAAAAGCAATATGTATTAATAAAATACGAAAATTATCTGAAGGATGATCAAAATGTCTACTTTTGCGACCAAGGAAGAAATGATAATAGTCAAAACGAAAATTAAATTTGTGTCCAAAATAGAGCTCACCAGTTTTTTTTATCTGCAATTACCCATCGTTCCACCGACAGGAGAAACCAGACTAGTAATGAATGGGTCTCTACCTTGAAAGCCTGGAAGGTTTAGTGGGGTATGAGGTTAATTTTTCGAATATATAGATCTTCTTGACAATTAATGCAAAATTATAGGAAGTATAATCCCTATGCAAAATAAGAAAGTGGATGAATACCTGAGCTTTAATGTTCTGACATTTACTTAGATGTTTGCAGCAAACTCTTAATCAATCAACCTAGGTTGTTATAAAGTCATAAAAAGCAACTAACTCATAATTACAAGTAATTGAAAAACTGGCAATACAAAGACTCAAGGGTGTTATGATCTATTCATCAGTTATTTCATTGTTTGGATATTATACCTGACTTCTTTGGGACCGCATTTTTAATATAGGATTCGGTTTGCGGGGTCTTGTTTCTGGTATAACGTGGATGTGCTAGAACGTGTTGAACGGCGACTCACCAAAATGGCGAAAAGCTTCTCTGGTCTATCTTACTAAAACAGACTTAGACACCTCAACCTATTTCCTAAATCTTACCGAAGGTTACAGGACTGTCTAATACTGGCTTACTGCATAGCGAACGATGATCTTCGAATATATATTTCTTTTTATTTCTATCTAGGATTGATTATCTCAGAAGACATTCTAAAAAAGTTCAAAAGCTGCGATTAAATTGTTTACATCTGAAATTCCGTTTCTCGCACTGAATAGTGGATTAATGAGATTCTCTGCCAGAAAATGTAATGCCAGTATCTCTACAGTAATACAAATTACAATGATTTATATATGTCGATTGACCTCTTGTCCTTACTGCTGAAGACTGCAGATGTCAGTGGTGAAAGGAAGCAATACAAATGACTGGTGTTAAAGGCAAGCAGTCAGTGAGATTACTAATGTGAATGAGTATGTGAGAACCGTTCAACAAGACAGTGTTTCGATATAACGACGATCTGTTAACAATTTCGGCTCCATTCTGGAGTGTATACAGGACTAGTTTTTCGGAAGTCACTTAAAATTATAAGTCATCTCTGAGAATGTTTGATATTCTAAGAGCATGATAAGTTCAGTCTGGAAATCGCAGTAAAATTCAACTGAAAACTAACTCACATCAGAATCCCTAATATGAATAGCCCAACAAAATTTCCTACTCACATTGAGTGATGTAAATTTTGAGTGATTAAAATAATGTTAATGAGGGCATTCTCAATAGTGTTTAACTGTTCCAGTCAGATGACGTCGGTTATGAGCGGCAATTCCGGAATAGTCGGCCTTGGCACCATATCGAACTATACTTAAAGGGTTAATCATCTCGATACACTCCATATCAGTACTTTTGGTTTGTTTTGACTACGTGCTAAGTTTCAGATATTTAATTGTTCACTAACCCGTGAAAGTGTTAGAAAACATGTCACTGCCTATGAATACCACTCATCTATTTTAAATCAAACGGTGGTGTGGCCACAGCTGACGAGTTTGCATGGTAAAACAGTGTGTAATTGAACCCAATCTCCCTACTTTGGGGAAAATTTCGTCCACTTTAGAGAAGCCACTGTAGGAAAATTTTTGGAGACTTTGAGTCTTCCACAATATTTCCCCAGAACTTCGGACAAATTTAAGGAGACTCATCTATGTTCTATTGGTTAAACCCTAATATTTTTCGCATTTAGGGGACATTCTAACAAGACTACAATTTATGGACGAACCAATCAAATTTACAATAACAGATCTTGAATTTCGAAGAAAAATTAATCCATTCGTTTGGCTGAGTAGTTTTGGCATTACAGCTGATGTCAATTCGTAATGAAAACCTTAAACTTGATTCTTAGTTCTAACTGTCAACTTTAAATATTAATCCTAATTCCTCACGCTTGTTCTTAACCCTCAAGATCTTTTAGTGTCGCTCAAAGATCGTCCACAAATTATAGTCTAACTGACATCCTGCACACTCCGGATTCTTGCCAACACTTGCCTGAACTTTTGGGCAAACCGTTGACGTCCTTCAGAAAACCCCCAAGATAATCCATTATCCGGAAAAGCCTATTGACGTAATGACAATTACCCACAATCTAATAATACGACATTGATGTATTTCGGGGTAGATATAGTGACATGAATAGATTCAGACCTGTTGGTCTGGAGTTTTCTCGTTTTTATTGACTTGTTTTGTAATCTAGCTAGTCATTTCATTATTTAGTACTAGTTCTAACGGCGCGTATGGCATGTTCTCAACGTTGGCTGTCCTTACTGGACACATGCTCGGGACGATACATAGTATTCAAAGTAAATTTAAAAATAGTTATCAACATAGTTGTCGATGGCCTCACTTTTAATGGGTTTTTTGATTTTCTTTAGAGTAAGTTTACAGTTGTTAGACTGTTTGGTGTTACAACAACTGTTTGGTTGTATTCACGAATTAACTACCAGTTAAACTAGTTTAATTAGGCTCCAGGAATAGATCAGGTTTATTAAATATATCCTCCAGTAGTCCCTACTATTTTTTGTTTTTGGTATTCCTTGAATTATTTTAGTTGTCACTAATCCGTGACCATGTATCCCCTTGGATTTATTTTAATATGTTACTTTTCCCTCATCTACGCTTTTGATGTGACATCAACCGTCCATAAAATACTTTGTGCCCCAAGTGTATCATTGTTATTTTTTGGTGTTTCTTTATCTAGTTTTTGTATGCTTAGCCGTAGTTTGTTCATTCGTCGTATAAAACAGTTGCATATCGCTTTATAAATTAACCCTCAATAATTTTTCCGTTTTCAATAAATTCATGTTCACTACTGTCACTCTACCTTACTAAATGTAATACATTTATCGCACTAATTGATCTTGGTCACAGCTTTCTCTGTGCTAAACTTGTTTTAGATGGATGTGGCTAAGCTTTTACGCATCAGCAACGAAAAGCAGGCTATCCTTTTGCAACTGTTTGTGGTGTGTGTTGCTGCTATCTTAGGTAGGTTGTTGTTGATTTCCAATTATGATCAAGCTTTTGCTGTTAGGCTGTACTCTGTTATTCGTTTCGAATCAGTTATTCATGAATTTGATCCTTATTTTAATTATCGCACTACACGTTTTATGACTGACAATGGATTTTACCAATTTCATGATTGGTTCGATGATATGGCATGGTATCCACTCGGAAGGATCATTGGAGGTACTATATATCCTGGTAAGTTTATGAGATATTCAAGATATTTCACAGGACTTATGATGACATCGTCTTTTATATACTCACTACTTCATGCTATAAATGTTACCATGGATATACGAAATATATGTGTATTTTTGGCACCTTTGTTTTCAAGGTGAGATTGTATAGTAATTTATCTCCACAGTTTTACAACTTTAGCAACCTTTTTACTGACAAGTGAGATTCAGGACACTAGTTCTGGCCTAATAGCTGCTGCTTTGGTTGCAATTGTACCTGGTTACATTAGCCGATCAGTTGCAGGTTCTTATGATAACGAAGGAATCGCCATATTCTGCATGATATTTACGTTTTATCTGTGGATTAAAGCCGTTAAAACCGGTTACCTGTTCTGGGCTTGCGCTTGCAGCTTAGCGTACTTTTACATGGTATGTTGGTTATTTTCACGTTTACTGATTCTAGGTTTCCTCTTGGGGTGGATACGTATTTTTAATAAACATCATACCTATTCATGTATTAATACTCATGCTTACTGGAAGATTTTCAAGTCGTGTTTATTCTGCCTACTCTACTGTAATATCAGTTGTGTAAACGAGCTTTTTTATAGGTTTACGTTCTGGGTACCATACTGTCAATGCAGATTAGTTTTGTTGGCTTTGCCCCTGTAATATCCAGTGAACATATAGGAGTAAGTTTTTCATTTTTGTCGCCACTTTAGCTTTAGGCTTTCGGGGTGTTTGGATTATGTCAACTTTTCTCCTTTTATACGTACCTTCGTGGGACTTTATCTTCTGAACAACTGTCAACAGTTTTGCGTGTTTTTGGTTTATCATTGTTTGGTATAGCGTTGATTGGCGGTTCTGTGTTGTCAGCTACAGGTAAGCATTGATTTCTCTTAAACTTACTGCGTTGAGAACTTCATCTGTTCATATTTATTGCATACTTTTTTATAAATGGAAGATTAATTGCTGTTCACCAGTAATCAGAAATTAATTTATGGTGTACCAACTAGTTCTTTATGAGTCCGGGTTTATGATGGTTAATGTAAATGAACGTTCACATTAAAACCTAGGAATGACTGGTATTTAGTTAGAAATTGTACAGGTCAATGTAACAACTAAAAATAAAACACTAACATATTAATGAGATTCATTACAAAACAGTTTATTGTCTGTGTGGCAATATTAACTAAGTCTAACTGATACTTCACGTTCAGTCGATGTTTTTATGTGTATCATTGGCCATCAACTAATATATTCATTTTTCGGAGAAATCACTCATGATATATTTAACTAGTTTGTGGGTAGACGATCAGACAACTGTGTTCAAATCTTAGCGTTGAGAAAGTTTTTAATTACTAACACTCATTACATCAATCCAGGTTGTCAGATCAGATAGACAAGGTAATGGCAAGAAAACGTCGACAATACGATAGGGCCTCAAAAAGGCAAAGTTACAATTAAAATACGAATTTCTAAGGTTTCAGTAAAACATTTCCGTTTTTTCTTGTAGTAGAATATGATATAGTAAGCTTTTGTATGTTAGCGTGATGGTTGATGGATCCGACCTTTGGGGATTAGGTCATCACCATGAACGTTGTTCAACTTGGTTGAGTGTAGCTTAAAACCTCATAAAAAAGCCTGTACTTGGTTTCATTACTATGTTTTCTACAAAGCTCTTGTTTGAAATCAGTTTAAAATAATTGATATTGTGTGAAGCTTGCAGTATGAAAAGTGGATTTAGGGTTGATATTATGGTGGTAAACAGAAAATGGTTGTACTTCGGGTTATTCAATATTCTATTTTGATCGTGGTATGAGCTTACATATATATATATATATATATATATTAGTTTTGTAACTGTTTATATTTTATAAAGTTAATGGCTAAGTTATTTATATAATTCAGGGAAAATATCACCTTGGACTGGACGATTCTATTCGTTATTGGACCCAACTTATGCTAAGAATCATATTCCAATTATTGCTTCTGTAGCTGAACATCAGCCAACCGCTTGGAGTTGTTATTATTTTGATCTTCATTTCTTAACGGTAATGTTTCCTGGTAAGTTAAAAAAAACTTCATTTGGCATGCTAATAACAATGTTTTTTTGATTTTTAGTGGGTTTATACTATTGCTTCCGGAAATTGACAGATGCTAGTATCTTTGCAATAATATATGGCATTACAAGCGTTTACTTTTCGGTTAGTTGCAATAATTATTTGTTATTAATGGGTATCATAATTATTGGTTTTTTTGTTGCAATCTTTTCACTGGTGTAAGGGTAGTGATACTACTCGGGAGAGTCACCTCTCCCTCTCGAAATACTCTCATATGGCCAGCGAATATATAGCCTCTGCCAGGGAAGTCCTACTCACTGCCTTCTCGTGGCGGGGGTGTTGTTTACGAAAGTGAGAGGACGAAAAGCGAATGTCCGGCGCTTTAACCGGGTTGGTGGACACGGAAAGTCCACCTAGGGGAGTTGGAAAACCCTCATTCCAAACCAATGGTGCACATGGGCTCCAGTATCCTGATGGAACGAATGGCGGACGAACCTGTCATTGGTCACCGGCTACCATGGGACTGCATCTCCTCACGATGCTCCACTGCCTTGTGGATCAGACATTCAGGTCAAAGGCTCCGGGTGTGGCCCCCTAAGAAAACCACCTGCTTCAGTCTGGGCATCTGAGCAGTATCACAGCCCTCACACAAATCGAGTGAGATTTGTGCGGCGCATATTTATCTGGTGCTTCATTGTACCAATATTTATGTGTTTAAATAAATAAAATAAATTCGAACTATAGTTAATCAGGCTTCAAACTTGTAATCTATCGGTTAGGGTTAGGTAGTTTAGCAACTAACCCACTGTCTTATCTATCATGATCAGGTCTTTTGCTGAACTATAACTGACTTACTATTGTAAGCGAAGATGAATAGCAGCTAGCAGTGGAATCCAGGACGCGCGTTTCGTCCTATTTGGGACTCGTCGGCTGGATGTACCTGCATCTCAGAGTTGATGTTCACTCTGGGACTCAAACCCAGTACCTTCAAACTTACCATTATTTTTAGTAATCGCTAGTGATTATTTATTTATTTATTTATTTAAACACATAAACATGGGTACAAGGAGGCACCAAATAGATATTCACCACAGAATCATTCGATTTATGTGAGGGTTGGGATTACTGCCCGAGTTCCCAGACCGAAGCAAGTGGTTTTCTTAGGAGGCCACACCCCGAGCTTTTGTCCTAAATTTTTAATCCGTAAAGTAGTGGAGCAACGTCATGAGATGCAATCTCATGGTAGCCGGTGACCAACAATAGGTTCATACGCCATTTGTTTTTTTAGGATCCTAGAGCCCATATACACCGTTGGTTCGGAATGAGGGTTTTCCAATCCCCCTAGGTGGATCTTTATAAAAGGACTGACATCAAAAGTAAATTCTCTCCATCTCCGGTCGTTCTATGACACTTTATATGGAGCATATACTATAAATAGTGTCCCATATTGCTTATTTGTAACTGTGATTTTCCTTTTAATAAATATCTATTGCATTCACTGTATGTTTTAACGAATTATAATAAATTATTCCCCCAATTTTATTATTCCTAGCGCTACGTAATAAGTTAATGAAAAACCTAGTTCCCTGAACTATAGTTTATATAATATGGTTGTTTTCAAATATATTCTCTAATTTTCTAGGGTGTTATGGTTCGGCTTATCTTAGTATTAGCACCGATAATGTGTATTTTGGGTGCAATCGGAGTTTCTGGAATTTTGAAGTCATTTTCAGTTAATCTTAATGTACCAGATAGTCAAAGTACAAAAACGCCAAGTAAACTTACCGCAGCTAATGGACATCCATCTATCCCAAATAGTAATAAACTTTATAAAAATTTAGTGCAAGACTCAACTTATCCGTTCAAAAATACAGTAAGTTGATATCTCTTTGTTTCTGGTTAAAACACATTCTGATAATAAAGTACTATCATTTACTAGGTCACAGGCAAGACCATCTAGTTTCGTTAGGGTAACCTTTATAAGTCGTAGTCTGAAGATCATTTGGATTACTACATTTGCACTCACTCTTAATATCCTTATAAATCTTAATTTCCGTGCCACTCGTTCATTCGTGTATGGTTTTCCACTACGCTTGATATTATTTCTTGTACTCCTTTTACCATGTAGATGTCGTCTCTGTATTAATGTGAAGTGTCGTAACTCGAATTAAAACCTGCGCTAGATCCTTCTTCTGTCACTGATGAAAAAAGCAGCGGCTGTCTGAAAACGCTATCCGAATCAGTTACTTCCTTGATACACTTTTAATTTCCAGTTTACATTTAGTAATGATTTTACCGACAAACAGGTGGAGTAGAAATGGAATCACCATTCGGCCTACTTTTAACTGATTGTTTCACAGTCAATCTTAGAAACTCTACTTAGATGCACCATTGATAGTTTCCATCTTTACAAAATATTCAAATGATACTTTCAAAAATTGTCACGAAAATATCGAACTCAATAACAATGACATCAGTGGTCTTGAGTGCTGTTAGAGGTATGAGAGCAGTTATCACTTCCCGGTTGCCCACACCGTGGAAGGGTTCTTCTAGAGGTACCTGAAAAGGAAATTGGGTTAGAAGTGGTCTTAATCACCTGAGAGCGTGACCGCAGTGCCCAAGGGACAACTGCTTGAGGTTGGTCACACACGACCTTTTTGTGGGTAGTTTTTGTGTTAGCTCCGTTCTTCAAAAAAAAACTTACCGCCGGAGACAGAAATCCGTGGGATAAGGCGAGGTGTGCATTTTTAGGGTCGACCTTTTCTAACCCCACCCCTCCTTGTGAGAAGGTAGCATCGCTGTTATGCTGGTTGTCTGAAGGAAACACCTTACTGCTGTCACACCTTTGTACAGTCAGCAATATGACGTCGCCTTCGGACCTTGGGTTTGCTGCTTTTAGTCTTCCCGCTCTTCAACCGACCTGTCTGGCATGGTAGGACCTTGAGGAACGATTGTCCCAGCCAGTATAGCTCGATTGGTTCATCACGATAGGCAAGCTCGACCACCACGTCAAGGTAGCAGCAACGGTCGGGAACAATGACATAATGGATATCTTTGGTCCTTTCAAAAAGGAATGTTTATATAATGTAATGATTATTTGTAAATATCGAACTTTTTTCTATAAAAAAAATATAAATCAGCATATCTTCTATGCTTTTTTTTCTCAATCCTTACAGGTAGCTTCATTTATGGTTCTGCTTATGTTATTTATATTAATACTATTCACTAGGCATTGTATATGGGTTATATCATCGTCATATTCTCATCCATCGATTGTATTAGAAACTGTAGATAGTTTTGGTAATCGTCATATATTAGACGATTATAGAGAAGCATATTATTGGCTTAGAGAGAATACGAAGGCCGTAAGTTTTTTTTAACTAGAAATTGTTCCCATATTTCTCTTGTTTTGTTTTTCACAAAAATTGAGATTTTTTTAGTCATTAGTAATGAAACTACATTTTTTACTCTGGCTTCTTCATATCAACTAACTGTCCTTCTAATACGTCGACAAATATTGCGTATTGCGCTAGGACTAGTCGAAGTTCTACCGACTGACCAAATTCAGATATCCTAGTACGACCCCATTATTGTTCCCTGAACTCCAATAAATCAGAACACAACCGTTAAATGAGAATTATTTATGGGGTTAGAAGCAAAACAAAAATAATTTACAAACAATGCATATTTATATAGTTAAGATGACTATGAACATTAACCAATGGAAAAAAAGGGACACGTAAAGATTAATTAGGACAACTGTCAAAATTGACCAATAGGAAAACGACACGTGAAAGTCATAGTTAGGACAATTGTAAATATTGACCAATAAGAAATAACATGTGAAAAGTCTGAAAACATACCACTTTATGTTCGAGATAATTTTTGGGATATTCCTATGAATATCCTAACACCTTCATTGATGGTTATATATTTAGGAAGATTTCGTTCGTTATTGACAAGCCTATATTCATATTTCCCATTCCTGAGCAAGGAGTGAGATGTGTCAGTAGCTACAGAATCGTATCTAATCAACAATTTCAATTTATATTTTGTAAGGAGGGAGTCATTTAATAATTTATTAAGAAATATTACGCAATATAAAGTATTATGATCCGAAGTCCCCTAGTTATACATTGGTCATTCCTATTTTACACAATATTCTTATTAGTAGTTATTATTATTGTTATTATTACCACAAAAACTACGACGAGATGATGAATACAGTGGTCTTGAGTGCTGTTAAAGATATGAGGGCGATTAACACCTCGCAGTTGCCCACTCCGTGGAAGGGTTCTTCTAGGGGTACCTGAAAAGGAAATCGGGTTAGAGTTGATTTTAGTGACTCGAGAGCGTGACCACGGTGCCCAGCCGATCACACACGACCTTTTTGTGAGTAGTTTTCATGTTAGCTCCGTTCTTTAAAGGACCTTACCACCGGAGACGAAAATCCGTGGGATAAGGCGAGATATGCATTTTTAGGGTCGACCTTTTCTGACTCCATCCTTCCTTGTGGGAAGGTAGCATCTCTGTCACGCTGGTTGTGTGAGAGAAACACTTTACTCCCGTCCCGCTTCTGTACATTTAGCAATACGACTTCAC
This sequence comes from Schistosoma rodhaini, assembly GCA_944470415.2. Classification (NCBI taxonomy): domain Eukaryota; kingdom Metazoa; phylum Platyhelminthes; class Trematoda; order Strigeidida; family Schistosomatidae; genus Schistosoma; species Schistosoma rodhaini. Next base: position 1,990,143 of record OX104036.1, on the reverse strand, counting down.
CTTCAGACCTTGAGTTTGCTGCTTTTAGTCTTACCTGGCATGGTAGGACCTTGGGGAACGATTGTCCCATACATTGTAGCTCGATTGGTTCATTGAGATAGGCAAACCCAAACTGTTAAGGTAGCAGCAACGATCGGACAATGATTCCTATTCAGTACCATTTTTTGGATACAATCTTAACTTATTATTTAGAACATCATCTGAAGGGATAGAATTTTCCTTAGCCCTTATGTCTGACCACTCAACATTACCAAGAACATTATTTTGTTTCGTTAGTAATGTTAGTAATGAGATCCAAAGTATTCCTCGCAAAACTCGAGAGAGGTCCTGAAAACTCTGGAAAACATTTTTTTCCAATCAGGGTTGAGTAGATGTTTCTCAGTAGCAAGTGAAGAGTTACGTGTCACATTTCTGACTACGTATCCTGCTACCATGTTTAGTATGGTCCCAGAACCCTCCAGAAGGTCAATGCCATTTAAGATACTACAATACGTTCAATTTTTTCATACACTAACCTTGGAGTAAGGCGTTCTTCTCATACTTCACACCTTTTCTCTATGTTCGAATTGTTGCATAGATTTAGTCCGGGTTTATTAGAAAAGCTTAGGAAACCGATTCGAGAGTTCAGTTAGAAGAATTATCAATTTGTACTATTTAAGATTCAGTTGAAGTGATGTGTAAAGAGTAGACGGACCATTATAACATAGTCTCGCCGTAATTTCGAACTTATAGCTGGGAAACTGATGAACAGGTTTTTAAAATCGATCATTCACTAACCTTGGAATTGTATCGTGTTACTGAAAAATTCATTCACAAAATTGTGTTGAAAATAAACGAATAAGAGATCAGTCATGGTTCAAATATCTAATTAGTGACGTCTCAGATTGTAAAGCTCAATGATACAGATTCACATCCAATTGATAGTATCAGCTTCCTCAAGATTATAGATATCCTTTGCTGACGAGTGTCAACTGTCACGAAATCTAGGTTAAATAAGATTCTCCGCCAACTATTTCCAACAGCCTAATAACAAACTAACTCATTGTATTAGTAGTAGGAGTGTGTGGAGTTAGGTGAATTTCATTTAAATTATGAACCGATCTAAGTCAGACCAGTATTGAAAATCTGGGATCATTAGACGAACGTTTCACCGTTCTCATTGTATTTGGCCGCCTTATAATGAACAAACTATTTGCTTGCTTTATTTATCATTATTATTTATTTATTTAAACACATAAATATTGGTACAAGGAGGCACCAAATAGGTATCTACTAAAAAATCATTCATTTATGTAAGGGCCCGAGTTCCCAGACCGAAGCAGATGGTTTTCTTTGAAGGCTACACCCCTAGCTTTTGACCTAAATGTTTAATCCACAAGGTAGTGGAGCGACGTCAGGAGATGCAGTCCCATGGTAACCATTGACCAACAATAGATTCATACGCCATTTGTTTTTTTTTTCAGGATCCTTTAGCCCATGTGCACTATTGGTTCGGAATGAGGGTTTGTCAACACCCTTGCCGCGAGAAGGTGGTGAGTAGGACTTTCCTGGTAGTGGCTGTATACGCAAGACCATGTGAGGGTATTTTTAGAAGAGCAGGCTCTTCTCACCCTCGGCCGTACTAGAGCATTTGCTTGCTTGCCAAACGTGCTTTTGAGCAGTGGCCAGATATAAATAGAAAGTTTACATCAATCTTTATAGTAGACATGTTCTTCTTGCATAAGAGCATGTGATAACTCGACTATTTGTTTTATTTTAACATTCTCACCGAGTACAGGTTTATGTGCACGCTTTTGAGCCGCATTTTAGTCATATTTACTAGTAATAATACCCGGCTGTCCGGATCAATGTGATTGAGCAGGGTTTGAACCTACGGCCTACTAATTGAAACTCGAGTGTTTTAACGAGTAAACCCCTCTCCGAGTTATTCGTATGATATTTAACAACGATGCAATGAATTTTCTACTTGTGACTACATTTACTACTATTAGACATACAATATATAGTACTAATCGTATCTCCTTACGACTTTATTGTTACTATTAGTTGTGACAACATAATGAAGATGGACCATTAAGTTTGTTCTCTGTTGTTCCATCCTTTTTAACAGTTCATAGAAGTGTCTTTATTTCGTTTAATAACGTGTGTTTTTGTTAATTACTTTTACCGCTTAGGATGCTAAAATTATGTCTTGGTGGGATTACGGCTATCAGATTACTGCTATTGCTAATCGTACTGTGCTTGTGGACAATAATACATGGAATAATACTCATATTGGTCGTGTAGGTCAAGCTATGGCATCATCTGAGGAGGAAGCTTATGAAATTATGAAAGAATTAGATGTTGATTATGTACTGGTTATTTTCGGTGGTGTACTGGGGTACAGTTCTGATGGTAAGCAGTTTAAATAATAATTTTCACACAAGCTTTATTTAGGAATACGATTCATTCAAGGTTGTTGTATCAAGTCATCTAGAAAATTGCTTTTTGAATAGGGTTTTAAATAAACAAGGCTTCTGCCATATGAAGTAAACTCGGGTGTAGAACTTTGAGGGTGTTTGAATAGATGTTATGAAATAAAGGACCTTAGTTTAATTGTCCCAAATCTACATACTACTTAAAAAGTAGTCTACATTCCACTTCGTCAGGTTATATCAATAGTATGTTCTTGGGTGAAACGAAAGAGGCCGACCGTTGCTGCTACCTTGACGTGGTGGTCGGGCTTGCCTATCGTGATGATCCAATCGAGCTATGCTGGCTGGAACAATCGTTCCTCGAGGTCCTACCATGCCAGACAGGTCGGTTGAAGAGCGGTGAGACTAAAAGCAGCAAACCAAAGGTCCGAAGGCGAAGTCGTACTGCTGACTGTACAGAGGTGTGAAAGCAGTAAGGTGTTTCCTTCAGACAACCAGCATGACAGCGATGCTGCCTTCCCACAAGGAGGGGTGGGGTTAGAAAAGGTCGACCCTAAAAATGCACACCTCGCCTTATCCCACGGATATCCGTCTCCGGCGGTAAGGTTTTTTTTTTGAAGAACGGAGCTAACACAAAAACTACCCACAAAAAGGTCGTGTGTGACCGACCTCAAGCAGTTGTCCCTTGGGCACTGCGGTCACGCTCTCAGGTCATTAAGACCACTTCTAACCCAATTTCCTTTTCAGGTACCTCTAGAAGAATCCTTCCACGGTGTGGGCAACCGGGAAGTGATAACTGCCCTCATACCTCTAACAACACTCAAGACCACTGTATTCATAATCAATCTCCTTCTTCAATTCCTACTACCTTGACTTTCAACACAAAACTTCCTCTCTCGGTTTCCTCCTCAAGTGTCACCATGGCCAACGATTCTAGTGCGCGAAACGCTATCCCAGGTCTACTAAAACCTCGCTCCAAACTACACATTGGAGCCTTCAACGTACGTACTTTAAGTCAAATCGGTCAACAGGCCTCCTTAGCTAAAACCTTAGAGTCGCGTACCATTGATGTATGCTGTGTCTCCGAAACACGCATACAGGATCCTAGTGTGGTCATTCACTTGACCTCACCTCGCCAAAATGGACAGCCAACGAAATACACCCTCCGTGTATCTGGCGACCCGATGGCTAGTTCTCGTGGACTTGCAGGTGTAGGTATAGCACTAAGTACAAGGGCAGAACAGGCACTATTAGAATGGATCCCCGTTAACAGTCGCCTGTGTGCTGTCCGGCTAAATGGCTCCGTAAGAACTCGGAAGGATAGGGACACACGTCGTTGCCTTTTCGTCGTTTCTGCCTACGCTCCCACTGACTGCAGCCATGATGAGGTGAAAGATGACTTTTACAGAAAGCTCTCTGAGCTTCTTCAGAAAGCTAAGCGCTCAGACATAGTAGTCGTAGCGGGTGACTTTAATGCCCAGGTAGGCAGCTTAAATCAAACAGAAAGACATCTAGGTGGGTGTTTTAGTATTCCGGCTCAACGAACCGATAATGGTGATCGTCTGATGCAACTATGCTCAGACAATCGTTTATTTTTGGCAAGCACTAATTTTAAACATAAGGAGAGACATCGTCTAACATGGCGACCACCTGCACCAAACCAACGATGGACTCAAATAGACCATATTGTCATCAGTCATCGTTGGAGAGGCTCAATAGAAGATTGTCGCTCGTATTGGAATACTTGTTTAGACTCTGATCACGCTTTATTACGAGCACGCATTTGTCTGCGCCTCAATGGACGCAGGAAAAGTAAACTAAGAAGACCCGTTAGGATTGAACTGGAGGACGAGAAAGCCAAATGCGAATTCCAGAGACAACTGAGTTCACATCTAGGCAGTTCTGTAAACGAGACTGACCCAGATGCTGCTTGGAAAGACACGAACAGCTGTGGAAACGGCAGTAACATCTATTAGTCATTTAAACCATAGGGCTCCAAAAAACCAGTGGATTTCTTCTAAGTCTATTTCACTGATGGATTCGCGTAAACTCATACCATCAGGCTCTGAACATGACGAAGAGCGTAAACAAATTAGATCTAGGTTAACTAAAAGTCTAAGGAACGATCGTGAGCAGTGGTGGGCAACGAAAGCAAAAGAGATGGAAAAGGCATCGGCTGTAGGCAACACCAGGCAACTATTCAGACTAATAAAAGAAACTGGAATTAAGAAGTCAAGTGTAAGTGAGACGATCTCGGAAAAAGATGGAACCCTTATCTGCTCTCTACCCAAACGTTTAGAACGATGGGCGGAACACTTTAAGGAGCAGTTTAGCTGGCCTTCAGCTACTGCACAACTACCCACTATTCCTAGAAAACCTGAATGGAACATTGAAGTAGGCCCCCCGACCCTACTTGAAGTTCAAAAGGCTATAGGTAATCTGAAACGAGGAAGAGCGGCTGGTCCTGATGGATTGGCTCCAGAGGTCTTTAAATATGGTGGTCCAATTTTAGCGATTAGGTTGACTAATATTCTGGCTAAAATCTGGGAGACGGATGTAATCCCATCCGACTGGTCACAATCACTGATTGTCCCAATATATAAAAAGGGGTCAAAATCATCCTGCGATAACCATAGAGGGATTAGTCTGACTAACATAGTATCTAAAATACTAGCCTCAATAATTATCAGGCGCCTAACTAAAACTCGTGAACTGCAAACACGAGAAAATCAGACTGGCTTCAGACCTGGTCGTGGCTGTATCGACCACATATTCACCATTCGTCAAGTTTTAGAGCACAGACATACTTATCGGCGTCCGACAATGATAGTTTTTCTTGACTTGAAAGCAGCATTTGACTCTGTAGACCGAGAGGTTCTGTGGCAGTGTCTGTCATTGAAAGGTGTACCTGAGAAGTACATAAACCTTGTGAAGGCTCTTTACTCGAACACTATCAGTCGGGTGAGAGCTTATGGCGAACTGTCATATGATTTTACAACCTCAAGTGGTGTCCGTCAAGGCTGTCCACTATCCCCCTTTTTGTTTAACTTCATTATAGACCTGTTGCTGCAAATGACACTCTCGTCGACTGAGTTTACAGGAATTGATCTCCTACCAGGGGGACCACTAAGCGACTTAGAATACGCAGATGACATAGTCCTGTTTGGTGAAGACACTGACAAAATGCAGAGTCTTCTGTTGGAACTGAGTAATAATGCCAGGATGTTTGGGATGCGTTTCTCCCCATCCAAATGTAAATTGTTACTCCAGGACTGGCCTACGTCAACACCTGAACTAAGGATAGGAAGTGAAGTAGTCGAACGCGTCGACAACTTCACTTATCTTGGAAGTCTGATCAGCCCTAATGGGTTGGTGTCTGACAAAATCTCAGCACGGATTCAAAAAGCTCGTTTGGCTTTTGCCAACTTACGTCACCTATGGCGAAGACGAGATATCCGTCTATCAATTAAGGGACGAGTATACTGCGCAGCAGTTCGTTCTGTTCTACTTTACGGCTGTGAAACATGGCCATTAAGAGTAGAAGATACTCGTAGGTTACTAGTATTTGACCACAGATGCCTTAGAAATATTGCTCGCATCTGCTGGGATCACCGGGTAAGTAATAGTGAGGTTAGACGCAGGGTATTAGGTAACGATGGTAAATCAGTTGATGAGGTGATAAATCTTCATCGACTGAGATGGTTGGGCCATGTGTTACGTATGCCTGAACACCGATTACCACGACGCGCTATGATGACTAGTATTGGAGACGGTTGGAAGAGAGTTAGGGGCGGCCAAACCAAAACATGGCATCAGTGCTTGAAGTCACTAACTTCTAGCCTGAGCCATGTTGGCAGATGCAGACTACCTGGTTGGGGTCCGCGTGACTATCGTAATAAATGGTTGGAGACTCTAGGTGACATGGCTCAGAATCGATCACAATGGCGTAGGTGTATACACTCTTTATCTTCCCTTAAACCTTGATATTAAAATTGCTTCATATCTCTCTTCCTTCCTACTATATCCTTATATACAACCTTTCCTTATATACTACCACCACTAAATTAATTACTTCTATGAATCCGGTGTTCATCTTGTTGTGCTAAAGAGGTATGGCAACTTGGACCGATGCATATATGTGCCTGGTCCTACGTTGTAGCTGACTGACTGACTGACAGGTTAAGTAAGGTATAGCCATTGCATTGGTCTGACGTAACAACTTATCGTACATGAATCATAGATCCTCTCTCACAAACAAATATAAACAATAAAATCATTTTTATTGTAACATCTAGAAATGAATACTTTGGATTTAGAAATTGAGTACCTTAACTAAACTATCTTCAGTCCTTCAATTAGTCTGAAGTGTTGGTAATGGTCAGTCAGTCACAGCGTAGAACTTCATACGTACGTACATCAGTTCGAGTTACCATACCACAGTAACACAGAGATGCAGTTGTCGATTCAAATCCCATAGTGGTAGAAGAAGTCAGTGTATAAGCAGTAATCCGAAAGATTAGGGTTTGAAGATGTTATTGAAGGAGTATAATCCAGTGAAATAAATTTGGAAAGAGAAAAAGGAAATGGGCACGAAAAATCCAGAAGATTAGTAATTGACAGAACACAAAGAGTGGATGCACCTTCGCCATTGTAAACGATTTTGAGCCATATTATTCAAGGTCTCTAACCATTGGTTGTTATCATCTCGCGGATCCCAACCAGGTAGTTTACACCTACCAACATGGTTCAGTCCACTTGTCAGTGACTTCATAGACTTGTGCCATGTTTTGGTCTGGCCTCCCCTAGCGGTTGTCTTCTTACGGTTGCCAACACTATGAAAGGATATTTCTTGTTATATTCTACCAGTGTTTACTAGTAAGAGTGGTAATCTTTGAATGTTTATTAATAATTCTAGCCGAGTACCACCACTTATTGGTTGGTGTTCATAGCTTATGATACGTGTCAAACATAATGATGACACTAAAAATTATCATCTCATAGATTTTTATTTATTTATTTTATTTAAACACATAAATATTGGTACAAGGAAGCACCAGATACATATGCGCCGCACAAATCGAATGAGATTTGTGCAAGGGCTGTGATACTGCCCAGATGCCCAAACTGAAGCTGGTGATTTTCTTAGGGGGCCACACCACCAGCCTTTGACCTGAAGGTCTAGTCCACAAGGCAGTGGAGCATCGTGAGGAGATGCAGTCCCATGGTAGCCGGTGACAAACGACTGATTCATCCGCCATTTGTTCCTTCAGGATACTGGAGCCCATGTGCACCATTGGTTTGGAATGAGGGTTTTCCAACTCCCCTAGGTGAATTTCCGTGTCCACCAACCTGGTTAAAGCACCGGATATTCGCTTTTCGTCCTCTCACTTTCGTAAACAACACCCCCGCCACGAGAAGGCAATGAGTAGGACTTCCGTGGCAGAGGCTATATACGCGTGGCCATGTGAGAGCATTTCGACAGGGAGAGCGGATTCTCTTCACTCTCGGCCGTACCAGGGCATTTGGGGGCATCTAATAGATTATTAAACAATATACCATTACCCGCAATATCACACTTTGTTATATATTTAAAGACCATTTATTTTCGTTTACCAAAACGTGCTTTAACTATATTCTTTTATAATAGATATCAATAAATTTATTTGGATGGTACGTATAGCTGGTAGTACAGAAAAAGGTCGTCATGTACATGAAAATGATTATTATTCACCACATGGTGAAATGCGTGTAGATGATAGAGCTAGTTCTACAATGCAAAACTGTTTACTGTACAAACTTAGTTATTATCGATTCTGGGAAATGAAAACTGATAAAAGTAAGTTTTTATATGTGATTTAACTTTTATCCTAGTCATAACGTAAACTTATTTAGAATACACTCCTCTTGCTGTAAATTCAAAATTTTGCTTCAGGACTGGTCTGCATCATCATTTGAACTAATGATAGAAATTGAAGTAGTTGAGTGCATTGATCATTTCACTTGTCTTGGAAGTTTTATCAGCCCTAATGGGTCGGTGTCTGACAAATTCTCATGACGGATTCAGAAAACCTAGTTAGACCTTGCCAAATAACGTGACTTTTGGCACAAGCGAGATGTCCGCTTGCTCACTTAATAGCGTGTGTACTACTCAATATTTCAATATGGCTGTGAAACTTGGTCTTTGAAAGCGAAATACATGTGTAGACTACAGGTTTCGATCAAAGATGTTTTTCCAAGCTTTCTTTGCCCTTGATGAAACGATCGAGTGAACAATGTTGATGTTAGGGATAACTAGACGAAGGTCTTCAGAATACTGATATACATCCAGCGGAGTGTTTAAACCTATTAAGGAATCCATGTACACGGGCTCAGTGAATATGAGGCATTTGACTTTCAACCACAACGTTGTCGATAGCCAAGTAGTATCATTAGTTTTCAGCCTTAATATGAGACCAGAAGTCGAGTACTTAAGCTTGCACTATGTGAGGTATATTAGTACTAAAACTTATTTTTAAAAGCCACGACCTTAAGACCGGGTTCGACTTGTTTGATCAACAATTTTTATGGCAATTTGTGTGATTGAAAGACATACCAAGGAAGTAGGTCAATGTTGTACAGGCTCTATACTGGAACACTACTTACCAGGTTAATCTCGTGTTCTTTAGAACTGTCCGCGGTCCCCGCTTTTATTTAGCTTTTTATAGACTTCTTTAGAGATAACTCTTTCGTCGCGATCACACAGTGGCTTATTTTCCACCAATTGGCCCAGGTATATTCACTTTTCGTTTACCATTAAATTTGGAGTTTTGAAGCGGTCTTACACCTTATTCCTTGAATTCGTTCCTTCGTCCTGAATTATGTTGTCTATATCCACTGTTTTCTGAATTCGGATATATAATTGTAAAACCAGATGAGAAATTATTGAAAAGAATATTCTTCGTTCAGTCCATTTAATTATGTTTTTTTTAAAATGATTCAAGAAAGAATACTAGAACTTAGGTCGTAAATAAACTAATGGGTGAATTCATTTGCACCACTGTGATAAGCTCTAAGCCATATCACTTAATGTCTCTAATCACTAACCACGACTATAAAGCAGAGGAATAAATTCTTGCTAAATATTTACCAATACATTATCTCTATTATCTTTAATATTGAAGAATTGCGATTTCCTTCACTTTGTTACCATGCAAATCCATTTTTTAAATTCTTTCACAGCCAAGCCACATGGATTTGATCGTGTACGTGGTCAAGTAATTGGGCATCGAAATTATGAATTGCACGGTTTAGAGGAAGCATTTACTTCTTCTAGTTGGCTTGTACGAATATTCCGAGTAAAACCATATGCAAATCGAGGAGTTAACTAATTTTTGTATTTTCTTTTTTCGAAATATATGTTTATATGTAAAGGATAATTAACAGTGGATTTCTCTAAATTGTAAAATAACTATCCTTCGCTTCCTGGCCTTCTATCCCATATTTATTTGGAAAAAAGGCGGTTTACGAGTTTCAACAAAGAATATCCCTCCAATTCCTTGATTAGTATTGTATTATGGAAATTTTTTGAATGTGACTGCATTTAGATTTACTTATATATTAAAGGTCTTGTGCAAAGACACATTAGGAAGAGCATGGAGGTACAGCCATCTCTCTGCGATCATCGAGATCAACAGTGAAATAAGACAGAGTTACCCTATATCGCCGTTATTTTTCAAATTTTTGTCTGTTGCTGTTGCAACAAACCTATTGCAGGATTTTATTTACGGTGTAATTATGCTCTCGAATAAAATACTTTGCTCAAGTACGTAGACGATATCGTCTTGTTATGTAATGATTTAGTCTATCTAGAGGAAACTCAATAAGTTGGTGAGAAATGTCTGTAAATATGGTTTCTATTTTGCCTTATCAATATATCGGTAATCTGTACCTACATTCGCTATGAAGGATATCTTACACCTGGTTCCAACACCATGTTAACAACACTGGACTCCAGCGATGTTTAATCATCGTACAAATGACAACTATGTTTTTTTATCCCGAAACAGCGGCTTCGTCATGCCTCACTCGTTCACTACTTTTACCAACTCTGAGACTAGGTACAAATTAGCATCCGTTGACGGGGTCTCGTATATTGTGTAACACAGTAGCGTTAAGTATTGTTAGATGATTTATTAAGGAAGTTATTTATGATTTTATTGTAGTACTGTGATTTTTAAGAACAGTTGAATGTCCTTTTCAACTGATAGAAGTTAGCCTACGTTCGCCTATGTTTACATGTTCATTTCCTACATAATCTTACCATTTCCAAGTTGATATCATTTCACTTCTTCTTGCGATACAGTTTTAGTCCCCTATCATGGGGTATGTATTCGAAGAAAGACAAAATACCAAAAGTGTAAATTATACTCGAATTAAGAATAATATACAATTGTTGGATTCATTTACTCAACTTATTTACTAGCACATACACAAAGCTTCTTTAAAAAAGAAAAAGAAAATTGGCTAGAATTAAAGCAACAAAGATGTAAAATATTTTAATATGTGGCAACAACTTGAAAGTGAAAAATAAGCATTTCCTATTTGTTCATTTTAAACAACAAAAAAAGGGACCTTTATTCTTAAATACCGAAAGTAGTCTACATTTACAAGAGAAAAAAACAAGTTGAGAAAATGAATAGAAACAATTTTAAAAACTTTCAATGAAAGTAGAAGGAAGGTTATATATATGTGTAGTTATTATGATGAACGCACTTTGATCGGCTTTCGTCGTTTTAATTCTTTTGGTTGTGGATTCTGGTCAGTTTCAGTTTGGTCGCTAGTATCTTCATCTTCTCGCTTAACTTTAATATATATGAAGAGTATAAAATTCACAAAAAATTATAAACAGACGTAGATACTATAGTATTAAAATCCAACTTATTCTTGTGTCTAATTGCCACTTACCTGGATACAGGAATAAATCAAGAGAATACTTGTGTATGTCATCGTTGCGATTCATAGTGCGCTTTACACGTAGCAATTACGAAACTATTCAAAAGCGAGTTGTGTTCAACATATCTAACTAAAGTGTGGTTTATTCAAAGAGAAAAGTAAACATCTAGGTCTTATATTTTAACGTATTCTATATTTTCAACTCAGTGAGCCAACGCTGTAATATGATGGCATTCAATCGTAATTCAATGATACATATGTATCATAATATATTCATTAAAACAACTCGATTTCATACAAATACAGAATAACCAACTGAATACAACACAATAGGATAACAAAGGGAACTAATTAGTGAGAATACTGATGTATACCGGTCTCCGATCATTTAATTGATCGTCCCTAGCCAATGTAGAAAACCGGCATCGACAGTAACTTCTTATGATTTAGTACATGTTTTTGGATTGCATCTCAGCGAATAGTCATTTGTGTGCTGTACTATTAAATGGAACTAGGAAATTGGGAGGATAGAAATAAACGTTGTTGCCTTTTAGTAATCCTTTATACGCATGTTTCCATTAACTGCAGATCATATGAATTCAAAAATGATTTCCACCAAAAGATTTTTTACCTCCATAAAGCAACAAGTGAGTTCAATTTTCAGGCTAAGTTGAACTGAATGATATTTAGGAGAGGCTTTGATGCTTCAATTCAGTGAACAAATAACAGTAGCTGACTGCTATGAGTGTGCTTGAAAAAGTATTTGTCTCTAACAAGAGCCGACTTTAAGGATAGGTACACACTGTTTGATTCGGTTACTTGCGACATTAGTTTTACAATAAACACGGACAATATTGTTAGGTTGAAGAGGTTCAAAAGAAGATTACAGCTTTTTTCTAGAAAACACATTTGGACTCTGATTAAACGCTGTTACGAGAATGCATTCATTTGGATCCTGTTAAGTTCAGAAAAGTTGTAGGAGGAATACCTCTTGGAGCTGTGTTCGAAGATATCCCAAAGGTATGTTTATTATCATGTTACTAAGGTCAATTTAGAAGCTTAAAATGACGAGGAGGATTTTTGTCCAGAGGTAGCTTTGGAGGATCTACTCTCTCTTCAGTAGGTCTTATCATAATTCTCTAGACACCAAAGCCCACAAATGAATTTCCACGTTATGAGGATTTTTGCAATACATCTTAATTTACTGACTCCTATTTTCTTGTAATACTTGGGTGGCTCATCATTATCTCCAGATAGAATAAATAAAGTAGTCTGGGGACAGTGTGAGTGAACAGTTCATAAATAGGTCACATGGTTTTGTCACTGAGAAATGTTCCATAAAATGCTTGACCTTCTCCATGTCAAAGGTGTAGGGGTTAATTCCCCTAAATTTGACTCCAATAGATGATATCCAATTAACTGAGTATTGAAGCATGCCAATTTTTCAAGTACTATGAATTCGCTCGAGAATATTCAAAAGCCAGAACACCAGTTGTTGGAAATGTATTGTCAATAATTAATAAGATTCGCAAGCACTCGAAAGGCGAGCACACTGGGAAACGAGAGTGTGAATCGATTGTGGGTAAATTATTGACTGTCTGTCTACAACCAATGGGAGGATAGATAACGATTGAGATACAGATATGCGTTCAATCAAACTATCACATACTTTTACATAGTCAATTAACTGTCTACATTACAGCAGGTAGACAAATAATAAAAAAGAACAATGGGCTTATTAGAAGTTATCGTCTTATGAACAACCGTTCCCAAGTATTAATTACAGAGAATCTGAACTTAGATCCTCACTAATAAACGCAAATCCATATTCAGTGTAGTGTAATAAAACAAACTAAATGATTTCCGATCATAACATTTGTGTAAAACTATAAATAATGAAAGCCACTTTATTAGGTAGAGTGAAGTTCGTAAAACTGATGACTGGGTGCGTAAGTGTTAGTTTTATCAATCAATGATTCATGTCAGTACATTACCTAAGAGCACTGACATTTTGGTAAGTGCGACATATCTGTGTTGATGAGGCCCTTAACTAAAAATCTCTTCTCAACTTTGTTCTATGGCATGCTAAGTATATTCACCTAAGTCCTTATAGTTGACAGCTCATACCTATATAGTAGTTTCCTCAGTACTTTGGAACGGTAGTCATAAGTGATTCTCAAAATCTTAAACAGAACATCTTACACTACCAACCTGCAGGCACCTCTTTTTGATAAGTACCGGCTAGCACAGCACATAGGTCCATGGTTTCTCATCAACTGCCTCCAACCACCTAACATTTTAGACTACTGACATACGTTAGATTGTGAAAGTAAATAGTCTGCCATCTAACCTAATTAGACTAGCCAGGGTGGGCATGACTATGTAGCTGTTGGAATAGAGAAATAAAGATGTTCGGACATAAAGAAACTTATCATACGGCATAGTTACAGAAAGTATGTATGTACCTTTTCTCTTCTCTTTTTTCCGCTGTCCAGAATCTTGACTAGTAAAGAACCAACTCTTAGAAGTATGGGATTGTTGCTTGTCTCTACGATGCCGTTGATGGAAAGTTATGAAATTCCATACCATTAAAGCTTGTGTAGTGAAGAAAAGTAGCATTGCAGCGATTCTGTAACAATAAATATATTTACATGAGTATTGTATGGAATGAAGTACACTTATGTAAACAAAATAAAACCAAGGATTTGGCGAAAACTGTATCAATTCATATTGACCCTATAAACCAGTCAAATGACATGGCCTGCTCTCTTTAACTTTCGTTCGACATACTCTAAGAATATTTAGAATAGTACAATAAACAGTAGTATGACATAATTAAAATATGTTACAACTACATCAATCGATAAAAATCTACAGCCTTATCGACTAAATCTTTTCAGTAAGTCGGTCACAAAGTAGAACTTCTTTTCACTTGGTACTCTACTGTTATAAGCACATCTTACTGAATGATCCCAATATGTGTGAGAAGTGGTTTGAAGGGTGTTTATATATATCACTGTTTAAAGCCCTTTTATTGCTTCATTATCACTGTGGTGGCAACAAAATTTTATTTACGGATATTAAATTATACACATGAAGCATGATCCAATGCACACAAATTATAACTGGTGAAATTTCCCATCTCGAGATAAAATCTCTAACAACAATGTATCCCTTTAAATCAGTGTAATTTTTAATGCTGCAGCAACACTCCTGCGGTTAATTACGATTATGGTTAACTTTTGTCAAACCCTTTTACTAACTTATTTAACAAACAATGTTAATATCTTAAATATCGCTTGATGAATCATTCTCTTTAACATATATGCATGTGCTCGAATCCCATTAATAACCTTTGCCTTGTTGCGTCCTCATGCGATTCACTTCTGTATTCGCTCACTCACATACATTAGCCTATCTGCTTCGAATTCGCTCGATGCGCCTGTAACTTTGTTATCTGTTCTATGCGCTAATAAACTGTAGTTGTCGTTTCTTATTGCCTTCTGAATTCAGACACCGTTGGGGAATTATATGCTAACAGTTATCAAGGTGATTGATTAACGAAGCTAAGCCACAACAATACTATCAAAAAGTAACATTAGAGAATAATTAAATGGACTATAGTGAATAGGAGATAAAAACACGATTTCCAAGTTTTAGGACGGATATATTCATGCATTGGACAGAGACTGAGATAAATCATGTAGGATCTTTGACTAGTGATGGCAAATAACCTGGAAGTACTTTTTAGTATGGGATGTACTATACATAACCGAAATGTTATGTCTATGAAACACCACCCCAGAAGCATATACCGAAAATTACTCTTTGTGACGGATCGTTGCAAATAATCGAAAAGTAACTGGACAGAAAGCATACATATACTTACACTGTCCTGATAACCAGATACTGAATTGCTTGATTTCAGATCCTCATTCTGGTTAGGAGATAATGACTAGAAATCATGAATAACATACTTACAAAATAGTCAGAATGATACGAAAATGTAACTAGGTTTTTCATATTATATTACTGATTGTCTGTATCCTAATCATTTACGCTTCTCTGATTCTTGAACAGTGTTAACGACTGCAGTTAAAGGAAAGACCAGGATCACTGTTAAATTTAAGTAGATCTTTGGGTAAAATTTTTATAGAACATGAGATGAGCTCAAACTTTCATTAAACAAAATTAATAGACAAACTTTAACCGATATCACTCTAAACTGGTCTCGATTACAATGCTTTCAATTAAGGTTGTTATTTCATTCTTTTTTATTTAGTCTTTCCAGCTAGTTACGCTATAGTAACTGCTGATGTAAATTTATGTGGAACTGTGTTGGATTATATTCCATTACTGTCCTTTCGCAAGAAATGACCAGGACGGTGAACTAGTCAATGTAATGAACTATTTCACTTTCCAATGTTAAAGTAAACTAATACTCGATTGTTTTTTACAGTTTAGTAGACAACTGCATCTTTGTGCTGTGGTATGGCAACTCGAACTGATGTACGTATGTACGTACGAAGTTCTACGTTGTGACTGACTGGCAGTTTAGTATATGCTACTTTGAGTGGTGATCGGACATTCATGCTCTGCTGACTAGATCGTGATGTATTGACCAAAATACTAGTTTTTTTATGTCTTATTGTGCCAGACAGATCTAGAAGCGATTAAAGTAGCAGCTTAACTTTCAAGGACAAAACTAAATACGCAGTTGGTCAATCACAACAGTGATGTTCGCCACAATGTATCTATTTAAACTGTTAGTTTCAATAACCATTTAGTGCATAAAAAGAACCTATGAACAACAAACCTGGCGAAATTAAGTTTGTTTAGACTTTGATGAAAGTGTATTGATTACACATATACTCTTCATCATGTTTTGAAACATAAACATGCCAAGGCCTGACAAAAGTTATACCTCAATCTTAAGGCGGTATTTTACTCCGCCGATTGAGGTTATGTTTTTCTTTTTCATAGTTGAAATCATGGGTCAATTCAAGCTACACCACCATCGAAAACCTGGAAGCACTGTGCTGACCTAATTATATTACCTATGAACTTTCAATATTTTACGAAAAGTAATATTGCACCTTACTGTGAAACTTAGTATTGATTTAATCTAATTTTTAGAAATAAGAATACACAAATATAATATTGGCTTACAAAGCAGTAACAAATATATATATATATATATGAGTGAAATGTTTTGAGAGAGTTTACTAAACAAATGACATACCTTATGGATGGAGTATTGAAATTTCCATCGGTAATTTTCACCAACGTTACAGAATACTTTCCTAAACCATGACTAAAGAAAGACATTATCAGCTGCATGTAACTCACTGAAAGGTGAGAAAACCAAGGATTACGCATGCCATTCGTACTGGTATGAAAGCCAAATTCCATATGGTAAAACTTAACAACGTAAGTAACACTAAACACCTACCCAATGGATGCAAACTTGTACTCCGCAAGGTGCGACGCCCGAGAAACGTGCAAGAAGAAGTCAGTACCGTAGTGAAGAACAAGAACGACCATACATAATTTAGTTAATCTAAATTAAAAGTCTATTTACATTTTTCGATAATTACCCTCCAACATATGCCAAAGATATGCTAAGAAGATATAATGTTGCATGAAACAGTCGTGCAGGTATGAGTTCCTGCCAAGCATTTAGTTTTCAAACACAGTACTTACATTCTTGACACGCTGAAAATAAAGCTCTGGGTAGTCATGAAGCCAGTAGCAAATCTGGAAATAATAGTTGATAAAATATCTTACTTGAGTGATGAAAAATAATTTGATCCAAAATGGCAGCCATCTCTGCGGATAATTATCCCACAAACTGTTTAAATTCTCTATAAAACCTTCGTTAATAATACTGTAAACGGCCCAAACTGTGGACAAAGCATAAAAACATGCAAGGTGGGCAGATTCGTTGAATTTAGCTAGCCGAACCTTTGTCAAACTTAACTTCCGAGTCACTTTCTGAATGACAAATGTTGCCAATATTAAAAAACTTACGTCAAAGAGATACTCTTGAAGTACAGCATGGGACACGATACAAATAAGAGTGTAAAAAAATATTACGCATAAATCTTTTGCTCCTGGGCTGTATAATAAGGCATTTTCTTGGTCTAAAATTTTAGAATGCAGATCCACAATGACCTACTTTCGTCGGTGTTATTGTATTGGATGAATATGAAAGATGAAGACAAAACATGGGTTCCCTAGGTTAAATGAACTTAGTTTATTTGCTTCGGCAAACCTTGTGCAGCAAACCAACGATGATTATCATCGCTAAAACACTGACAATGTCCCCATGATTTGTAATAATAAATTCATGAGAAAAATACGGGGGATTTTTAGTCTTCTTGCGCCCAAACCTGCTGTTCATCACTTTACTGCAACGTAGGTGAGAATTTGATGTCAGCGCAGTAACACGAAGACCTTAAGATGTGGCTAAAAATCGATTGTTTAAAGCAGTTCAATCTCCAATAACAGACTAACAGAACTAACACAATCTATCAAGCCTCCTGTCCTTTCCAAACTGAAACTGAAACTGACAGCTTCAAACTGTCATGTGTAGAATCGAAAAGCCTTCCTCCTTATAAGCCTCTGTGTCCAGTAGTAATTAATCATCTATTCACTTCGGCATCGACCTAAAAGAGACTCGTGGAATCGATGTCCTACAACAATGTTCAGTTATCTGATACCCAGTATTTTCGTGACAAGATAATGTGAGCCTGTTCATTTATTTGCTCCCACTTCCTAACATTTGTGTACAACTACATGTCTTCAATGTCGTCGAATGTTAATATTTTATCCATTCAGTCACACTATTTCTAGTGAATTCGACAGTTATTTGGAGGTTTACATGTCTTGAGCATATATAGGTTATGCTAGTTCTATGTTGATAGTATTGCTGCAATCAGCAGTTATCCCGTTATAGCAGTGTTTTCAAATAGTTTAAATGGTCCTGGACGGAATGGAAGAATTTGTCACTTAGTGGGCCTCCGAATATAGTAGCAGTGGACCACTAATGCCCCAGGTAAGAACCTAGGTATATTCAACTGTAAAAGTAAAAAACGAATTGATAAATTATAGAGAGACACTTTCCTTAGTCCTTGAGAATATGTCAAGTTTTCTTTTGATGTATTCCTGTGTAGTCGATTGGACTACATCAGCCAGCATTTGATTACTCTTAGGAAGTAGGATGTGCACCCACAGTCCGTTCTGCTGTGTTGTGTCTCCAGTATGTGAGTGTTATTCTCAAGATTCGTGCTTAGACTAAACTTAGATAAATGGTTAAGAGGTGCGCTGAAGTGTTTAGGATACTGTAAGTCGTCAGGTCACCTCTAAGACGCCCGTAGTCTGATGGGTAAAGGTTCAGTGCTCGTCAAAAGACTTAAATTTTAGTCCTCGAACTGATTTTGTGATTCTCCTTCGGACACGCTTCAGTCATTCCTTATCCTTTTGGAGTGGAGGAGGAAACACTATGTTTCAATAATCTGAATAGGGTCGAATAAAACTGTCGAAGACTAGGTGCGAATTTCTGCTGGCAAACTAGCTGAAAATGCGCTTCAACGTTACAAGTTCATGGTTTACTCTAGAGGCACTTTTTTTGCAGCCAATGCAAAGCTTCAGATCACAGGGTACCAACACTCCTAGATTCTCTACAACTTGTGAAACCTCTAAAGGGGAGCTTCCTAAGTTTCGTGCATAGTGTTCAACATGACCGAGGTGGACTACTTTGAACATTGGATTTTTAAAGGTAAATCCGTTGTTGTTTGCGCAAATTCACAGTCGAGTCAGATCCCCCCGAAGTTCCAGGCTATCATCTTGGTTGCCAACGTCTCTCTAGAATTTCACAACATCAACGAAATGTAATAAATCTGACAATACCTGCTGTGGAAAATCCTTTATGTAAACTAAGAAAAGAGGCCCTAATACTGAACCCTAGACGAATTCATTAGGACACTCTGTAGACTGAGTAAAAGGGATGTTAACCTTAACCTTAAAAAATTAATTATTTGGATATAAAGTCAGTCGATAACTGGTGACTTGATACCTAACTGTTTGAGCTTAATGATGAGGTATATATGATCGACCCTACTGAAAGGTTATGAGAAATCTAGGTTTATGACAATGATCTCCCTCTTGCGTTCAAGGATGGTTGTCCATCTGTCCGCTGAAGTCAGCAAGTTGTTTATACAATAGTGACCTTTGCCGGAATCGTGCCGTTGGTGTTGTTGACAGTTTATATTTAGTAAGTAGTCACATAGACCGTCCCACATCAGGGACTCCATAATTTTTGACGGTGTTGAGCTGAGTGTTAACAGCCTATAGCTTGAAGGTTCGCTGCGACAACTTCCTTTGAAAATTAGGGTATTGTGAGCCGGCTTCCGAATTTCTGGTGACGTGCCTCAACTTAGCGGATGTGGGAACATCACGCCAGGCGGTGTAGTCTAGATTAAAGCTGCTTCCCTCAGTATAGTAGAATGGACCATAACTGGACCAGGAGAAGTGTCTGTATAATTATGGTCCACTTCGGTATTAGTACTACTATAATGATAGATCTGCTTTGTAGAGAAATATCAGTTTTGGCGCTTCTTTTGAAGGTTGTAACTTTTTTTCACGTGGTTGTACTTTTTATTATTATTAGTGTTTCCTTCTAATTTAACAACATTCATTAGTGAAAAAATACTTCATTTCTGATAGGGCTCTATTAATTTGACACCCCATCCTGTGATTCAACGTAGTACATTAAGCTCACTATTTCACACGCTGACCACCCTTCCTCTTTCACTATCGTTAATATATTAGCTATTAGCAAATATTGATCTGACTCTACCATAAAACTTTACACATCTAGTAAGTAAAGATACAGCAGTCGCTGCTCACCCAATACAAAATTTATATTTACATTACTTCTAATAATGTCCAGGTCATCTAAAAAGCACATAATCTCTCCTGATGCTCATAGCACGTGCAAAAGATCTAAATCCACCACTCACGCGAATAATGTGAAGCTTTCTAAACACACTGATCAGTCTGCATCATACTCTGATCTTCCTACAGCTACACTAGACGTGCACCATGTACTTGGACATGACCTGTCACTACCTTGCATCTCGCTTGTAGATATAAATAAGAGTAATCACCTACCGCCTACCCCGACATCATTTGACAGCCCACACATTACACGTTGTGAGCGGTATTTAGACAGTGCGGTTGACCCCATACACACAATAAATCCACAATCGGTCATCCTGTGTAATGGCCAACAGAGTGCACATAAGCCCACTTACAGTAGCCAGCCTAATAATGTAGATCTCGACTACTCACCCAAACATATACCTTATCCCCCAACTAAGTACGCACAAGATGACCACCCGGTAGACAGTTGCAACAAATGTTTATGCAACCAAATGAACCATAATAATGTTGATATAGACTCTAATAATCTCACCAGTGATAGTTCTAAAAGCAGTCAAATAAAATCTAGCCTCACCCAAACTATTCAAGACCTATTACCGTATAAATACCTAATCAGTGTTCCGGAAAATCCTGATCTCGAAATTATAAAAAACACTGAAAAAATAATTGACCACATATCAGCTGAAGTGCTGAAAAGACTTCAGTGTATGCACAATGTCATTGCGTATAATGTACCTGATAGAACGAATCTAAAGCTTACTAAAAATACTCTACTACAAGAATGTGGACTGTCGCAATCTTGGTGTGTAGCGAGAAGATTACGTAAAACACAGACTAAAGCCTCTTGTCCCATTCTATTTCAGTTTGGTAGTATCATAGAAGCCAATCACCTCCTTAAAAGCCAGTCTTTACTGAGGCGCATTCCAACCTTTAAGAAAGTTAGAATCACCCATGACAAGACTGCCATCCAACGTCGAAACTCCAATGAAGTGCAAAACAATCAACCCAGCCTTAGTGGTAGCGGCAGTTACAACGTTGGCCATAGCGCTATCCCTAAAACACCATACCCCACCCCTCCCAAAAACGGAGGCACGCCGCATACTGCTACTAGTCCTAAGAACAAGACTAGACACCAGGCAGCTGTAACCATTCACCCTAAACCCAAACACTCAACTACAACAAAATGCCCACCCACCTATGCATCTACAGTTTCAAAACACTCTTCTTGTGGCTCTGATGAAAAGCCAAAACCCAAGCCTCACATCGATCGCTCTAATAGCTATAACCACCCAAACACTGTAATGCGAAATAATACCAAATTCTCTCTAAACACCCATAAGTACTCCAGATCTCTCAATACACAACACGCACCTACTCATAGTAGTCGAATGCATTACAACAAGCATAATGAACTGGCAGTACCCCCATATCCTAACGTGAGGTTACGCCCGACAAAAACCACACTTACGCATGATGCCAATAAGCCATATAGCTTAAAACATGCAGGTTACAGGAATCAGCACAGCCCACACAACAGGAACACCATCCCCGGCAACAATGTCAGACAATCATGCAATAATTATTTGAAACATACAACTCCCCTAACTACCCGTAACAGGAGTAGAACACCCCACTGCACACAAGACAACCATAATGTTGGCCTGCTTGGGGACCCACCTATCGATTCTAAATACTACCAGAACCAAACCACCTTTTATAACTCTCTGATCTCCCCTAATTTGGCACACACACCACCTCATCCTTTTTTATCTCTCTCCCCCTCAACAGTATTGCTATGGGGTCTCCAAATGTTGAGGGCGACAATTCCACTATTCTGAGACCACCTTCTATATACTCCGACCTGATGGGGAGTGACACATCTTTATCACCGTCGATAACTGTCTCTCGTCTTAAAAGCTCCTTGACGGAACATGATCACCCCCCGAATACACCGACTATCCATATAACTCACCCGATTCTACCCAACACTAGTGAACATACTTCTTTCGCCAAAATAACCTACGACCACCTTTCTCCCGTTAACTATGCTGGTATTAAACTAAACAAACAAGAACGTAGAGCCAATACTCCCACTTTTTCCTCTTCTCATAGTAAAAGCGACAAACCACAGGGTTTACAGCACACCATTTTATTAGACAAACACTCATCCTTCCTGACACTAATGTTAATTAATGCCCGATCTATTCAGAATAAGATGACTCAACTACGCGCCCTATTACTTTTACACAACCCCTCACTTGTTTTGATAACGGAAAGTTGGTTGTCCTCCGATATCACAGACACGTACCTCCAAATAGACACGTATGAGCTCTTCCGCTGTGACCGAGTCACCAAGAAGGGTGGCGGTTGTCTCATATATGCATCAAAAAACATGAGGACGGAAATCTTTAGTGATCATATCCTCAGTAAAGTACCAGATTCGATGTGGCTTACTGTACACAGCCTTGAATGTAAAATACTAATCGGATGTATATATCGAGCTCCGAATACCCCCAGTCTGACTGACACCATTATAAGTGAGTCATTTGCTAAGGCTGCCTCGCTTGACTTCGCCTACAAAATTGTCTGTGGTGATTTCAACCTTCCAACCATCAACTGGAAGACACATTCTGGCCCACCGTGCTACGAAGGAATACTAAGGTCCTTAGACATACACGGTTGGCAGCAACATGTTAACCTGCCTACCCGAAACCACAACATTCTTGATTTAATATTCTGTCACAATGTCACACCAGCATCAATGGTGGTTGGCGAGAAGTTCCATAATAGCGATCATAAAATAGTCTTCTGCACCCTTCCGATTCTTGCCAAGCGCAAAAAATTAAAGACATTAAATACGTGTTTCCAATATAGAGACTATACAAACGCCGACTGGAGTAACTTCCGGTTTCTTATAAAGCATTCTGACTGGAACACTTTCTTCACCAGTGATAACCTTTTAGAAACACTGGAAATATTCAATACTACCACCAAATCTGCACTAGACACTACCATCCCTTCTAAAATTGCTTTCAAAACAATTGCTCCCTACATCAACCAAAAGGCTAAGTCTAAGCTACGAAAACTAAGAAAGACGTACTTTACATCAAAAGACTTTAGTGCCCTGCACCAGGTATACTCAGTACTTGAAGGAGTGCAAAGTCATCACAACAAAAACAAACAGACAGAAGAACGTACTGCGCTCACAGCTGCATCTAAAGTCCAAAACTTATGTCGGCTCCTTGAAAAACGGATGAGAAAGAACAAAGATCACAACATTCACTCTTTACTGCACGATGGCGTGACGTACTATGACCAAACAGTCATATGCGAACTGCTAAGTGAATGGTTTTCACAAAACGGGAATACATCTAATGCCCCAGATTTTAACATAAAATGCATAAGCAAAAGCTATATTAGCACCATAAACTTTGACATTAGGAGTATACATACCGCCATCAAAACCCTTAAGCCGAATGCGAGCTCTGGTGTTGATGATATACCATCAATTCTCTATAAAATGTCGGGGCCGGATATACATACGTTATTGCTCAAAATATACACACTATCTTTAGAGGCGGGTACATATCCTGAAGCCTGGAAGGTAACGTATGTTCTTCCCAAACACAAATCAGGACCGAGAAACCTGGTCGGAAACTACAGACCTATAAATATCACCCCAGTTATTTCGCGCATAATGGAAAAAGTAATACAAAGTCAACTATCAGATCACCTACTTAAGGAAGAACTAATAGACCCAACACAACATGGTTTCATTGGAACAAGATCATGTAGTACATGTCTGATAGACTTCTTTAACGAGGTTACTCGCATACGTGACCAGAAAAAGCTAGTGATTATACTTTATTTCGATATAAAGAAAGCCTTTGACAAAGTACCCCATAATCTTCTAATCAACAGACTCCAGTCAGTTGGAATTATAAACCCCCTATTGCAATGGATTAAGTCTTTCCTCACAAACAGATACCAAATAACCAAGCTTAACTCTACAACATCTACACCTCGACCAATAACCAGTGGTGTTGTGCAGGGTAGTGTCTTGGGCCCATTGCTCTTTATAATTTATATCAACAATATATGCAAGTGCTTTACTACAGGTAAGACCTACCTTTACGCTGATGACTTAAAAGTCATCTATAAAACTGACGTTGGTGATGTACGAAGTACTATGAAAACGATCCAACATGAACTCAACAAAGTAGACGACTGGTGCAAACGCTGGGGGCTAGAGCTCAACACAGAGAAATGCGGTTGGCTATGTATTGGTAACACGTCACTTAAATTAAAACTAGCACTTAACAAAAACCCACTGCTCAGACTGACATCAGTAACTGACCTTGGGGTACATTACTCCGACAGTCTTAACTTCTCTGAACATATTTCAACTAAAGCATCTCAAACGCGGAGATTGCTTGGCTTCATCCTTCGTAATTTCTTTCAAAAGGAAACTAAAATCATCCTGTATAAAACCTGCGTAAGACCCATCGTCGAATACTGCTCGTTCTTATTTTCCAACCTACGCCTATCTGATATACTTAAGGTGGAAGGAATACAGCGAGACTTCACTCGCAAAATACTTAAGAATGACCAACTCACTGACTACAAATCCAGATGCCATATCTTAGGACTAGAACCCCTCTGGAAAAGAAGGCTTAGGTCTAACTTAATTCTTTATTTTAAACTCCTTAAAAACCTTACTTATTCCACATGTAATATAGCTCTCTACCAAGACTCACATGGATACAACCTTCGAGACAAAGTATCCACTGTCAAAATTGAAAAACACAGATCAAAAACACGTGAAAACTTCTTCCTTATCAAGTACGCATTGATATGGAACAGTCTGCCTTCTGAAGTACGCATGGCAGACAAATTACATACGTTTACAAGACTCATTAATCAACCCCTCACCAGCATAGATCTGGTGCAAACGAACACATCCACGTCCCACACAGACATCATAGGCTCTCTACATATATAGACTGAATCGCCTTATTTCCCTACCTTGTAGTTGGATTAGATACTTTCCCCTCATTAATTCTTTTCAATTGAAGTAGACAGGCAACTCACTGGATCTATCAATACTCGGTCGCTAAACGACGCCTATAAATACCCTAAAACACCAGAAGAAACGCACAATCGACTGACTACTGCCACCCATCAACCGGTTAGCATAGAACAAAACAACCTCAGCGCGAATTTAGTGTGAGTTACTTCTTGTCTATTTATCAGTTTTTTACTCATCTGTACACTATGTTGCCTTGCCATCAATATTATTTCACCACTCGTTATCTTACCTTATCTGTAACTAATATAAATCTCCATTTTTCTGCCTACTATGGTAAAGAAATATTCTACACTATATCCTTCCTAATGCCTATACTCTGATTCGTAACCTACACTTCACTATATAGTCAATAAAAACATAGCATCGAAGCCTTACCCACAGTCCATAATTTGTAACTGCCTGATAAGCTTGTAACATGGTACTTATAGAAATAGTGTTTTCCAACAGGATGTGAAACACAGAGCATTGTGTGAGGTATGATATGTATCCAAAAAATAATCGTAAATGAGCCTAACATCACAAAAGGAGGGAGGGTGGAGTTACTGACCAGCAAGCACTGACGGTGTGGGCGATGATTTCAATCCACCCGTGTTTGTGGGGCAGAACATTTTGTTTGTATCAGGCTCTTTATGGATGAGAACAAGTCAATAGATCTGTGATATTGAGATTGTTCACCTACACTCACAATTAAGACTCATGTTTCCAATTTTTGTGCTGGATTAACTATTCTACTAAGACAACCTTTAACATGCTAACTCGGACTTTTACATGAACACTGTGTGGCAGGCATCGGATGAGAAAAGAAAAAAAAACTGACTGTAAAGGATATGGTTTCTATTTTACTTAACACTACTCTCTATATGCACTCTCTGTTCTTCCTCATTCCAATGACTTCCCTCCTTCATTGGAACCTACTCCACCTTGATAAATATCAGAACTCATTGTTCTTTATTACTGCCTTCTCTCTTCTGGAGACCCTAATCGCAGTTTACTCTTGCAACATGAGCTAGTATCAATTTAATCTAATAATTTATCATACCTTCATCTGTTCCACTAATAAATGTTAAGCATTGATTATCGCTCATATCCAAATGCCTTGCTGCTCCTCGGTTTCTCTTTTATTTTTTCTCTTCAGAATCTTGCTCTGAGGGTGAAGCTATGTAACTTCTGACATCTGGAAAAAGCTTGACGAACGCGCTTTCCCAAGGTCATAGCTTAAACCAGGCGCTCCACAAGCCTACTTTATAACAACAATAAACTTAAAAAGCTGCATTATATAAATACTTAGAACTACCGAAACCCTATTACACTTTTTGTCGAGATTGGATCTGGTATATAACGTGGACGCTATGCCCCTTTGGAAACTATTCTTATGAAAACACATTATATCTGAACGAATGAACTGCTATCAACTTTTATAGATTATAATTACTAAACAACCTTGTTTGGGATGCATACTGTGAACCAGTATATGTTGTAAATTGTAGATCATGCCTGTAAAAATGGCGTGTACCTGCTAATGCAGAAATATATTATTATTATTATTATTATTATTATTATTATCTGACCCCAAAGTTGTAGATTTGTCATGATATAACCGCCTAATCTATAAGACCCCATGTGGAATTCATATCCTTATCTAAACTGACTCGTCCTACGTTAAAATCGGTAATAAAACATCTAACTATTTTGAATACATTTGGGCTGGGGATAGAACAATATATTTGATGTGAATAGGGTTAAGTTACATAATGGCCACACCCGATAAGCCGAGCCATGCCATACCAATCAGTTTTCCCCACACTCACCATTTCTGACCTTGTCAAAGTTTTACATGTCGAAAGTAAATCTTTTTAGTAATTATATGCTAGGCTTCAAACATCGTGTGGTTAGGAACCAATATCGCTACACTACTCTCCCACCAGAATCAACGTGACGTTGGTTCGATACTAAATCGAGTGATATTACCGCGCGCGGAAAGTTGCCAGAAGAATAATAAGAATCCACCAGGTGTTGACAGACTGGAAGACAAATCTAAAAGAAGGCGGCAGCAACTGGTCGGAAGTGCATGTTGTTGTTTAAAAATTGTTTATCTTAATTCTGAACAGGCAACTCCACCCTCCATTCCTGTTTTCTGTCGTCGAGACAAAAAGACACGTCGGGTACTCTCAGTCCTGGTCTACAATTTGAGGTATCCATGTCTTATATATTCTTATCAGATTGTAATTATTATCAATACTGAGGTCACTCAACTCATCCGTTTTGTTAGGTGAACTCACAATGTTCATATATAGGCAGTTAATGCTCTCAATTTAAAGCACGTGAGATTCCTGCCCCTGTTTGTCTGAATGAGACTTATGCGAATGAACAAGCAACCTACCTACACACGATTTTCGTAGTTGACGACCCCTGTTCCGTCCACGTTTTTCCATGATTTTGACAGTCCACAAGTGGAATAGTTAGCTTCATCTTGCTTTCGTGCTTGGTCCGTGTATCATATGGCCTATCCGAATGCATGTGAAGTTCAGTTGGTAACCGACGTCTGTTGACATGAAATTCTTCAAGAGTGGCAGTCGCCATATGAAAGGATGGGAAGGGTATCATCATAATGAATGGACCTCTATCGAAATCCTAGGCAAGATTCAAGAAAGGAAGAATAAGAATACAGTAATTAACAACAGTCGAGCACGAGCAGAGAAAGTCAAGGCACAAGCAGAGTGCGCAGAAGCAAACAGACAAGTAAAGAAAAGCATTAAAGCCGACAAGCAGAAATACATGAGAGAACTAGCAACGACGGCGGATAAAGCTGCAATAGAAGAAAATATGAAACAACTATAGGATACAATGAGGAACCAGGTAGGAAAACATAGTAAGCCAGAGAGACAGGTCAAGAACAAAGAAGGCAAGCCAATCACAGAGAGTCAATAACAGAGGAAAAGATGAGTAGAACACTTTGAAGAACTCTTGAATAGGCCAGCTCCATCGAATCCACCGGACATCGAAGCAGCACACACAGACCTCCCTATTGATGTCACTCCACCAACGATCGAGGAAACCAAGATGGCCATCAAATAAATCAAGAATGAGAAAGCGGCAGGACCTGTTAATATACAAGCAGAAGCACTGAAGTCCAACATAGAAGCGATTGCAAACATGCTCCATGTTCTACTCAAGAATATTTAGGAGGAAACACTTTCAACCGAGTGTTGCTGTTACTGTGATCCTCCTACAGCTACACTAGACGTGCATCATGTAT
Source organism: Schistosoma rodhaini (assembly GCA_944470415.2). Classification (NCBI taxonomy): domain Eukaryota; kingdom Metazoa; phylum Platyhelminthes; class Trematoda; order Strigeidida; family Schistosomatidae; genus Schistosoma; species Schistosoma rodhaini. The sequence continues at coordinate 1,961,507 of OX104036.1, read as the reverse complement.
TTGGGCACGACATGACACTACAGTGCATCTCGCTTACAGATATAAATAAGACCAGTCACAAACCGTTTGAGTCGACATCATTCGGCAGTCCACTCAAAGACGTCACATGTTGTGAGCAGTTTTTAGACAACGCGGCTGATCCAGACACCCAGCAAATCCACAATTTGCCATCCTGTGTAGAGGTCCATGGGGTTTTTGTAAGTCTTTCTACAATAGCCAGCTCAATAATGTAGGTCTTGATTACTCATCCCGACATATACTCCATTCCTTAACTAGGTACGCACAAGATGATCACCCGGTAGATACCGGTAACAAGCCTGCATGCAACCATACCGACCCTAACAGTTTCGATACAAATTCCAAGAATTTCACCAGTGGTGGTTCTAAGAGCATTCAAATAAAACTTAGCCTCACTCAAATTATTCAAGATTTATTACAGTACAAATATTTAATCAGTGTTCCAGGAAATCCTGATCTCGAAGCTATAAAGAATACTGAAAAAGTAATCAGCTATGTATCATCTGATGTGTTGAGAAGACTACAGTGTATGCAGAATGTCATTGTGTATGATATACCTGATAATGCGAACGTAACGTTGGTTAAAAATACTCTAATGCAAGAACGTGGATTATCGCAATCTTGGTGTTCAACAAGATAACGTAAAGCATAGACTAAGGCCACTTATCCCATTCTGTTTTATTTTAGTATTATCACAGGGGCTAATCACCTCCTTAGTAGTCAGGAGTATCCCAAGATTAGAATCATCCATAACAGGACTGCTATCCAGTGTCGAATATTCAATGAATTGCAAATCAATCAACCCAGCCTACATAGTAGCGACAGTTACAACGTTGGCCACTGCACAAATCCTAAAACACCATACCCTACCCCTCCCAAAAACGGTGGCACGTCGCATGCTGATACTAGTCCTAAGAATAAGACTGCACATAAAGCAGCTACATCCATCCATCCCAAGCCCAAGCACTCGATTGCCCCCAAATGTCAATCCACTTATACCTCAGTAGTGCCCTAGCGGCTCCGATAAAAATTCCAAAAATTCTAAGAATAATCCTCCCGTGCACTGCTCTAATAGCTACAGTCGCTCAGACACCGCAATACAAAATAATACGAATCTCCCTGTAGAAACCCACAAATACTCCGGTACCCTAAATCCACAACATTCACCGTTCACAGCAGTAGAATGCCCTACATCAAACATAGTAGACAGACAGCCCCCATCCATCCTAACGTGAGGCTACACCCGACAGAAACCACATCTACACGTGACATCAGTAAGCCATATAGTGTGAACGTTGCGAGCTCCAGGGACCAGTACACAGACATATACAACGCGAACATTTATCTTGGCACCAACATCAGGCAACCCCCTACTTCTTACCCGAAACATAGAATCTCCCCAACTACCTATAACAGGACTAAAATTGCCCACCGCACACAAGGACGTTATAACGTTGGCCTACTTAGGCACCTACTTAGTGATTCTAGATACTATCAAAGTCAAGTTACACTATACAACTCTTTGATCCCCCCAATTCGACGTATACACCACCTCATTCTTTTTATCCCTTTCCCCCTCGACAGTGCTACTATGTGGTCTCCAAATATGGAGGGCGACAATCCCACTATTTTGAAACCATCCTCTTTATGCCCCGACCTAATAGAACGTGACACATCTTGCTATCCGCCGATAACTGTCCCTAGTCTTGAAAGCTCCTTGACCGAACCTCCTGACCACTTCCCAAATACTCTACCTATCCATTCAACCCACTAGATCCCACCTGTCACTCCTAAACATAAGTATTTCGCCAAACTGGCCTCCGACTACCTTTCTCTCATTGGCCACATTGGTAATAAACCAGACGAACATGAATGTAGAGACACTACTAATGCCTCTTCCTCTTCTCCTCATGAAAAAACAGACAATCCACTGGCTTTACATCACACCCTTTCATTAGACAAACGATCACTTCACCTGACTCTTATGTTAATCAATGCTCGATATGTTCAAAATAAGATGACTAATCTATGAACCCTGTTACTTTTAAACAGCTCTTCACTTGCTTCGGTAACGGAAATTTGTTTGTCCTGCGATGTCACAGACTCATACCTTCCAATACACTTATAAGCTTTTTCGCGGAAGGATCTATAAACTCCTATGATGGTTGGTTTCTGGCAACAGTAATGGAGCATGCATTAGTACAGCATGCATGCAAACCCACACGTTTTGGTGTAAACCAAGGTTCTCTGTTGGACTTGATAGTCAATCATGAAACTGAGGATATTGTCAACCTAAATATTCTTCCCCCGTTAGTGAATAGCGATCACGCTGTTTTATCATTCACGTTTAGAGCTAGTGACTTGATATATGAGGGAGGGTGGAGTTACTGACCAGCAAGCACTGACGGTGTGGGCGATGATTTCAATCCACCCGTGTTTGTGGGGCAGAACATTTTGTTTGTATCAGGCTCTTTATGGATGAGAACAAGTCAATAGATCTGTGATATTGAGATTGTTCACCTACACTCACAATTAAGACTCATGTTTCTAATTTTTGTGCTGGATTAACTATTCTACTAAGACAACCTTTAACATGCTAATTCGGACTTTTACATGAACACTGTGTGGCAGGCATCGGATGAGAAAAGAAAACAACTGACTGTAAAGGATATGGTTTCTATTTTACTTAACATTACTCTCTATATGCACTCTCTGTTCTTCCTCATTCCAATGACTTCCCTCCTTCATTGGAACCTACTCCACCTTGATAAATATCAGAACTCATTGTTCTTTATTACTGCCTTCTCTCTTCTGGAGCCCCTAATCGCAGTTTACTCTTGCAACATGAGCTAGTATCAATTTAATCTAATAATTTATCATACCTTCATCTGTTCCACTAATAAATGTTAAGCATTGATTATCGCTCATATCCAAATGCCTTGCTGCTCCTCGGTTTCTCTTTTATTTTTTCTCTTCAGAATCTTGCTCTGAGGGTGAAGCTATGTAACTTCTGACATCTGGAACAAGCTTGACGAACGCGCTTTCCCAAGGTCATAGCTCGAACCAGGCGCCCCACAAGCCTACTTTATAACAACAATAAACTTAAAAAGCTGCATTACATAAATACTTAGGACTACCGAAACCCTATTACACTTTTCGTCGAGATTGGACCTGGTATGTAACGTGGACACTATGCCCCTTTGGAAACTATTCTTATGAAAACACATTATATCTGAACGAATGAACTGCTATCAACTTTTATAGATTATAATTACTAAACAAGCTTGCTTGGGATGCATACTGTGATCCGGTATATGTCATAAACTGTAGATCATGCCTGAAAAAATGGCGTGTACCTGCTAATGCAGAAATATATTATTATTATTATGATCAGATTAAGCCTTGCCCAAACATATGGAGAGCTAATATACCAGCCATTCAGGACTGTGCTGCTAAGATAGATTGGTCAGTATATACTAGCCCATCAGTTGAAGAAGCATGGTCTATATTTAAAGGCGATTTTAGTGCAGTCTCATTCCCGTTCATACCATACCATACCGTACGAATAATAGTCCGCCATGGATAAACAAACAAGTCAAGAAACGAGATTGTAAGATCCCAGTGTAACAATCTGCGAGGATTGATGTGGGTCAATAGACCTCCTATGCTTATTTCTTCTGAATCTTGCTCTGAGAGTACAGGTGCGGAAAATCTGACATCTGGAACAGACTTGACGCATGCGTTTCCTCAAGGTCACATTTCAAATGTGGTAAGCAGAGATGGATAGTGGCTAGCAGTGGAATCCAGGACGCGCGTTTCGTCCTATTTGGGACTCGTCAGCTGGATGTACCTGCATCTCAGAGTTGATGTTCACTCTGGGACTCGAACCCAGTACCCTCGCTTCAAACGCCATCGCGTTATCCACTCGGCCACTGAGTCCTGATAGCCACTTGCTTGTGCGATGGGGTGAAGTTTGAATTCACTTAGTATTGTTTGTTTGGATCTTCCCATCGATGTGTTTAGGACTGCAACTGGTCAGTCTCTAATTGGCATATGTGCATACTGTGCGTATTGCCTCGATATACCTTAATTCACAAGCATGGTAAGCTGACGAGTCCCAAATAGGACGAAACGCGCGTCCTGGATTCCACTGCTAGCCACTATCCATCTCTGCTTACCATGCTTGTGAATTAAGGTATATCGAGGCAATACGCACAGTATGCACATATGCCAATTAGAGACTGACCAGTTGCAGTCCTAAACACATCGATGGGAAGATCCAAACAAACAATACTAAGTGAATTCACATTTCAAATGGTTCAAATGGTTGTGGACGGAATAGAAGAAGCTCTCGCTTAACAAGTCTCCGTGTCTAGTAGAAGTGGATCACCAATACCACCAGTCAGGAACCTCTTAAAGGACTCCTGGGAAGTCGCTTGGACTAGGTCAGTCGGCATCCGATTCCAGCATTTGACAACTGAGGAATAGAATTTGTGTCTCCAGCCTGTGGATGTTGCCCCTTACGTTTGTATTCAAGTAGGTGTTTAAGGGGATTCGCTGGAGTTTTTGATGTTGGTTTGTTCTCTGAGCAGGATGGTTTGGTCGTGGAGCTTTCATCGTCCTTCTGAAAGCTCCACGACCAAACCATCCAGCTCAGAGAACAAACCAACATCAAAATCACCCACCTGAGCTACAAATCTTCTCCACCATTCGCTGGAGTGTTAAGGATACTGTAAGCCATTAGCAGATCGCCTCTAAGACGCCTGTACTCTAATAGGTAAGGGTTCTCTTTATAAGGTTTGAATTTGAGTTTGCGAACTGATTTCGTGGCTCACCGTTGGATACGCTCCAGAGTTTCCGTATCCTTTTTTGAGTGAGGGAGAAAATACTACGTTTCCGTACTCTAAATGATAAGGAATAAAACTGTTGAAGATTATGTGGAAAGTTTTCCCATCAAGCTGGCCAAAAATGCGCTTCAATGTTACCAGTGAAAGGTTTGCTCGAAAGGCTTTTGGTCACAGCGTAAGACTTCAAATCGGGAACCAACACTCCTAAATCTTTTTCGACTTGAGATACTTTTAGAGAGGAGTTTCTTAAGTTGTAACTGTAGTCTGCAACATGTCTCAGATGGACTACTTCACACTTTGAAGCGTTAAAGGTAAGCCCTTTGTCGTCTGCACAACTTTGAATTCTAATCAGATCCTCCTGAATTGCCAACTTATCCTCTTGGTTGCGTATATTTCTCTCCAAAGTTTCACATCATTAGCAAAAGGTAATAAGTCAGACTATACCTGTTTTGGGACATTGTTTATATAAATCAATGGAGAAGAGGTCCTAGTACTGAGCACTGGGGGACCCCAGTGGGACACTACATAGCCTTAGAGAAAGTGACGTTAACCTTAACCTTAAAATGTCGTTTTTTAGATATGAGCGCTCTACAAATCTACTTCATAACAACTATAGACTTAAAAAGTTGTATTACATAAGTGCTTAGCATGGCAAGAATTCTAACACAATTATGGCGAGTTTGAATCTGGTGTGCGAAGTGAACGAGATGCCTCTTTGGAAAATATTTTCAAAACTTTACTCAGTGTAATACTAAAACACAAACCTAATCATCGACGCTTCAAGACATCTTCACGAATGTACTGTTATTTACTTTTATTAATTTTATCTATTTGACGACCATACTTGAGAAGCATACTGTAAGCCGACAGATGTTGCAATTTGCAGAGCATGCCCGTAAAAATGGAGTTTGTCTGCCCTGGCAGAAATATATTATTTTTATTATCATTATTATTAGACGGAGAACCAGACCCAAATATAAAGTCACAAAATTGACCTCTCACTGTGGACTCTAACCGAAACGACATACTAAAGTCCCTCAGCACTTTAGACATGGAGTAATCAACAATACAGGATGAACTGCACCCTGCAATCTTGAGACATAAAACAGGATCAAGACAACTTCTAACAAACAACAGTCATGTCAGTCCCACCAGTGCCGAAGTTAAAACACTAGAAAGAATAATCAACTAACCATAATGACATTCATGGAAACCAAAAACATATTAATCAGCAAACGACATGGTTTATGAAAAGGTTCATCGTGAACAAAAAATCTTACGCCTAGCGAACAATAGTTAGGGGCTCTAGAAAATGTAATACCAGTGGATTTTGTCTGTATAGATTTCACCAAACCATTCAACAAGGTATCGAAAAGTAGTCTACTCTCGGAGATGGGAAATCAAGGCATTGCCGAACCCCTCCTAAACTAGATTAAGGATTTTTTGGAAGGTCACAGATGGAAAGTAAGGAAAAACTTCAAGTGCTCCTCCTGCCAACCAGCACTTAATAGAGTGCCTCAAGGCTCTTAATTTGGTTTTGTACATTTTATGCTGTATTTAAATGGTTCATAAGAATATATACTTGTTAAAATCTTTTTGATAACCTTTATTTATTCCTTCCTTTGTTGTGTGTTGTGTAATAATTTTTTCCCTCCAAAGCACTTGGAATTTACGTCGGGCATACCTTCACCGACGAATGCCCTAGGGGGGAGTTATATAGTGACATTTATATCTAGTGATTTTTTTGTAACAGCAAATTAAAGATCACATATTTTTCCTAGTTGTCACACTTTATATTGTAACCACACTTATATTCGATATCTATTGTTTCTCTGTATTAATGGTAAAGAAACGAATACTTTTGTTTGGTTATATATAACACTTCTTCACTACCGCGATTCATAAAATATAAACGTTGTATCCGCCGTCTATTCTTCTGCCTTAACGGCAACGGCCTTTGATTGAAGATTATAATAGCATTATAACATCCTTTTAGACCATTCCACACTACGTTGGAGCTTTGGCCCGGATCATTACTGAATAATACTACTGGATCTAATCTTCTTCATTTTGCTGTTGGTGCCATCACGTGCAGAGGAACCTTTGTTAACCAAGTGAACTTATTTGTGGTTGTTATCTCAGAAAGCAGCTTACAAGTAACATTCATTTCATAACACTGTTACCATTTTGTTGCTCAATATACCTTTTCGTAATTTATCTGTAATTTGTTACCTTTTGCGTTAATCATAGACACACACTTAGGTTTGTAGTGTTAATTCTTTTGGTATATTGTTGGTAACTTTGCGCATTGTTATATTTTAACTAAGCTCTTTCGCTGAGATCCAATACAAATCTGGTGAGCCCGGATACTTCTTTTCGGAATTGTAATTTAAAGTTCAATTACAAACATAACGGCGCTAATTTTTCTCTTGGTAGTGATTATTTTTTGTATATTTGTAATGTTTTCATCCGAATCTGAAGACATTAGCCAGGATAACGACCGAACAAAGTTACACGCTCTAAACGTAATAAATGTGCCTCCATTCAGTAGAATAAACCCTTGTATATGGTTTGCACAGCTGGAAGTGCAGTTTCAGTGTCGTAATATTCGTTCACAGGAATCGAAATACTCTTTTGTGCTTGGAATTCTACCGACTGAGGTAGCATCTGAGGTATCAGACCTCATAGATAATGTTCCTATATCAAATGCCTATGATCAGTTGAAACAGGCCATTATTCAACGTATCTCACTTTCGGATGAAAAGAAGCTACAACAATTACTGCATGAGTGCGAGCTAGGTGACAAGTCACTCTCTCAATTATTACGCCACATGAGTCAGTTGGCTGGACCTTTTAAGGTTGGTGATATTTTTCTGAAAGAAATTTGGCTGCAACGTTTACCAACAGTAGTCCGGCAAATTCTTTGCGCTTCTATCCAACCTTTAGATTTAGAGAGTCTAGCTGGCATGGCTGACAAAGTTTTAGAAGTAACGTCATGCACAACACCCTACGTGCAGGCGATATCACAAACTACGAGTGACACTCAAACTCCGAATATAGCTTCCTTAATAGCTGAATTAAGCGACTTACGTACACAGCACGCACGCACTGTTGCCAGTCTTGAAAACAAGCTAGATACGTTACAATCAATTATTTCTAATCTCACATCTCGAAAGTCTCGCTCTAGTTCTCGGGGGAATAAGAACCAAGATAACTCAAGAACAAACAAAAATGACGAGGACATCTGTTGGTATCATAGGAAGTATGATGACAAAGCTAGGAAGTGTGTTACGTCCTGTAAATTTTTCAGGTCATTTTCCTCGCCAAAAGGTGTTAACCAGACAGTAGTACCGACAAATGTTACTGGTCATGCTACTAGTCACCTTTTCCACGTTCTCGACAAAACTTCTGGCTACAAATTCTTAGTAGACACTGGAACTGAAGTCAGTGTTATCCCAGTTACGCTAGCCAAGAAACCTGTTTCTAAATGTGGAAAATATTCATTGAGAGCAGCTAATAAAACTGAAATAAAAACATTTGGAGAATAACTCTTGACATTAGACTTGGGAATTAGACGTCAACTAAACTGGGTGTTTATTATCGTTGGTGTCCGTCACCCTATATTAGGTGCAGACTTCCTAAGCTCCTACAACTTATTAGTCGATGTTAAAAAACGAAAATTTATCGATTCGTGCACAAAACTCCAAGTTCATGGAATTCAATCGCACTATCATATAAATAGTGATAAAATCAACACTCCAGTAAACGACATATTCGTCAATACTTTATCTAAATTTCCAAAGTTAACGAAACCAGATTGCAGCGAAAACACCATCCAGCATTCCGTGGTGCACCGAATTATCACCAAAAGCCAACCAGTTTCGGCACGTCCTCGTCGTCTACGACCGGACAAGCTTGCAGTTGCAAAAACCGAATTTGAGCACATGATGCGACTTGGAATAATACGTCCGTCGAGTAGCCCCTGGGAATCCCCACTCCACATGGCACCTAAGCGGAATCAGGATTGGCGACCCTGTGGTGATTATCGATCACTGAATAACTTAACGTTACCAGATCGTTACCCCATTCCCCATTTGTACGATTTTTCACTTACGTTACACGGTAAACAAATTTTTTCTAAAATCCACCTTGTACAAGCGTATCATCAAATTCCGGTAGCATCTGAGGATATATCAAAGACAGCCATCATTACCCCCTTTAGTTTGTTTGAATTTCTGAGAATGCCATTTGGATTAAAGAACGCCACACAGACTTTTCAACGATTTATGGATGAAGTCACTAAAGGCCTAGATTTTGTTTTCGTGTATATCGACGATGTATTAATAGATAGCGGTTCGTTCCACGAACATATTGATCACCTACATCAACTTTTCGAAAGATTTCAGAGATTCGGTATAGTCATTAACCCATCCAAATGCATTTTCGGAGTCGAAGGCTTAGAATTTTTGGGTCACTCGATTGACAAACATGGTATCAAACCCTTAGACGCAAAAATTGAAGCTATCAAAAATTTTCCAGAGCCAGAGTCACTAAATAAACTTCGACGTTTCTTGGGAATGATTAGTTTTTATCGTCGGTTTATCCCTCACTGCTCAGATATTCTACAACCACTAACGGAGGCGTTAAAAGGCAAAGCAAAAAAAGTTCACATTATCTTCCGAAGTGAAAGATGCCTTTACTGCTGCTAAAACAGCAATTGTTTCTACCACCATGCTGACCTACCTCAGTCCTGATCCAGAAGCAACACTAATTTTGTGTACAGACGCTTCTGAGGCAGAAGTAGGCGCGGTACTACAACAAAGAGTAAATAATGAAGTCAAGCCACTTGCTTTCTTTTCAAAGAAGCTAGGACCTGCCCAAACCCGATACAGCACTTTTGGTAGAGAATTACTAGCTGCTTATTTGGCAGTTAAACATTTAAAACACTTACTACAAGGTAGAGATTTCGTGATCTTCACTGATCACAAACCTTTGACTTACGTTTTCAATGCCAAAAGTGATCGTTATTCTCCTAGAGAAACTCGACAGTTAGATTACATTTCTCAATTTTCTACCAACATACAGTTCATAAAAGGTGAGTTAAATGTTGTGGCAGATACTTTGTCACGTTTCGACGTTGATGCTATTTGCTCCACTAAAGGAATTGATTTGTTGGTCATTGCACGCTTACAGGTTGATGATTTTGATCTTGCGGCTTGCAAACAAAATTGGAGTCTAGTATTAAAAAGTATTCCAATACCACATTCTGATTCTACTATAATTTGTGATACTTCAACTGAAATACACAGGCCATTTGTGCCAATAGCATACAGGAAAAAAGTTTTTTATTGTCTTCATTCATTATCTCACCCAGGAGTTCGAGCTACTGTGAGACTGATCGGAGAAAGATTTGTCTGGCTAAAAATGAGCTCGAACACAAAGGAATGGACCAGAAATTGTTTACAATGCCAGCGTAGCAAAGTTCACAGACATACGATTACAACACCGTGAACATTCAATCCACCTGACCATCGTTTTCAGCATGTCCACGTTGATTTAGTTGGTCCTCTAGCCCCATCTAACGGATTTACTTACATCTTTACCGCAGTGGACCGTTTTACCAGGTGGCCATCTGCATGTCCAATAAAAGACATCTCAGCAGAAAATGTTGCTGCCGTGTTTCTCGACAGATGGAATTCTAATTTCGATGTACCTTCTACCGTTACTTCCGACAGAGGTTCACAATTCCAGTCTCACCTCTTCAACGAATTTACGCGCATTTTGGGAATCCATCACATCACTACAACTGCATGCCATCCAGCAGCAAATGGACTAGTGGAACGATTCCAAAGGCGAACTAAAAAGCTCACTGATGGTACAGCCTGATGTAACTAGATGGAGTAAATTCCTACCTCTCATGTTATTGAGCATACGCTCGACAATTAAGGAAGACCTGCAATGTACACCTGCGCAGCTAGTTTATAGAACTAATTTAACTTTACCTGGTCAACTAGTCACGCATAAAGGCACAACGGTATATACAAACCACTCCTCTTTTTGCGAAAGACTAATGAACCACATGAATAGCATTAAGCCTGTTGTACCTCGACCAGTTTTCTTAAAAGAGCAATTTAGCAAGCACATAAACACATGTAAATTTGTGTTTGTCCGTGTTGACTCAGTAAGACGTCCTTTACAACACCCTTATGAAGGACCTTATGAAGTAGTAGACAGGCAAGCAAAATATTTCACAATCAAGAAGAATGGAAAAAAACGAAACGGTTGCAATTGACAGGTTAAAGCCCGCTTCCATAGAGTCTGAAACACATGACAGTCGAAAGCCGTCTGAAGACAACACCAATTGTACAACACAGCTTCCTGCGATTCCAGATAACTCTTTACCCACTTCTGTGAAATCGCCAACTGATACAATGTGTGATGCTAATGTTACAGCTCCTACAAACTTAGTTCCTAATTCCACTACCTTACCTATTTCAAAAACTACTCGTACAGGAAGACAGGTACATATCCCTAAACATCATGTTGAATTCATTACTTAATCTTCATTTGGTCATATTCTGTAGTGTGAGCAAATGCCTATATTCTAAGAGTTACTCATGACATATTTTTAACTATAAGTGTATGCGTTTTACACGATGCTCATAATCAACTGTAACGATACCCAACTTCATTGTATTTGTTCATTTTATAATTGATTGTTTACATTGATCTATACAGATATTAAAAAATTTTTCCGGTAATATGTCAGTTTAATTAACGATATTATTAATAACACTACTATTTTTAATATACGTTCAATTATTTTTGTTAAATTTTCTATGTACATTAAAAATAATAAACACGATTTTTTTAACCATACAAAAACATTTTGGTTCATAAGAATATATACTTATTAAAATCTTTTTGATAACCTTTATTTATTCCTTCCTTTGTTGTGTGTTGTGTAATAATTTTTTCCCTCCAAAGCACTTGGAATTTACGTCGGGCATACCTTCACCGACGAATGCCCTAGGGGGGAGTTATATAGTGACATTTATATCTAGTGATTTTTTTGTAACAGCAAATTAAAGATCACATATTTTTCCTAGTTGTCACACTTTATATTGTAACCACACTTATATTCGATATCTATTGTTTCTCTGTATTAATGGTAAAGAAACGAATACTTTTGTTTGGTTATATATAACACTTCTTCACTACCGCGATTCATAAAATATAAACGTTGTATCCGCCGTCTATTCTTCTGCCTTAACGGCAACGGCCTTTGATTGAAGATTATAATAGCATTATAACATCCTTTTAGACCATTCCACACTACGTTGGAGCTTTGGCCCGGATCATTACTGAATAATACTACTGGATCTAATCTTCTTCATTTTGCTGTTGGTGCCATCACGTGCAGAGGAACCTTTGTTAACCAAGTGAACTTATTTGTGGTTGTTATCTCAGAAAGCAGCTTACAAGTAACATTCATTTCATAACACTGTTACCATTTTGTTGCTCAATATACCTTTTCGTAATTTATCTGTAATTTGTTACCTTTTGCGTTAATCATAGACACACACTTAGGTTTGTAGTGTTAATTCTTTTGGTATATTGTTGGTAACTTTGCGCATTGTTATATTTTAACTAAGCTCTTTCGCTGAGATCCAATACAAATCTGGTGAGCCCGGATACTTCTTTTCGGAATTGTAATTTAAAGTTCAATTACAAACATAACGGCGCTAATTTTTCTCTTGGTAGTGATTATTTTTTGTATATTTGTAATGTTTTCATCCGAATCTGAAGACATTAGCCAGGATAACGACCGAACAAAGTTACACGCTCTAAACGTAATAAATGTGCCTCCATTCAGTAGAATAAACCCTTGTATATGGTTTGCACAGCTGGAAGTGCAGTTTCAGTGTCGTAATATTCGTTCACAGGAATCGAAATACTCTTTTGTGCTTGGAATTCTACCGACTGAGGTAGCATCTGAGGTATCAGACCTCATAGATAATGTTCCTATATCAAATGCCTATGATCAGTTGAAACAGGCCATTATTCAACGTATCTCACTTTCGGATGAAAAGAAGCTACAACAATTACTGCATGAGTGCGAGCTAGGTGACAAGTCACTCTCTCAATTATTACGCCACATGAGTCAGTTGGCTGGACCTTTTAAGGTTGGTGATATTTTTCTGAAAGAAATTTGGCTGCAACGTTTACCAACAGTAGTCCGGCAAATTCTTTGCGCTTCTATCCAACCTTTAGATTTAGAGAGTCTAGCTGGCATGGCTGACAAAGTTTTAGAAGTAACGTCATGCACAACACCCTACGTGCAGGCGATATCACAAACTACGAGTGACACTCAAACTCCGAATATAGCTTCCTTAATAGCTGAATTAAGCGACTTACGTACACAGCACGCACGCACTGTTGCCAGTCTTGAAAACAAGCTAGATACGTTACAATCAATTATTTCTAATCTCACATCTCGAAAGTCTCGCTCTAGTTCTCGGGGGAATAAGAACCAAGATAACTCAAGAACAAACAAAAATGACGAGGACATCTGTTGGTATCATAGGAAGTATGATGACAAAGCTAGGAAGTGTGTTACGTCCTGTAAATTTTTCAGGTCATTTTCCTCGCCAAAAGGTGTCAACCAGACAGTAGTACCGACAAATGTTACTGGTCATGCTACTAGTCACCTTTTCCACGTTCTCGACAAAACTTCTGGCTACAAATTCTTAGTAGACACTGGAACTGAAGTCAGTGTTATCCCAGTTACGCTAGCCAAGAAACCTGTTTCTAAATGTGGAAAATATTCATTGAGAGCAGCTAATAAAACTGAAATAAAAACATTTGGAGAATAACTCTTGACATTAGACTTGGGAATTAGACGTCAACTAAACTGGGTGTTTATTATCGTTGGTGTCCGTCACCCTATATTAGGTGCAGACTTCCTAAGCTCCTACAACTTATTAGTCGATGTTAAAAAACGAAAATTTATCGATTCGTGCACAAAACTCCAAGTTCATGGAATTCAATCGCACTATCATATAAATAGTGATAAAATCAACACTCCAGTAAACGACATATTCGTCAATACTTTATCTAAATTTCCAAAGTTAACGAAACCAGATTGCAGCGAAAACACCATCCAGCATTCCGTGGTGCACCGAATTATCACCAAAAGCCAACCAGTTTCGGCACGTCCTCGTCGTCTACGACCGGACAAGCTTGCAGTTGCAAAAACCGAATTTGAGCACATGATGCGACTTGGAATAATACGTCCGTCGAGTAGCCCCTGGGAATCCCCACTCCACATGGCACCTAAGCGGAATCAGGATTGGCGACCCTGTGGTGATTATCGATCACTGAATAACTTAACGTTACCAGATCGTTACCCCATTCCCCATTTGTACGATTTTTCACTTACGTTACACGGTAAACAAGTTTTTTCTAAAATCCACCTTGTACAAGCGTATCATCAAATTCCGGTAGCATCTGAGGATATACCAAAGACAGCCATCATTACCCCCTTTAGTTTGTTTGAATTTCTGAGAATGCCATTTGGATTAAAGAACGCCACACAGACTTTTCAACGATTTATGGATGAAGTCACTAAAGGCCTAGATTTTGTTTTCGTGTATATCGACGATGTATTAATAGATAGCGGTTCGTTCCACGAACATATTGATCACCTACATCAACTTTTCGAAAGATTTCAGAGATTCGGTATAGTCATTAACCCATCCAAATGCATTTTCGGAGTCGAAGGCTTAGAATTTTTGGGTCACTCGATTGACAAACATGGTATCAAACCCTTAGACGCAAAAATTGAAGCTATCAAAAATTTTCCAGAGCCAGAGTCACTAAATAAACTTCGACGTTTCTTGGGAATGATTAGTTTTTATCGTCGGTTTATCCCTCACTGCTCAGATATTCTACAACCACTAACGGAGGCGTTAAAAGGCAAAGCAAAAAAGTTCACATTATCTTCCGAAGTGAAAGATGCCTTTACTGCTGCTAAAACAGCAATTGTTTCTACCACCATGCTGACCTACCTCAGTCCTGATCCAGAAGCAACACTAATTTTGTGTACAGACGCTTCTGAGGCAGAAGTAGGCGCGGTACTACAACAAAGAGTAAATAATGAAGTCAAGCCACTTGCTTTCTTTTCAAAGAAGCTAGGACCTGCCCAAACCCGATACAGCACTTTTGGTAGAGAATTACTAGCTGCTTATTTGGCAGTTAAACATTTAAAACACTTACTACAAGGTAGAGATTTCGTGATCTTCACTGATCACAAACCTTTGACTTACGTTTTCAATGCCAAAAGTGATCGTTATTCTCCTAGAGAAACTCGACAGTTAGATTACATTTCTCAATTTTCTACCAACATACAGTTCATAAAAGGTGAGTCAAATGTTGTGGCAGATACTTTGTCACGTTTCGACGTTGATGCTATTTGCTCCACTAAAGGAATTGATTTGTTGGTCATTGCACGCTTACAGGTTGATGATTTTGATCTTGCGGCTTGCAAACAAAATTGGAGTCTAGTATTAAAAAGTATTCCAATACCACATTCTGATTCTACTATAATTTGTGATACTTCAACTGAAATACACAGGCCATTTGTGCCAATAGCATACAGGAAAAAAGTTTTTTATTGTCTTCATTCATTATCTCACCCAGGAGTTCGAGCTACTGTGAGACTGATCGGAGAAAGATTTGTCTGGCTAAAAATGAGCTCGAACACAAAGGAATGGACCAGAAATTGTTTACAATGCCAGCGTAGCAAAGTTCACAGACATACGATTACAACACCGTGAACATTCAATCCACCTGACCATCGTTTTCAGCATGTCCACGTTGATTTAGTTGGTCCTCTAGCCCCATCTAACGGATTTACTTACATCTTTACCGCAGTGGACCGTTTTACCAGGTGGCCATCTGCATGTCCAATAAAAGACATCTCAGCAGAAAATGTTGCTGCCGTGTTTCTCGACAGATGGAATTCTAATTTCGATGTACCTTCTACCGTTACTTCCGACAGAGGTTCACAATTCCAGTCTCACCTCTTCAACGAATTTACGCGCATTTTGGGAATCCATCACATCACTACAACTGCATGCCATCCAGCAGCAAATGGACTAGTGGAACGATTCCAAAGGCAACTAAAAAGCTCACTGATGGTACAGCCTGATGTAACTAGATGGAGTAAATTCCTACCTCTCATGTTATTGAGCATACGCTCGACAATTAAGGAAGACCTGCAATGTACACCTGCGCAGCTAGTTTATAGAACTAATTTAACTTTACCTGGTCAACTAGTCACGCATAAAGGCACAACGGTATATACAAACCACTCCTCTTTTTGCGAAAGACTAATGAACCACATGAATAGCATTAAGCCTGTTGTACCTCGACCAGTTTTCTTAAAAGAGCAATTTAGCAAGCACATAAACACATGTAAATTTGTGTTTGTCCGTGTTGACTCAGTAAGACGTCCTTTACAACACCCTTATGAAGGACCTTATGAAGTAGTAGACAGGCAAGCAAAATATTTCACAATCAAGAAGAATGGAAAAAAACGAAACGGTTGCAATTGACAGGTTAAAGCCCGCTTCCATAGAGTCTGAAACACATGACAGTCGAAAGCCGTCTGAAGACAACACCAATTGTACAACACAGCTTCCTGCGATTCCAGATAACTCTTTACCCACTTCTGTGAAATCGCCAACTGATACAATGTGTGATGCTAATGTTACAGCTCCTACAAACTTAGTTCCTAATTCCACTACCTTACCTATTTCAAAAACTACTCGTACAGGAAGACAGGTACATATCCCTAAACATCATGTTGAATTCATTACTTAATCTTCATTTGGTCATATTCTGTAGTGTGAGCAAATGCCTATATTCTAAGAGTTACTCATGACATATTTTTAACTATAAGTGTATGCGTTTTACACGATGCTCATAATCAACTGTAACGATACCCAACTTCATTGTATTTGTTCATTTTATAATTGATTGTTTACATTGATCTATACAGATATTAAAAAATTTTTCCGGTAATATGTCAGTTTAATTAACGATATTATTAATAACACTACTATTTTTAATATACGTTCAATTATTTTTGTTAAATTTTCTATGTACATTAAAAATAATAAACACGATTTTTTTAACCATACAAAAACATTTTGGTTCATAAGAATATATACTTATTAAAATCTTTTTGATAACCTTTATTTATTCCTTCCTTTGTTGTGTGTTGTGTAATAATTTTTTCCCTCCAAAGCACTTGGAATTTATGTCGGGCATACCTTCACCGACGAATGCCCTAGGGGTGAGTTATATAGTGACATTTATATCTAGTGATTTTTTTGTAACAGCAAATTAAAGATCACATATTTTTCCTAGTTGTCACACTTTATATTGTAACCACACTTATATTCGATATCTATTGTTTCTCTGTATTAATGGTAAAGAAACGAATACTTTTGTTTGGTTATATATAACACTTCTTCACTACCGCGATTCATAAAATATAAACGTTGTATCCGCCGTCTATTCTTCTGCCTTAACGGCAACGGCCTTTGATTGAAGATTATAATAGCATTATAACATCCTTTTAGACCATTCCACACTACGTTGGAGCTTTGGCCCGGATCATTACTGAATAATACTACTGGATCTAATCTTCTTCATTTTGCTGTTGGTGCCATCACATGCAGAGGAACCTTTGTTAACCAAGTGAACTTATTTGTGGTTGTTATCTCAGAAAGCAGCTTACAAGTAACATTCATTTCATAACACTGTTACAATTTTGTTGCTCAATATACCTTTTCGTAATTTATCTGTAATTTGTTACCTTTTGCGTTAATCATAGACACACACTTAGGTTTGTAGTGTTAATTCTTTTGGTATATTGTTGGTAACTTTGCGCATTGTTATATTTTAACTAAGCTCTTTCGCTAAGGTCCACCTTGAGTATAAGGAAAGATTCTGCATTCGTAGACCGATGTTGTAGGTATCTTGGGTTGATAGTGAGTCATGATTTTCGGACCACGACCTATGGCTTTGAGATTGCGGCTAATGGGTTCAGAACATTATGGACATTAAGACGGACATTCACCAAGTTAGATACTACTATGTTCACCATAGATGCAAACTTGAAAAGTGCGTTCAGCCTGCTAGCACCTGTTTGAAAGGTGACTCGGATATCTTGGAAAAAGCACAGAGGCTAGCAACCCATGCACTTCCGGATTTCCCGGGTTTACCGTACAAAGATATGTTTGAAAAGCTAGGCCACTTAACCATATCTTACTGTAAATTAAATGGTGATCTGATTTTAATGTATGTAATCATAAGGAATGATTTTGGGCCTGATATATCTTCACTTTTTCTCTTTTGAGAAGCGTCATGGCTTTAGGATAGGTTATTCATGTCCCATCGACTTATTAGTAGCCCATGAAATCTGGTGCGCTCTTAAGGATTAAGTTTCTCACAACCGACTGTTATATAATTTAAGAAATGTCGAGGTTGGAGACCATCTATTGATATGGATGAAAGACTTTCTAATTGGACACCAACAAAGAGTATAGGTGAACTCCAAGATGTCTAGCTGTAAAACTGTGCTTAGCGCAGTGCCTTAGGATACAGTGTTAGGGTCAGCGTTGTTCCTCTAGTATGTATATAATCTTCCTAGCCTATTATCACCATCGGTCTTTCTGTATACTGACGATGTTGAGATGCGGGAAGCGGTGAAATATAAAGGTGACAGTTTGGAGCTTAAAATGACCGGAAGAAATTATGTGAGTGGTCTAAGAATTAGAATTTATCGATAAGTGCTTCCAAATACATTGTGATGCATATTGATCATCAAGGTACGGATAGATACATGATGAGTAACACTGAGCTACCTGTTGTCCAGAAACACAATGACTAGGGAATCATCGTTATCTAAGACTTTAAAACTATTGCACTATGTCATGCGATAGACGTCAAAGGTTTTAGAACCTTATCGTCAATACATAGGGCTTTTAGTCATGTCGACGCTAAATCTTTTCCAACTTTGTACATAGTATTCTTGTTTCCTAAGCTTCAGTACTGCATAAGAGCGGCCAGCCTATTCCTGGAAAAGGACAGTGAGCTTTCTGAAAAGGTTCTGAGAACAGTAACTAAGCTGATTCCCGGAATAGCGAAGCTCTCGTGTAATGCTCGGCTGGCTAAGCTAAATATATTCATGTTGTCTTATCAAAGAACTAGATGTGACTTGATTGCAGTTTTCGAATTGCTTAGTGATAAATTTTCACTTGATATGTCCTCATTTTTCTTGTCTGAGTCATTAATTCATGGAACCTGTTGCCCGAGGCAGTCTTCAGTAATAAGGATAGGAGGTCTATTGACCTATATTAATCCTTGCAGTTTGTTACACTGTGGAGGTCCAATCTCGTCTTGAATATATCAACAGAAGGTGCTGATATTACGTGTTCTGGTAGAGAATTTCAGTAATTCACTACTGGGTGCGAGAAACGAAACTCCAGACTTAGACGATTTGATCTCGGTTTTTGGATTTTCTTCGAATGTCCTCTCAAATGATCAGCGCTAGATAGGACATGTTACTACTAAGGTCATCGTTCAGGATACGACATGCCAATATTAGATCACCCCGTATTCGCCGGTAAGATAACGGAAATAAATTGAGGTGTCTCAGTCTGTCTTCATAAGATAGGCCAGATAGGCCTTTTACCATTTTTGTACCGCGGCGTTGAACTCGTTCCAACATATCCGCCTCATATTTGAAACAAGGACTCGCTACTTGAATCCCATATTCCAAATGTGGCCGTACGAAAGTTGGATATAATAATCTAAACATTTCCTCATCCAGATACCGGAAATATTTACGACTAGATTATAATACCCTATAGCCATTCGCAGAAGCAGTCTTACAGTGATTGGTTGTTTTGAGATCATTACTTAGTATGGCTCCTAAATCTTTATAGTTTCTTACTTTGGGCAACACTAGTCCACATATTGTGTAGTGATACGAATCATCGTAGTTATTTAATTGCATCACAACACTTTTATTAGGGTTTACTTCTAGTGACCACTTGTTCATCCATGCCACTAATGAGTTAAGATCTTCCGGTAATACTATTCTGTCTGACATGCTATATATGGGTCTCCAAATTTTTATGTCATCGGTGAATAGTAGGATGGATGACTCAGCTACAGTTGGTAATTCATTTACATAAAGTAAAAAGAGAAGAGGAAAAGCCACTTATCCAGTCTATGACTGCATAATGAATTCCAAAACTTTCCAGTTTTAATTTAAGACCAGAATGGGAAACCTTATCAAAGGCTCTACTTAGATCTATGAAAATGACATCTACAGGAATATTGCGATCTTTTGCCTCAGCCCAATCTTCTCTTGCAATGAGAAGATTTGTCAAACATGATAGACCTTTTCGAAAACCATGTTGTTCCTTTGACAGAAGATCATGTCTTTCCACGTAGTTTATAACAGCCATCCCAATAATTTTTTCCATTAGTTTTACAACTGCACTAGTTAAGCTGACGGGTCGATAGTTACTAACTAAATCTCTACTCCCAGCCTTATACACCGGACTGATTATTGCGTCTTTCCAGTCTCTGGGCAATCTGGACTACCGTAGGGACATATCAAACAGTATCGCTAAGGGTTCAGCAATAACATCTGAGAGGGCTTTCATAATCCGAGGATGAATATTATCAGGACCACTGGACTTATCAGGTTTGAGGTGCTGAAGTAGACTTAAAACAGTAACTTTCTCAATAACAATAGGGTCCATCAACAAGACGCCACAATCATAATTAATAGGTGTTCGTTCCTCATTATGGATAGAAAAGACTTTACTGAAATATTCCGATAAAGCTTCGGCTTTTTCGGTATCATTTCTCGCCAAAATTAACGGATTTTCTTGTATCAAAAGTGATGGGATTCCATAACTTCTCTGAGTTCGCCTCTTTATATACGAGAATAACCGTTTTGAACTATATTTAAAATCCCTAAACGATTGTTTGTCATATACCCGTCTAATCCTACTAATTAATGCTTTACAAGTATTTCTGATCTTACAATAGCTGGATCTGTACTGCTCTAAGCCAGTAGAGATGAACATATTCCAGTACTTTTTCCTACGCCTAAGAAGATTCTTTACTTGTTTAGTTATTCATGGCGGACTATTATTCGGTCTACGTGGTAGGAAGTATGGTATGAACGGGAATGAGACTGCACTAAAATCGCCTTTAAATATAGACCATGCCCCTTCAACTGATGGGCTAGTATATACTGACCAATCTATCTTAGCAGCACAGTCCTGAATGGCTGGTATATTAGCTCTCCATATGTTTGGGCGAGGCTTAATCTGATCATATATCAAGTCACTAGCTCTAAACGTGAATGATAAAACAGCGTGATCGCTATTCACTAACGGGGGAAGAATATTTAGGTTGACAATATCCTCAGTTTCATGATTGACTATCAAGTCCAACAGAGAACCTTGGTTTACACCAAAACGTGTGGGTTTGCATGCATGCTGTACTAATGCATGCTCCATTACTGTTGCCAGAAACCAACCATCATAGGAGTTTATAGATCCTTCCGTGGTCATCTCAGTCAAACTAATATCAGGTGCAATAAAGTCTCCTAATATCAAGCATCTGTTATTTGCACCCCACAACTGAATGTGCTCTAAAACAAAGTCATCAGCCAAGCGAATTGGGTTGCGATAGATGACATCGAGTACAAATGCACAACATCCGGTAGTGAGCTCACAGCTAATGACTTCACTAGTTCCACTATCATGGGATTCACAAACAGAGGAACGGATATTTATATTTTTGGCTATGTATGAAAGGACGCCACCTACTTTTCTGCATCTACCCCTATCACTTCTTAAGCTGTGGTATCCAGATGATTCTGGGGTAATGTCGAAGTCATGGACTAACCAAGTTTCCGTCACAGCTACAATGAGTGGCCTTAATTTGTACATTAGTACCCCTAGTTCATAGAATTTATGTCTTAGACTACGAGCGTTGGCATATAAAACTCCTAAAGAGAACAAACTATCCACACAGGCCTTTGTAGCATTCGCTTCAAGAGCTAACTATTCGGAAACCCACTAATAGGAGATTATCCTCACCGTTTTGTCGACGGGTTCCTAGTTCAGCTAGTGCCGTCTTCCTTTTTATTCTATCTTCAAGAGACATATCAGGTCTTACTCGAATGTCAGAAGTGTCGTGACTTCGAGCGTTACTTAACAGAAGATCACGTTGTTTCTCCGACCTTAGGATTACCTTAAGGATTCTACACGGTCGGGGTAGAACACTGTCATCGGCCCTTTTACCTATTCTAACTAATTTTTTGACCTGAACACCTTTAGTGTTATCTGGAAATATGCTACGGATATATTTTCCGAGCCTCTCTCAGTCATGGGTGTGTCTAACCTTAGGATCTGGATCGTTAGACTCTGGCAGTTTAGTCACAATAA
Organism: Schistosoma rodhaini; assembly: GCA_944470415.2. Taxonomy (NCBI): domain Eukaryota; kingdom Metazoa; phylum Platyhelminthes; class Trematoda; order Strigeidida; family Schistosomatidae; genus Schistosoma; species Schistosoma rodhaini. The sequence goes on along the minus strand of OX104036.1, from coordinate 1,939,093 downwards.
TATTCGATGATATTAAGTTCCTCTCAGTCGCACTAGGATGATGTTCTGCCGTTCTATCAGAGTGCGATAGTGCATTGAGTGACTCAGACTGCGAGCTCCTCAATGACCTGTCAACCAAGTGTGCTTTATCTTTAGCTTTTTTTCCTTTTCTTTTCCTCCTTACTGCGTTCCATTTCTCGTCATTCAGAACAGCTGCATTGGGACTATTGGGGACGGTGACAGTTTTATCTGGGTCCTCAATTTCTACTCAAGATGCATGATTACTCATGTCAATACCAGGTGGTTATTTACTCCTCGTTTGTTGTAACGGAAGTTTCACTTTGTCATTAATTGGAGTAGGTTGTTTAGCGCGTTTTGTAACAGCACTTACAACACTAACACAGTCTTCACTGTCAGTAATTGCGTTACTAGCGCACCCACTATCGTTCTTTTTACAGGCTAGAGCCAATAGGCTAATAGCCTCCTGGATTAATATCGTCTTGTTAGTACAGCAGAACATACAAAGCCAGTACGAGTTAGGCTTAGAGCATCTTTTGTACGCAGCTGGACTGAGACGCGTACACATCTTGTGTAACCACTTTTCGCTTTCATCACACTGCATCCCTTCATCTACGGGGAATAAACAGTTCGGCTGTCCACATTTGAATGCACTGCCAACCACTGTAATCAGATTAGGTTTAAAACACAATATGATCACAATAATAACACAAGTGTCAGAGCATATGCAAAAGAAGGAACCACGAGACAAAGTTTTCAATGAAATTTCAAACCTTAACTGAAATAATTCAAGTTAAAGTAGACCAAGAATGCTTTTGATGCAACAAATACACAAAAGCAACTATAATCACAACAAGTACGAAAATCACTGCCCTTTTTGAAACGCAGTAGTGTCATCATCTTCAGTTTCCTCATTTATGAAGCGACAAGACACACTAAGAAGCTTACTAGAAAAAAATAACATAGGTCATAGACCCTCTAACTTCACTACACTAATGTGAAATTTGTTGTTTGAATTCATCAACAAGAGTTACGTTCGGCAAACTAGCGGATTTCCAAAATTCCTAGCTGTATGATGGTTATGTTCCGTCACTTGTCATATTTTAAGAAGACTTTTAGCTTAAGTTCTGAAAGTAATCCATTCGTTTTTTCTTTTCACTTACTCCAAGGCGCAGTTAGGTGTCTACATCATGCGCGAGTCAGAGTAGCGAATCCAGTTGTTGATTTGGATGGGGATGAAATGACCCATATAATCTGGGATAAAATCAAGTCCACTGTAACTAAAAATGATATTTATCGGATAAATGGTAGCTTATATTTCCGTTCGTAGACGTTGAGTGTAAATATTATGACTTGGGACTTCCCAATCGTGACCGAACTAATGATCAAGTGACAATTGATGCAGCACATGCTATTAAACAATATAATGTGGGGATCAAGTGTGCAACCATAACTCCTGATGAGCAACGTGTAAAAGGTTTGCAATTTCGGTTCACCAGTGATTTTCAGAATTTAATTTGAAGAAGATGTGGCTGTCTCCAAATGGAACTATTCGTAATATCCTTGGTGGTACTGTTTTTCGCGAACCTATTTTATGTGCCAACGTCCCTCGACTCGTTCCTGGATGGACAAAACCGATTGTTATTGGCCGTCATGCCCATGGGGACCAAGTAACCTAACTTCTTCGAATGCAAACAAACGTTATAATTGTTAGCCGAAAGTTAAATATTGTAAAAGACCTCCGTTAATTAAGATTAGAAGTATATGACGATGCAACACTTAGGCCTAACTTTATAGTTGACTTTGCTTTGCCCTAGTTGTTTTCGCTTTAGCCTTTATTAATGTATTCACTCCTTGTCTTCCCGGAGATCTTGATCTTTAGCTTTATCTTATTCTTTTTTTCACAAATGCCTTTTTCTCGAATCACTCTGAACCTAATCTTTGCTGCTACCACTGACACTACTGCTAGTGTGCTGACTGACATAGTTTGGCAGCCTATGCCGACTCCTGTGCTGCATTTTATGTGGCTTGTAACCGACTGTCTTATTATATGGCGTCTCGTCTACAACTTTTATGTTAACTTATTATTTAAATCAATGGAAATCCGTCTCTTATAGTAGTAGCATTTTCGTCAAAAATCATAATGGAATTACCGTATTATTTCATTACTCATTTTCATGTGCGCCATGTGACTAACACCGTTGTCTTCATACATTATTGTTATTGAAAACCTAAGGTACGCGAACAAAAAACCTTTATTTCCTCTCGTGACACCATGTTCTCAGTCGTCTGTGGGTAGGTTCTTCAAACAATGACAATGATCAGTTTCTACCACAATCAAAAGGGCTATTATTCAAAAGTGAACTTCCCTTCGTCAGCTGATGTCAGTAGTCGCAGTTTCATTGCCTTGTCGTAGTTTCTGTCCATGATTTACGTAATCATATCCTGCATAATGCATTCTGTTTTTGATAACATGGTGTCGCTTGTTATTTCGTCAAACATAATTTTTTAATAACATTTTGCGGAGAATGTTAAGTAGCCTTCGGTGCCGGATAGTTGCTAGTTTTTGAATATTACTTCATAACTTCTCTATTTACCGTTGTTAGAGCACACTTGATGTCATAATTCAAACTGAACCTGCCTGTTCACTATCCCAACTTGTGACAATACTAGTAAAATAGATAGGTTTGTAAAGTTTCAGTTTGAGTTTGGAAAGAACAAGAGGTTAGGTAGCCTGTGTTAGTCGTGACAAAGGTGGTCTTCCAGTTGACCCAACTTTCGAGTGAATTGATGGACGGAGCTTCAATTATGTATTGAGCTAATGAATTCCATTCGTTGATGATACGACGGGAAAGTCGATAGTCAGCTGACAAGTACCTTGTTTTTAGAGTGTCCTCGTAAATTCTTTTTTGGAAGAGGAGAAAAGTGAGGGTATATCGGCTGCTAATGTATCATTAAGTAATTGAAAAACTAATCAAGTCACCTCCGGTCCTTCTATGTGACAAAAAAGTAGGTTTAGTTTAGCCAGTTTGTCGTTATGCAAGAGCTTTTCTATTCCAGGAATCAACTTAGTTGAGGTTCTTTGAACTTCTTCCAACAACTCACTTTATTTTTAGACCATGACCACCTGCTTGTATTCGATACTCGGATTTAAGACTTACGGACACTATACGAAGTCAAAAAGATTTTAGCATCGACATGGCTGAATGCTTCACGTATAGGCCATGGGGCTCTGAAACCTTTTGTGGCCATCACACCGCCGTGTGTAGTTTTTAGGTCTTGGCTAGCGAGGAGTTATAAGTAGTGTCTGGATAACAGCAAGCCCTGTGTTATTCACCGTGTATTTATCTGTATTTTGGTGACCCATATACATCATAATGAACTTGAAAGCATTTATCTTTAACTGCTACGTTCTAGACCATCCAGATAATTTCTCCAGGTCATTTTGCAGTTCCAAACTATTACCACTTTATCGCTCTCCATATCTTGATATCGTCAACATACAACAAAACCTCTAGTGATAAGAGACAAGGAAAGTTATATACGAACAGGAAAACAACATCGGCCCCTAAACTGTTCCCTGAGATACCTCGCTAGGCGAAATTTTCCAGCTAGGCAGCTCGTAGTTAACCCGTACACCTAAATAACTCGTCTATAATAACAATATTACTTAACTTAGACGACAGCTGGTTGTGAAAACCTTTGTCAAAAGCTTTGCTGAAGTCAACGTGGCCTAAGTCTATAGGTAACTTTTGGTCTTTGAGAGCGCCTCCAAATGCCCTGGTACGGTCGAGAGTGGCTCTCACATGGCCAGCGAATATATAGCCTCTACCAGGGAAGTTCTACTCACTGCCTTCCCGTGGCGGGGGTGTTGTTTACAAAATTGAGAGGACGAAAAGCAAATGTCCAGCGCTTTAACCGTGTTGGTGGACACGGAAAGTCCACCTAGGGGAGTTGGAAAACCCTCATTCCAAACCAATGGTGCACATGGGCTCCAGTATCCTGATGGAACGAATGGCGTATGAACCTATTGTTAATCACCAGCTACCATGGGACTGCATCTCCTCACGATGCTCCACTGCCTTGTGGTTCAGACCTTTATGTCAAAGGCTCCGGGTGTGGCCCCCTAAGGAAACCACCTGCTTCAGTTTGGGCACCTGAGCAGTATCACAGCCCTCACACAAATAAAATGAGATTTGTGAGGCGCATATTTATCTGGTGCTTTTTTTGTACCAATATTTATGTGTTTAAATAAATAAATAACTTACTGTAGCAACCTCAGTTTTTCGGGTTACAGATACATTATAATATATGCTTAGTGGATTCGAGATAAAAGTTTCCAATTACTTTAGTAGTCTAGGATGAATTCCATCGGGTCCCATGGATTTACTTATATCAGGCTTGTTTAGCCGACCAAGGACATCGAGTTCTTTCATGGTCACAGTGTCCAGAGTGTGTATGGACGGGTTTGTATAAACTGAAGGGGAGGGCATCCCTACGGTATATCCAAGTTAATAAAAAATCCGAAAGTTTACAATTGACTGATCACTTAACAGTGACTAGTGTCTTATTTTTCAAATCCTTAGTGTCGATCAAATTTTAATGACCATGTTGCAATGTGGGAGCTAGTCTAGTTAACTCGACTGGTTCCATAAAGATTAGAAAATTAAGTGTTTTGTGAATTTTTCATATGCACCATTGTTATAATTGTAAAACCCGAATAGCGTATGTAGTCCAGGTTTTTCAGTGTTATTACCGATTTACATACGTATATGTATGAGCTTGGGATCTGAGTAACCATGTGCCGCTAAATAAAATTCTTCCTTAAGTGTAGCTTTTATCAACTCATGATTTCCTCACTAAGTTATTTTTTTTAACCTTTAATTTTTTTCACTTATTTGTTTCCTGCCTTTGCAATATCACACTGTTCTATTTCAAAAATCTTGGTACCTATGATATACGCCTTTTAGCGAGGAATAGTGTTTTTACTGTGTATTATTTTGTCACTTGATACTTGTCCACAAAATTTTGGCGCATTCATAAAAGATGTCTTGCTTTTGCTTGCTTTCTCCACATTTGACACTGGTGGGATTTATACGAAAGAGCAACTACACTGCTTATCCATGCATTGTTTTATAATTGATGTTGTATCGTATTGTAGATCGTGAGAATTCATACGGATATATGCTGTTTATCCTACGTTTTTTCCTCACTTATCTGTCTTATTTTCTCACTTATGTAATGGTTACTGATTAACTTCATTTCGTTTTCACGTTTTCCAGTGTCTTAATTATTATCCTGTATGAGTATTATATAATCAATGATCCATATGTTTCAATTTGTTTTTACAAGTACAAAGCTACAGATATGGTTATTAAAGAACAAGGTGTTTTGGAACTTGTATTTACACCCAAATCGTCAGGACTTGAAAAACGTGTGAAAGTTTTTGAATTCAACGGAGGTGGAATAGGCCTTAGTATGTACAATACAGATGAGGTATGTTCCAATCCTTTTTTGGTTTACACATATTCAGTAAGTCATTTCAGCCTAGGTAGTGAGTTTGTGCTGTCAAGTTTATCTTTAGTTTAGAAACAATTTGTCTGTTGCAAACAAATAAAACATGGTCAGTTATAGTTAGAAAGTCTGTTGCAGTCTCAGTTCAAGGATTGATAGACCGACTTTATATTAAATCCCTACAACAGATTTATCATATTCAACAAAAAGTGTGATATGAAAATAATTATTTTTCCACATATACCACCGATCATTCAAGTTAACACTATTTCGCTTCAAAATTCCATTTCTCGATGATAACACTCTCTTCGACTGAATCTACAGGAATTGATCTCCTAACAGGGGGACCACTAAGCGACTTAGAATACGCAGATGACATAGTCCTGTTTGGTGAAGACGCTGACAAAATGCAGAGTCTTTTGTTGGAACTCATTAATAATGCCAGGATGTTTGGGATGCGTTTCTCCCCATCCAAATGTAAATTGTTACTCTAGGACTGGCCTGCGTCAACACTCGAACTGAGGATAGGGAGTGAAGTAGTCGAACGCGTGGACAACTTCACTTATCTTGGAAGTCTGATCAGTCCTAATGGGTTGGTGTCTGACGAAATCTCAGCACGGATTCAAAAAGCTCGTTTGGCTTTTGCCAACTTACGTCACCTATGGCGTAGACGAGATATCCGTCTATCAATTAAGGAACGAGTATACTGCGCATCAGTTCGCTCTGTCCTACTTTACGGCTGTGAAACATGGTCATTATGAGTAGAAGATACTCGTAGGTTACTAGTATTTGACCACAGATGCCTTAGAAATATTGCTCGCATCTGCTGGGATAACCGGGTAAGTAATAGTGAGGTTAGACGCAGGGTATTAGGAAATGATGCTGGTAAATCAGTTGATGAGGTGATGAATCTTCATCGACTGAGATGGTTGGGCGATGTGTTGTTATGTATGCCTGAACACCGATTACCATGACGCGTTATGCTGACTAGTATTGGGGACGGTTGGAAGAGAGTTAGGGGCGGCCAAACCAAAACATGGCATCAGTGTTTGAAGTCACTAACTTCTAGCCTGAGCCATGTTGGCAGATGCAGACTACCTGGTTGGGGTCCGCGTGACTATCGTAACCAATGGTTGGAGACTCTGTGTGACATGGCTCAGAATCGATCACAATGGCGTAGGTGTATACACTCTTTATCTTCCCTTAAACCATGAGACTAAAATTGCTTCATAAATTTTTTTCTTCCTATACTATATCCTTATATACAACCTATAATTTATATACTACTACCAACACTAAATTAACTACTATGAATCCGGTGTTCCTCTTGTTGTGCTAACGAGTTATGGCAACTTGGACCGATGCATATATGTGCCTGGTCCTACGTTGTAGCTGACTGACTGACTCTCGATGATTGACTGATCAAAAATGATGGGATAGTTAAGAGATTATGTATCTAAAATCAAATGGTGTGAATCATTGATTAAATTTCTAGGTTATATACCGTTAACGAATATATAATCAAGTAAGTATCATAACTATGTCAAAAGTAAATAATTATAACAAATAGTCACTTAAAAGTTTTAATTTGATCCTGATTGGAACGATCCGGACTTCACAAATTCATAGTTCCAAGGTGATTTCGAATATAATAACTCCTCGTTTATGTCTAAAAGATATACATCAGATTTGAATCGATATATGTAACTGAATTTAGTGTCAATTATTTCTGACCTAAGCGATAGCCAGTCAGTCAGATTCGACGTATAACCTGATACTCATGTACATCAGTTCAAGTTACCATACCCCATTAGCACAGATGTGAAATTGTTAGGTCAAATCCCAGAGTAGTAGAGATTTTAACAGTATTAGTGGTAATAAGAAGATACAATTGAAGAAAATAGTAGTAAAACAAAAAGATCATCCAATATTTAGAAAGTTATGATCTAAGGGAAGACAGTGAGTGAATACATCTATGCCATTCCGCATGATTTTGAGCCATGTCATTCAAAGTCTGTAACCGTTGATTACGATAATAACGCGGACCCCAACCAGGTAATCTATACTTATTTTAAAATGGTCCAGTTGTCAGTGACTTCATGAACTGACGCCATGTTTTGGCCGCCCCTAGATTTCTTCGAGCCTACTACTGCACAAGAAAATATCGTCTGATGAGGTAGGCTGTGTTTGGGCACGTCCCAACCACCTCAGTTGATGGAGATTTACTACGTCGTCAATCGACTTCCCATCTTCACCTAGTACTTTATTCCTAACCGATACATTGCTTACTCTATGGTCCCAAACTACATGAGCAATACTTCATAAACACGTATGATCAAATACCAGTAACCTAGGAATATCCCGTGTTCAGTGGCCGTGTTACTCATCCACAAAGTACGACGGAGCGAAATGCTGCGCGGTAAACTCGCCTTCTAGTCGGCAGACAGACATCTCGCCCATTCCACAAGTGGCAAAGGTTGGAAGAAGCCAATCGAGTCTTCTGAATCCGTGCCGAAATTTTGTTAGACACCTGTTTATCAGGACTAATACGACTCCCAAGTGGAGAGGGCAATACGCTAAACTACTTGACTACCGATCATTAGTTCAAGCGCTGACATGCCTAGTAGATTGTCAGAAGTTTGCATGAGAGCAAAGGGTGGATTAATAATTGCGGTATATTTAAAGGTGATAATCAATTCACGAAATGTATTTATATAAGAAGAGCGGCAATTATAATTTACTGGACTTTTACAATCAGTACTGAAAGACGTAAAAATTAGATTGAATTCAAAAGAAGAGAAGCACTAATGAAATTTAATTACAAATTGAGCTTATCTCGATATCTCAATCAGCTACAACGTAGGACCAGGCACATATATGCATCGGTCCAAGTTGCCATACCTTGTTAGCACAAAAAGATGAACACAGAATTCATAGAAGTAGTTAATTCAGTGGTGGTAATATATAAAAGGAAGTCTGTATATAAGGATATAGTATAGGAAGAAAAAAATTTATGAGGCAATTTTAATCTCAAGGTTTAAGGGAAGATAAAGAGTGTATACACCTACGCCATTGTGATCGATTCTGAGCCATGTCACACAGAGTCTCCAACCATTGGTTACGATAGTCACGCGGACCCCAACCAGGTAGTCTGCATCTGCCAACATGGCTCAGGCTAGAAGTTAGTGACTTCAAACACTGATGCCATGTTTTGGTTTGGCCGCCCCTAACTCTCTTCCAACCGTCCCCAATACTAGTCATCATAGCGCGTCATGGTAATCGGTGTTCAGGTATACGTAACACATCGCCCAACCATCTCAGTCGACGAAGATTCATCAACTGATTTACCATCGTTCCCTAATACCCTGCGTCTAACCTCACTATTACTTACCCGGTTATCCCAGCAGATGCGAGCAATATTTCTAAGGCATCTGTGGTCAAATACTAGTAACCTACGAGTATCTTCTACTCTTAATGACCATGTTTCACAGCCGTAAAGTAGAACAGAGCGAACTGATGCGCTGATGAACTGATACCCTAACCCTAACCCTACCCTGTGTCTAACCTCACTATTACTTACTCGGTGATCTCAGCATATCCATAAAAACCTTTTCTGATTAAATATTTTCCATATTTCATAGAATTTTCCATGGTTATTTGCTTATTTAGTTAAATTATACATAGTTTATCAGATGTACAAATTTCTTTTATCTTGATAAAATTTGTAATATTAAAGTTCTTTTATTTATTTATTTAGAGTATTTATGGTTTTGCACGTAGCTGTTTTGAATATGCGCTAAATAAAAAATGGCCTTTATATTTAAGTACTAAAAATACTATTTTAAAACAATATGATGGTAGATTCAAAGATATATTTCAAGAGGTATATAACCAGTAAGAAACTTAAATTTTTTAATCCATTTTTTATTTATTAATATACCTTCTTCAAGTATTTTATAAATATATTCTACAATTAAAGTCATGATTATCATGTTTTGTTTATTATTTAATTCTAAGACAGTCTATAACACGATTACTTACTGACTTACTTACGCCTGTTACTCCCAATGGAGCATAGGCTGCCGACCAGCATTCTCCAACCCACCAACTCTGTGCTGGGTCTGCCTTTCTAGATCTATCCAGTTTTTGTTCATTAATCTCATGTCTGTTTCTATTTCTCATAGTAATGTGTTCTTTGGTCTTCCTCTTCTCCTTTGACCTTCAGGATTCCATGTGAGGGCTTGCCTTGTGGTGCAGCTGGATGATTTCCTCAATGTGTGCCCTATCCACTTCCTGATTCCTTCCTCCGCTGGAATCTAGTTTGTTGTCTCCCACATTAACTTGTTGCTGATAGTGTCTGGTCAACGGATCTGAAGTATCTTGCGTAGACAACTGTTAATAAATACCTGTAACTTCTGGATGATGCCTTTCGTTCTCCAGGTTTCCGCTCCATACAGTAGAATTGTCTTGACATTTGTATTGAAAATTCTGATCTTGGTGTTGGTCGACAATTGTTTTGAGTTCCAGATGTTCATCGATAGTAGATATACTACTCTTGCTTTGTCGATTCGTGTCTTCTTCTTCATCAAATCCACCGTGCTTATCAATAATGCTGCCCAGATATGTAAAGGTTTTCGCCTCCTCCAAAGCTTCTCCGTCAAGTGTAATTCGTTTGGTGCATGTTCTATTGTATCGGAGAGTCTTGGTTTTCCCCTTGTTTATATTGAAACCTACTGCTGCTGAGGCTGCTGCTATAACACGATAAAGGACAGAAAAAAGCGCTACACTAAATGTAATAACGTTACTTCAGTGTATTTGGTATATGGCTAATAGGGGAATCCAAGATGTTCATTCTGTTCTATATGAGACTTGTTTGCGAAATGTACTTGCATGTTATTGTTTATTTTCATATTGGGACTCAAACCCAGCGCCTACCGCTTCTATTATACGTACAGCAATAGAAAGTGATCGATTCCAGTTCTGAATATCCACAAGGGAGATTTATAAACCTTTTATAATGAGACCCTACTGTTAGAAAAACAAAAGGAGAAAGTCAATGACTGACTGGCTGAATATGAAACATTAAAAATATGAATTTCGAACAAGAACTCAACTGATTTATTTCAGCTTAAAGATAGGTCTTATGGTTTGCCGGCAATACGGCATAAAATTACAGTCATATGTGGCAAAATCTACTGGGTCGCACAATTTTTCGGATTCTAACCAGGAAGTTGTGAGGTGCGCTAATCTAGCAAACTGTTTTTCTTTTTGTGACTTACAAAAGGAAGGAGTGTTCTATATTTCTTCCAATGAGTAAATTGTCTAATAAGGAAATGGTTATTTTCCTTTAACTCTCCATCTTATTCATTTATTCTTTTCTATCATTTCTGTGGAATTATTTTATATAGTTCATGTTTGAAGATTGAGTAAGTGATCACCAAGCTCACTGCTGACTTAGTTACTGTTAGGTCGGCTTACAATAAACTCTATCAGAGCCTCCAGAGGGGCTCACAAAGAGCCCAACCAATCAGCGATTAGTTAGAAGCTATGCTACTAAAATAATGAGGTCCTGATTGGCTGTTAAACATATTGCTACTATGGAATCTCAAGGTCTTTTTAATTACTATAAAACCCCTGTTTTTTCTGTACATAAATGAACCTTGTAGTAAAGTGATTTCTCTGATACTCGTGTCTTCTCTCTGGTCTTTCAATTCGCTGAGTAGTGCTAGCCTGGGGTTATCCGAATAGGTAGGATCCGAATAAAACGTTCAACTTACGAGTCATAACAGTTACCTAACGAAGAAGTGTCGCTCAGCGGTTTGGCAATCATGCCCACATGCATTTAGCAGTATTTAAATCTTTCTCGCTTGTAGTAAAACCCTTTTCAACAATTAGGCCGTTCTATATAGTTGAGATCATGAGTCAATCGAATCTAGACCACCATAGAAAACATGGAAGCACTGGATGGCCGTTTCGTCCTATTGTGGGACTCCTCAACGGTGCGCATCCACGACCCCGCCTCGCGAGTTTCGAACCCAGGACCTATCTGTCTCGCGCGATAGCACTTAACCGATAGACCACTGAGTCTGCCGGCATCCGCCGGTGTTAATGTCTAACTTCAACTAATCCACGAAATTGAGCAACCATTCACCAATGTCTTCAGTTAGTTGATATCTCCCAACTGATCTGATTCATCGAAAAAAAATCCTAGGTAGATGTCCAGTGCGCTACTATCATTTTTTTTGTATATTTATCTTATTAGGGATTATCAAAAGAAGTTTGAAAATAATAAAATCTGGTATGAACATCGATTAATTGATGACATGGTGGCACAAACACTTAAATCAGATGGCGGTTTTGTTTGGGCTTGTAAAAATTATGATGGTGATGTTCAAAGTGATGTCATTGCTCAGGGTAATTTCAACCTTCTTAACTATGATTTTTAGAGTACAAGTAAGATAATTGATTTCTATATGATCTATACTGATTTACAGTTTATATGTTTTCAATCACAGAATACATGAAAATCAATAACTGATGTACCTTTATTGTTTGAAATTGGCAAAATATTAAAGTCACAAATAGATCCGAACCAATGGATTTTTTGCAATAATTGTCCTAATGCTTTATCAAATAAGCTATGAAATCTGATTGTCGGAAGGTCCAGCATTTTGATTGCGATCAACGAACTAGTTCAATCGATACGTAACCAGTTTGGTCTAGTTATCACTTATTACTTGCATTCTGACATGGTTCGGAATTTTGAAAGGTCTCCATTAACTTATTTTGAAATTTGGATTTTCGCTTGTCATTTAATTACATATTTATTATTATTATTATTTGAACACATAAATATTGGTACAAAACGGCACCGAATACATATGGACCATATAAGTCACTTGATTTGTGTGTGGGCTGTGATACTGCCCGGGTGTCCAGACCGAAACAGGTGGTTTCCTTAGGGGGCCACACCCGGAGCCTTTGACCTAAAGGTCTAATCCACAAAGTAGTGGAGCAACGTTAGGAGATGCAGTCCCATGATAGCCGTTGGCCAACAATTGGTTCAAACGCCATTTGTTCCCTCAGGATACTGAAACCCATGTGCACCATTGGTTTGGAATGAGGGTTTTCCAACTCCCCTAGGTGGACTTCCCGTGTCCACCAACCCGGTTAAAGCGCTGGACATTTGCTTTTCGTCCTATTAATTTCGTAAACAACACCCCTGTCGCGAGAAGGTATTGAGTAAGACTTCTCTGGTAGTGGCTATATACTCGTGGCCATGTGAGAGGATTTTGAGGAGAGCTGACTCTTCCCACCCGATCGTTGCTGCTACCTTGACGTGGTGGTCGAGCTTGCCTATCGTGATGAAGCAATCGAGCTATGCTGGCTGGAACAATCGTTTCCTCGAGGTCCTACCATGCCAGACAGGTCGGTTGAAGAGCGGTGAGACTAAAAGCAGCAAACCCAAGGTCCGAAGGCGAAGTCGTACTGCTGACTGTACAGAGGTGTGGAAGCAGTAAGGTGTTTCCTTCAGACAACCAGCATGACAGCGATGCTGCCTTCCCACAAGGAGGGGTGGGGTTAGAAAAGGTCGACCCTAAAAATGCACACCTCGCCTTATCCCACGGATATCCGTCTCCGGCGGTAAGGTTTTTTTGAAGAACGGAGCTAACACAAAAACTACCCACAAAAAGGTCGTGTGTGACCGACCTCAAGCAGTTGTCCCTTGGGCACTGCGGTCACGCTCTCAGGTGATTAAGACCACTTCTAACCCAATTTCCTTTTCAGGTACCTCTAGAAGAATCCTTCCACAGTGTGAGCAACCGGGAAGTGATAACTGCCCTCATACCTCTAACAACACTCAAGACCACTGTATTCATAATCAATCTCGTTCTTCACTTCCTACTATTCCTTCTACCTTGACTTTCAACACTAAACTTCCTCTCTCGGTTTCCTCCTCAAGTGTCACCATGGCCAACGATTCTAGTGCGCGAAACGCTGTCCCAGGTCTACTAAAACCTCGCTCCAAACTACACATTGGAGCCTTCAACGTACGTACCCTATGCCAAATCGGTCAACAGGCCTCCTTAGCTAAAACCTTAGAGTCGCTTACCATTGATGTATGCTGTGTCTCCGAAACACGCATACAGGATCCCAGTGTGGTCATTCACTTGACCTCACCTCGCCAAAATGGACAGCCAACGAAATACACCCTCCGTGTATCTGTCGACCCGTTGGCTAGTTCTCGCGGACTTGCAGGTGTAGGCATAGCACTAAGTACAAGGGCAGAACAGGCACTACTAGAATGGATCCCTTTTGACAGTTGCCTGTGTGCTGTCCGGCTAAATGGCTCCGTAAGAACTCGGAAGGATAGGGACACACGTCGTTGCCTTTTCGTCGTTTCTGCCTACGCTCCCACTGACTGCAGCCATGATGAGGTGAAAGATGACTTTTACAGAAAGCTCTCTGAGCTTCTTCAGAAAGCTAAGCGCTCAGACATAGTAGTCGTAGCGGGTGACTTTAATGCCTAGGTAGGCAGCTTAAATCAAACAGAAAGACATTTAGGTGGGTGTTTTAGTATTCCGGCTCAACGAACCGATAATGGTGATCGTCTGTTGCAACTATGCTCAGACAATCGTTTATTTTTGGCAAGCACTAATTTTAAACATAAGGAGGGACATCGTCTAACATGACGACCACCTGCACCAAACCAACGATGGACTCAAATAGACCATATTGTCATCAGTCATCGTTGGAGAGGCTCAATAGAAGATTGTCGCTCGTATTGGAATACTTGTTTAGACTCTGATCACGCTTTAGTACGAGCGCGCATTTGTCTGCGCCTCAATGGACGCAAGAAAAGTACACTAAGAAGACCCATTAGGATTGAACTGGAGGACGAGAAAGCCAAATGCGAATTCCAGAAGCAACTGAGTTCACATCTAGGCAGTTCTGTAAACGAGACTGACCCAGATGCTGCTTGGAAAGACACACGAACAGCTGTGGAAACAGCAGTAACATCTATTAGTCATTTAAACCATAGGGCTCCAAAAAACCAATGGATTTCTTCTAAGTCTATTTCACTGATGGATTCGCGTAAACTCATCCCATCAGGCTCTGAACATGACGAAGAGCGTAAAGAAATTAGATCTAGGTTAACTAAAAGTCTAAGGAACGATCGTGAGCAGTGGTGGGCAACGAAAGCAAAAGAGATGGAAAAGGCAGCGGCTGTAGGCAACACCAGGCAACTATTCAGACAATCTCGGAAAAAGACGTAACCCTTATCTGCTCTCAACCTAAACGTTTAGAACGATGGGCGGAACACTTTAAGGAGCAGTTTAGCTGGCTTTCGGCTACTGCACAACTACCCACTATTCCTAGAAAACCTGAATGGAACATTGAAGTAGGCCCCCCGACCCTACTTGAAGTTCAAAAGGCTATAAGTAATCTAAAACGAGGAAGAGCAGCTGGTCCTGATGGATTGGCCCCAGAGGTCTTTAAATATGGTGGTCCAATTTTAGCGATTAGGTTGACTAATATTCTGGCTAAAATCTGGGAGACGGATGTAATCCCATCCGACTGGTCACAATCTCTGATTGTCCCAATATATAAAAAGGTGTCAAAATCATCCTGCGATAACCATAGAGGGATTAGTCTGACTAACATAGCATCTAAAATACTAGCCTCAATAATTATCGGGCGCCTAACTAAGACTCGTGAACTGCAAACACGAGAAAATCAGGCTGGCTTCAGACCTGGTCGTGGCTGTATCGACCACATATTCACCATTCGTCAAGTTTTAGAGCACAGACACGCTTATCGGCGTCCGAAAATGATAGTTTTTCTTGACTTGAAAGCAGCATTTGACTCTGTAGACCGAGAGGTTCTGTGGCAGTGTCTGTCATTGAAAGGTGTACCTGAGAAGTACATAAACCTTTTGAAGGCTCTTTACTCGAACACTACCAGTCGAGTGAGAGCTTATGGCGAACTGTCATATGATTTTACAACCTCAAGTGGTGTCCGTCAAGGCTGTCCACTATCCCCATTTTTGTTTAACTTCATTATAGACCTGTTGCTGGAAATAACACTCTCTTCGACTGAATCTACAGGAATTGATCTCCTACCAGGGGGACCACTAAGCGACTTAGAATACGCAGATGACATAGTCCTGTTTGGTGAAGACGCTGACAAAATGCAGAGTCTTCTGTTGGAACTCAATAATAATGCCAGGATGTTTGGGATGCGTTTCTCCCCATCCAAATGTAAATTGTTACTCCAGGACTGGCCTGCGTCAACACTCGAACTGAGGATAGGGAGTGAAGTAGTCGAACGCGTGGACAACTTCACTTATCTTGGAAGTCTGATCAGCCCTAATGGGTTGGTGTCTGACGAAATCTCAGCACGGATTCAAAAAGCTCGTTTGGCTTTTGCCAACTAACATCACCACCCATGGCGAAGACGAAATATTCATCTATCAATTAAGGGACGAGTATACTGCGCATCAGTTCGCTCTGTCCTACTTTACGGCTGTGAAACATGGTCATTAAAAGTAGAAGATACTCGTCAGTTACTAGTATTTGACCACAGATGCCTTAGAAATATTGCTCGCATCTGCTGGGATAACCGGGTAAGTAATAGTGAGGTTAGATGCAGGGTATTAGGAAATGATGCTGGTAAATCAGTTGATGAGGTGATGAATCTTCATCGACTGAGATGGTTGGGCGATGTGTTGTTATGTATGCCTGAACACCGATTACCATGACGCGTTATGCTGACTAGTATTGGGGATGGTTGAAAAAAAGTTAGGGGCGGCCAAACCAAAACATGGCATCAGAGCATGAAGTCACTAACTTCTAGTCTAAGCCATGTTGGCAGATGCAGATTACTTGGTTGGGATCCGCGTAACTATCGTAACCAATGTTTGGAGACTCTGTGTGACATGGCTCAGAATCGATCACAATGGCGTAGGTGTATACACTCTTTATCTTCCCTTAAACCTTGAGATTAAAATTGCTTCATAAATTTTTTTCTTCCTATACTATATCCTTATATACAACCTATAATTTGTATACTACTACCAACACTAAATTAATTACTATGAATCCGGTGTTCCTCTTGTTGTGCTAACGAGGTATGGCAACTTGGACCGATGCATATATGTGCCTGGTCCTACGTTGTAGCTGACTGACTGACCCTCGACCGTGCCAGGGCATTTGGGGGCCATTTACTTGTAGATGTTGATTGGAAATCTCCAAGGAGTGATAGGACTCCCTGCTGACTGACTAAAGGATAGATGTATAACTTGGAAAACAAATTTAAAGAATAAAATATGGGCCAGGTAAATCAGTGAGCAAATATCATTTCAAGTAATTCTACTTTCGATTAAAATCATGAACTGATATAAAGTAGACAATCATTCAGACCTGAAAACATTGGACGGCTTTTTCGTTCTGAACTGGGGATCCTCGGCAGTACGCATTCATAGCCTCGCGACCGGAAATTGGGCCCAGGACCTTCGGTCTCACGCGCGAATGTTTAACTTGTAGACCACTAGGCTGGTATTGAATGATGTAAAACTCTAATTTCAATCAATCCATGGTGTTACAGGACTATTTTCCATTGTCTTTAGTGGATAACTTACATCCGACACAGATGAACTTCACTGGTCACAACTTCTCACTAAAAATCTTGGAATTTCTTCTCGAAGCTATCTACTACTGAGCACATAATAATTATCAGTATAGGTTTGTGGAGATTGTTTAATTTCATTGAAACCATGACATTAGCTGACATTAGCACCATTGGATACTGACCTAGTGGTCTGCGGGTTAAGTGTTCGCGCGCAAGGCCGAAAGTTCTGGCTACAATTTCTGGTCGTGAGGCCATGAATGCGTGCTTTCGAGTAGTTCCATTTCAAAACGAAAAAACCGTTTAGTTTTTTCGGGTTCTTAATGATTATGTCCATTATAATACTGAAGTTTAACAATCTCTACAGTTGAGTCAAGATAGAGTCTTCAGTGTGTGGCAATGTATATTGAAACATATCTAATTCGTTTTCGGCAGTTTAAATCTGTATCCAAGCGAACAATCAATATGAATTGTGAATTAGCTAAAAAAAATTTTTGATGGGATATTTATTAATGTAATGATGGGACAAAATGGTATCTGTTTATTCACTGAACAACTCGCTCAAGCATTCATTAAATGATCAGTTGCAATGCATTACCATTATATTAGTCGAATATTAATAACTTTGCTACTTAGTAAGTAAGAGAGCGGATAGTTGTGATAATTGGTAACTTATCATTTGGTTGGTTAGATTCTTCTTTTACACGTTGTCTAGTGTGTATTGTGGTCTTGAGATTAAGTACAGCATCTTCTGAATACGAATGATTTGGAAGATTTATCTACTATAAAAAGAGTTCTATGCACAGTTGTAGACAGACCGAATGATAAAAGCTCTACAACACTTCAACTTTCATAATCCGTATATGGTTAAAAGAGAGAGAAGGCTTTTGATGTTGGTTTGTTCTCTGAGCTGGGTGGTTTGGTCGTGGAGCTTTCATCGTCCTTCTGAACGACATCATCAGCACAAACTTCAAACACTTCACTTCTACCCGAAGTTTGTGCTGATGATGTCGTTCAGAAGGACGATGAAAGCTCCACGACCAAACCACCCAGCTCAGAGAACAAACCAACATCAAAATCACCCACCTGAGCTACAAATCTTCTCCACCATCTCAGAGAGAAGGCTTGTAGGGAAGATGTTTTAGTAAAAACCCAATAATATTCATTAACATTTAAGTTAATGAGCTTATATATCTATTAATTAGAGTGATTATTAATCGTGGAGTTTATGAACTAAGCAATTGTCGTTTGAACGCAAGATCACGATGAGTTAATAAATACAACGAGAATCCATTAAAAATCAAATAAACTGACTTTGCACTCAATGAATTAATACGAATGATTTTTCATAGTTGAAAGCGTGAGTCTATTGAAGCTAGACAACCATGGAAAACCTGTAAGCACTGGACGACCATTTCGTCCTATTATGCGACTCCTCAGTGGCAGTGCGCATCCATGATCCCGCCCTGCGAGGTTCGAACCCAGGACCTATCAGTCTAGTGCGCGAGCGCTTAACCGAATGAAATGCACTAAAAGTCAATAAACAAAACAAACTTGGAATCACTATGTGTATTTGAAAGTTTATTTCCTCGTAAATGTATTATTTAGCAATGTAATATTTCTAACAGCGTAATATTCATCAGAAATATTGATCCTCAATCCTTTCAATCGAGTCCTTAATATATAAATCCTTTAACTTTTCTTGTACTAAGTTTCGGCTACTTGTTGAGCAAATAAGCTGCAATTGATAAAGAAGCCATTAATTTTAAGTATTACAATACTTGCTAATTCAGTTAAACTGTGCCACCTTTTTAATAACAAAGTGTCTATCACTAAACTTGTAATTTGCTTTTAATATCCCATCTCTGTTAATGAACAAGTTTTTACTCTTCTAAGTCAATTAGTCAGTCAGCTACAACGTAGGACCAGGCACATATATGCATCGGTCCAAGTTGCCATACCTTGTTAGCACAAAAAGATGAACACAGAATTCATAGAAGTAGTTAATTCAGTGGTGGTAATATATAAAAGGAAGTCTGTATATAAGGATATAGTATAGGAAGAAAAAAATTTATGAGGCAATTTTAATCTCAAGGTTTAAGGGAAGATAAAGAGTGTATACACCTACGCCATTGTGATCGATTCTGAGCCATGTCACACAGAGTCTCCAACCATTGGTTACGATAGTCACGCGGACCCCAACCAGGTAGTCTGCATCTGCCAACATGGCTCAGGCTAGAAGTTAGTGACTTCAAACACTGATGCCATGTTTTGATTTGGCCGCCCCTAACTCTCTTCCAACCGTCCCCAATACTAGTCATCATAGCGCGTCATGGTAATCGGTGTTCAGGTATACGTAACACATGGCCCAACCATCTCAGTCGACGAAGATTCATCACCTCATCAACTGATTTACCAGCATCATTTCCTAATACCCTGCATCTAACCTCACTATTACTCACCCGGTTATCCCAGCAGATGCGAGCAATATTTCTAAGGCATCTGTGGTCAAATACTAGTAACTGACGAGTATCTTCTACTCTTAATGACCATGTTTCACAGCCGTAAAGTAGAACAGAGCGAACTGATGCGCAGTATACTCGTCCCTTAATTGATAGATGAATATCTCGTCTTCGCCATGGGTGGTGATGTTAGTTGGCAAAAGCCAAACGAGCTTTTAGAATCCGTGCTGAGATTTCGTCAGACACCAACCCATTAGGGCTGATCAGACTTCCAAGATAAGTGAAGTTGTCCACGCGTTCGACTACTTCACTCCCTATCCTTAGTTCAGATAGTTCAAAAGGAAATTTATAACTACTATGGTTTCGATTCTACACTCATGTAGTTGTTTTGTAAATTTTTCTGTGTAATCCTCTCAATTTTATTATATTAAACCTACTGGGGCACTTCTAATCTTTTCTCTATTGAATTTTTTTGATATCATTTTCATTTAACTATACTTTTCACATGAATTAGGAAATTTTTAATGACAAATTTATTAATGTAAAATGAATATCAAATTGTATATAATACTTGTTTAATATAAAATTGTATATTTTTATAGGTTATGGATCATTAGGTCTTATGACATCTGTATTAATGTGTCCTGATGGTAAAACTATTGAATCTGAAGCAGCTCATGGAACTGTTACACGTCATTATAGAGAACATCAAAAAGGTTTATCAACTAGTACAAATCCAATTGCATGTATATTTGCATGGACTAGAGGTTTAGAACATAGAGGTAAATTAGATGAAAATAAACAATTAATTAAGTGAGTTTTATTGATTTGTGTAAAAAAGTAACCTGATTAAATATCTCTATTATATTTTTATTGATTATTAATAATATCGTGACTTATTAAAATTATTGATTTATTCATTGTGTGATGGTTTATTGATTAATGTATATTTTCGAACAATGTGATATGGCTGGAGTTTGAGGAGAATACTGTTATATGGTTGTGCCAAGATAATACTGTAAGTAAGCTGACGAACTCTGAAGCAATAGATCAGTATTATACATTAGGAGTTTCGAAATTAAACCACTGTTTTGAGGACTATAAGAAGGAATAGTTAGAGTGCCGATCACTAGATGAAATGATAGAGTATAATCAAGAGATAACTGTTCACGATATCAAAGTAATTGATACAAGGCCGGGATTAACTGCCACTGAAAAGTTTGGGAACACATTTTTTTGCGTTCTATCAGGCACATATATGCAACGGTCCAACTTGCCTTACCTCATCAGCACAACAAGATGAACACCGAATTCATAGAAGCAGATACTTGTGGCCTGCCTGAATGCCCTGTTTATATATGACGCGACGATGCCGCCAATTGGAGAGTAGTAAATTATCAATCAGATCAATGACACACGAAACCCACACGAGCAGTCTAGCGTACTTGTCAGTCCTGCTATCTGCCTAGCCCAGCCAGTTAAGTCCAGAACACCAATAATAGCCTCTGCAATATGAATCATTATTCTCAAACATTCTGGGTTTATATACCAATCAAACAGACGATATCGTACCATAAAATAGAAAATAACATTTGTACAAGATTTAGCTAAATGTGGCTGTGAATAGGGTGAACACTAATTAGTAGAGTGGTAAATCGTACAGTAGTAGTCTATGGGTCAAAATAAGGCTCATAATAAGAAGGATAAGAATATGAATAGTTGAGTTACTTAACAACTATACAATAGGAAATATGTGTATCTTATTGGTCCATAATTAGTCCTCAAAGTTACCTCAAATAATGCGAATAGTTGACAACAGCTTTCTTCAGATTAAAACCTATTCTTGGCCATTACTTAGTCTTCTTATAGTTGTTGCTAGTGTAATTCCGATTCCTCAACATCACTTAGTGTTTCGAATGGAATTGATTAAATGCTCCAGAAGGACAATTGGTTGGTTGATTGAATAAAGCTGTATTGGCTGAGTCATTTGTTCTATATTAATCTCTACGTTGTCGCTGACTGACTATTAATCTCTGATTATTAAAAAATCAGCCAAATAGTTCTACTACAAAATCTCATTATAACCAAATATAAACTGACCTTTTTGTATTTTACGTGTTTTCAACTTTATTCCAAGTTAAAACTTTTAAACTATTCTTTTTAAGGGGGTTTTCTGTGGAGATTTTTAGTAATTTTTATATATAGTTGAAATCATGAGTCAATTGAAGCTAGACCACGGTGGAAATCCTGGAAGCACTGAACGACCATTTCGTCCTTTTGTGGGACTCCTCAGTGGCAGTGCGGGTCCACGATCCTACCTATCTAGATTCCAACCCAGGACCTATCAATCTCGCGCCAGAGAACTTGACCGATAGACCACTGAGCCGGCTGGCATCCAACGGTGTTAATGTCTAACTTCAATCAATCCACGAAGTTGAGCAACCATCTCACCAATGTCTTCAGTGAGTTTATATCTCCCAACAGACCTGGTTGAACTCCACTAGTTACTGCTTCTCACTAGAACTCCGGGAAATACATCATGGAGCCAGTCACTAGTGAGCATATGATAAGTGAGTTTTCTGTGGAGTCAATTGAAGTTAAATCACCGTGGAAAATCTATTTAAAATTGTATTTATTTAATTTTTTTCTTTTCTTTTTGCATTCTATTGGTAGATTCTGTCATAATCTAGAAAAAGCTTGCATCGATACTGTAGAATCAGGTAAAATGACAAAAGATTTAGCTATTTGTATTCATGGAAGTAAGAATGTTAAACCAGAGCATTATTTAACAACTATGGATTTTCTAGATGCAATTGTTGATCAACTTAAACAAATAAATATGAAATAGTTTCCCTTTGATGTTTAATGCAAACATGTAAACATTACTCTTGATTGATTAATACTTTTGATAAAGTTGTACTTGGTTATTGTTTTGTTTTTTTAATTCATCATTTATAAAAAATTTGCTTTTTGGTTGCGAGGGGTGGTATTCAAAATCCGATACTAATACACGGTATTCTACGTGCTAACGTTCAAACGGACTACTTGGGCGAGAGTGATCAAGGAAGTGTATGGGATTACCGAACGAAATGGATAGATACTCATTTTGTATATATACCATTCTAATCCTTAGGAAACTAATCCATTACTTAGCGAATGAAATGCACTCGCCCTTTGTTACGTCCTTGAATCTGTCTACCAACTTTCGTGTAGAGGATAACTTGTCTAATGTAGATTAAGACCTTGACGCCATAAGCTGACTGGCTTAACCTTGAGGCTAGTATGCGTGAGTTCGAAGTGGGAGTAGAAAGACGAAAACTATTCTACTACCTGATTGGCTGACAAGCATGCGAGAGAAGGAGAAGACAAGATAATTGGAACACCAATCCCTTTATCCTAATCTCTATCTGGCACCCGAATTCAGATTAGTGTTTAAAGATACATAAATAAATGGATGACTAACGTGACCACAAAGTACAATAATTAGGAAAATACAATGATGCCCAAAACTGGAGGATTAGAGTAGAAACTAAAGTACAAAAGGTTGCGTCTAAATTACAATAGCTTTGGAACAGAAAAGGCTATGACAGTGAATCATACATCAAACGAAAGCTTATGATCTGTAGAATAGACTAGGGGCAAAAGTAAATGTTACAGTTGTACAATCTTTGAATTAAATGAAATAACGTCCCTCAAAATAGCTTCCGTAGTTTGTTAAGGCTTCTTGTTTCGCGGTTCACATCACCATTTAGGTCACTTCTG
The DNA here is from genome assembly GCA_944470415.2 of Schistosoma rodhaini. Taxonomy (NCBI): domain Eukaryota; kingdom Metazoa; phylum Platyhelminthes; class Trematoda; order Strigeidida; family Schistosomatidae; genus Schistosoma; species Schistosoma rodhaini. The sequence continues at coordinate 1,915,730 of OX104036.1, read as the reverse complement.
ATTGACTCTTTATATCACTTTCTGTATTCTGTTGATCGATAAATATCATTAAGCAGCCCAAACACATTGATTTTCTTGTGTTGTTTGAAATGTGAAATGATCTTTCAAGCTTTATTTTAACAAGTGTAGTTTCTTAAACTTTTGATTACGTGTTCTGTTTATTTCTTTATACTTAACTTATGTGCCAGGGATTTTAATTGATGTGAATTGTGAGAAATTGGGTCAGTGTATTTTGTGCTCGAGAGTGGGGATAGTTCGCTTTCCCTCTCGAAATGCTCTCACATGGCAACGCGTATATAGCCTCTGCCAGGGAAGTCTTACTCACTGCCTTCTCGTGGCGGGGATGTTTACGAAAATGAGAGGACGAAAAGTGAATGTCCGGTGCTTTAACCGGGTTGGTGGACACCGAAAGTTCACCTAGGGGAGTTGGAAAATCCTGATCCCAAACCAATGGTGTACATGGGCTCCAGTATCCTGAGAGAACAAATGGCGTACGAATGAATTGTTGTTGACCGGCTACCATGGAACTGTATCACCTCACGATGCTACACTGCGCCTTGTGGGTCAGACCTTTAGGTCGAAGGCTCCGGGTGCGGCCCCCTAAGAAAACCATCTGGCTCAGTTTGGGCACCTGGGTAGTGTCTCAGCCCTCACACAAATGAAACGAGATTTGTGTGGCGCATATATATCTGGTGCCCCTTTATACCAATATTTATGTGTTTAAATAAATAAATATCACTGAATCTGTTTTTTTTGTAGTTTAGTAGCTTTCGTTATACACCAAGCGATTTTGAATGGTCATTTGTAATTTAGTAAAACTATTATTGAGAAGATATTTGAGAAATTTTCTCAGCTTTCTCAAAATTAACCAGCATGATTTTTTCAGACCGAGTATCGAACTTCGATAAGTATGTTGAAAAATTATATATCTGTAAGTTAACTAATTAGTTCATTTAGGTTGTTTCCAATATTAAGGAGGAAGAATGTATTTTGTAATATATGAGAGAATGAATTTGAAAGTAAATCCAACTTTTCCGCTGGTAATCTGGTCCAAGCTTTTTCAAAGAATCAAAATCATCGGATTTAAATAAGTCCATGGTTCTCTGGTTAATTGTATACCGAATAGGTCATTCAGTTAATGTTAACAACTCTAAGATTTTAAAGATACATTCTCCACGTCAGGTAGAAGTTTGTACCGATGATGTCGTTAAAAAGGACGATGAAAGCTCAACAATCAAACCATCCAGCTCAGAGAACAAACCTACATCAAAATCACCCACCTGAGCTTTAAATCTTCTCTACCATCTCGAAATCATACGAGCGTAGTCCTTCTTAATGTCTTACATCAACTCGTCACCCAAATACTGTGAAACTATTCAATCAAATTTAGACGAAAGATCTTATATATTGTTTCCAATACTTTTCAAATATTTAAATAATCGATACAAAGGTGAACAATTACTTACCTGTCTGATATTATAGAGAAATGCTATGAATGATCAAGCGAATTCAGTGAGATTTAAAATCTCAAATGCGTTATTGAAACAAAAACCAAATGCACCTAATATATGTAAAGAAGAAATGAATGCTCTAAAACAGCTACGTAAAGATAGAAAAATTGTTATTATGAGAGCTGACAAAGGAAACACCACTGTCATTATGAATAATTCTGATTATGAGAAAAAAGTCAATGAACATCTCCAATCTGGACCTTATGAAAAAATCAAGATTAACAAATGTAGAGCAACTTTGAATAAGTTGAAAGCCGAAACGGCCAAAATGCTACAGAATTTAAAACCGAAACTAGGACCATCTCTATGGTTTTCTCTATATCCAAAAAGCAACAAACCATGCAGATTTTATGGATTACCAAAAATACATAAAACAAATGTCCCAATAAGACCTGTTGTGGATTATACCAATTCACCAACCTACAATCTTTCTAGATACCTAGCTAAGATTCTTAAACCATATGAAAGCACAATCAAACACGGAATAAAAAATTCTAATGTTTTTAAAGATATTATCTCTAATATTCACATAGAAGAAGATGAAATAATGGCAAGTTTTGATGTTTGCTCATTATTCACTAATGTTCCAATTAAGAAAACACTAGATATTATATGTAATCTATTAGATTCTGACACTGATCTTAAACAACGCTGTCCTTTAGTTACCTCGGATATTATTAAAGCGTTAGATCTATGTTTACGTTCAACTATATTCAGTTTCCGAGGGGATTTATACAGACAGACAGAAGGTGTAGCTATGGGATCACCAGTTTCACCAATTGTTGCTAACCTCTTTATGCATTCATTGGAAACTAGTGCCATCTCATTATGTTCTCAGGCACCAAAAGTATGGTTAAGATATGTAGATGACACCTTTGTCATTATAAAACGGAACCATTTGGATGAACTGTTTAAACTTATCAACAACTTTGATAGAAAAATCAAGTTCACCAAAGAGTTGGAATCTCCTGAAAACACATTACCTTTCCTAGACTGTTTAGTGGAAAGGAAAGTTAATAATAGCTTAAAAATTAGTATATTTCGAAAGCCGACAAATTCAGAAAAAATTTCTAGATTTTAAATCGGCACATCCACACTCAACCAAAGTGACAGTAGTCAAAAATATGATTACAAGAGCTCAAAAACTTGTCACTGAACCAAACGATATGAAAACGGAAATAAATTTAATTACATCTACCTTAATTAAGAACAATTATCCAAAAGATTTTATTAAAAGAATAATTAAGAATGAAAGAAAAGACGACATTATTAATACAAAAAGATTACAGAAAAAAGAATGGGTTAACACAGTAGTGATCCCATATCGGAAAGGAATTTCGGAAGATATTCGAAGAATCTTAAATAATCAAAATATAAGAGTATTTTTTCGAACAAACAATACTCTAAAATCAAAATTAGTAAGAATTAAAGATCCAATACATAAAGAAGAACAACAAAATTGTGTCTATGAAATCAAATGTAGGGATTGTAATGCAACATATGTAGGTGAAACATCAAGACAACTGAATGTGAGGGTGAAGGAACACAAACAATGTTTGAAACATATTCCTAAATCCTCAGATGATGTAAGGAAATTGGAGAACAAATCAGCTATAGCATTACATTCGTTAGAATCAGGTCATACAATTGATTTCGATGGCACAAGAATCCTTCAAAAAGCTTTTAATTCTTACAAGGAGAGACAAACAGCTGAAGCCCTATACATTTGGGCTAATCCAAACAATATTAATAGGAAAGATGGAATACAATTAGCAGTGCCATGGCAGCTAATCATTAATAAGTAACAACCTGAACTCCTTAATGTTTTTATCGAATTCGTATTATCTAAAATGACAACAATTACACTCAATGATTCTAATCTATTGTCTTATCGAAATTTGTTAAACAATTCACTGAAACATTAAAAATGACACATACATACAGTCAAAATTACGCTCTTCAAATTTCACCTTTTTTTTTTTATTTGTTTAATTATTCTTCATGTTATACATGCTGTGACACAGATATGATTCATATCACATATATTACAAATTGTATGTTTCCTTATAAATTCACTGATAAGAGACAATATATGAATGTGAATGTAATTTTCTCCTCTTACCTCTTACGTTTTCTATACAATTATCTTCACTACACATCACATATCTCTTAAACATACCTAGTTTAGACTATTGTTAACGTTGATTGGATGACCTATTCAGTGTATAATGAACTCGGAGAACCATGTACTACCTATTTATATTTGATAATTTTGATGTTTGATTATAATTCCTTGAAAAAGCTTGGACCAGATTGCCAGGCGAAACGTTGGATTTATTTTAAAAAATTCATTCGCTGAGATTTTACAAATATATTATTCCTATTTAATGTCTTACTTCAACTCGGCGCTCAAATACTGTGAAACTATTCGTTCTAATTTAGACGAGAGTTCTTATATAAATGCTATGAATTATTTCTTTGTTTGACTGTATCATTCTCCATTTTAGACATACCTTGACCTTGATTAGATTTTCATTTAACCTATGTCTGAAACAAATAATAATGACATGTAAATATAATAGCATGTAAAATGATAGTTGCCATATTTACAAATTACTATCCAGTAAAGTACGCTTTCAGAGTTTGATGGAGAATGCTGGTGAGCGGCCTATGCTCCTCGACGAGGGGTAACAGGCGTAAGTAAGTAAAGTACGCTTTGATGTTAAAAAGATTAGATACACGATGGATTTACATATTACCTCAAAGACTTGACTTAAACTAATGTAGTAATCGGATCATTGTTATTCTTACTGAAATATTCCAGTACATCATGGAAGACTGGTAGTGATATACTGGATCAATCAAACATAGACCAAAAGATAAGCGTAATCTAATCGCCAAGATTTGACTCTATTTCCTAGGGAAAGAAATGAACATCATTGATTGGAAATGTAACTTTTTTTTCTACAGGAGGAAGATATGCATTCATGAATGAGTGTACATATATTCTGGACTCAGTTTTACTTACTTACACCTGTTACCCCTCGTGAAGGAGCATTGACCGCACACCAGCATTCTCCATCCAACCATGTCCTGGACAATCCTTTTCATATTTGTTTCTATTTCCCGACGTAATGTGTTCTTTGGCCTTCCTCTTTTCTGCTTCCCTTCACCATTCCAAGTTAGGGATTGTCTTGTAATGCACATTGGTGATTTCCTTAATGTATGTCCTATCCACTTCCAACGTCTTTTCCTAATTTCCTCTTCAGCTGGAAGCTGGTTCGTCCTCTCCCATAAAACGCTGTTGCTGATAGTATCCGGCCAATGAATGTTGTTTATTTTGCTTAAACAACTGTTTATAAATATTTGTACCTTCTTGACGATGGTTGTAGTAGTAGTTCTCCACGTTTCATCTCCGTACAGTAGAACTGTCTTGACTTTCGTATTGAAGATGGTGACTTTGATATTAGTTGATAGTTGTTTTGAGTTCCATATGTTCTTCAGTTGTAGGAATGCAGCCGTTGATTTGCCAATCCTCACCTTTACATCTGCATGCGATCCTCCTTTCTTAGTCAGTAAATCTTCCTTCTCATTATCGATTTTCTCAGTTAAATAACTGGTTTGGCCTCGAGTATATAAAGTCAGTGTTATATCTTGTGGCCGAGTAGATGCCTTGCTAACGTATGATGTGATAAGACCGCCAATCAGAAAACAGCGAATTATCTATTAGAACAGTGACACACGAAAACCGTACGAGCAGTCTAGAGTGCTTATCTATTCTGCTTTCTACCTAGCCCAGCCAGTTAAGTCCAGAACACCAATAACAGCCTCTGTGGTATGAATCATTATATTTCAAACATACTGAGTTTATATACCAAACAGACTGACTGCATCGTACCAATAAAATAGAAAATAACATTTGTACAAGATTCAGCCAAATGTGGCTGTGAATGTGGGAGGCAGCAATTAATAAACTAGGGATAACTCAAGAATGGTAAATCGTATAATATTAGTCTACAGGTCAAAATAAAGCTTATCATAAGGGAAACATGAATACGAACGGTTCAGTTATTTTGCAATAATACGACAAAAAATATATGCATAATATTGGTCCATAAATGGATCCCAAAGTTACCATTCACTACTGTTATCGAGACATAACACCCCCCTTTTTAAAAACAATCCGGATTTTAAATTTCTCAAATATATCCCCCCCCACGAAATAGCGTTGGATCCTCATATTCACAAGTTACATTAATGTGACTTTATGCATAACATATTTCCTGCATTCCATAGAGAATCTACTACAACTGACTTGATGGCGAGGATCGACAACATTAGATATGAGGTCAGAGTAATGTTATGACTGACAAGTTGACCGATATCTAGATAAGAGATTTGTCGGTGTATTATTTTCAGCTATCGCTAACTTCCTAAGCTTCCATAAATTTTACGTATCTGCCGGTAAGGCGAATTTTGAGTTTTGGGCTGTGAATAATCCTAACTCCTGTTGGTCTAGGATGTATCCCCTTCTAGCTCAGTCTTGGATCAAGATGGATGATATGTACATCTAACGTTTCCAAACCAAATAATGTGCATAGTATAATTTAAACCCACCAGTAAGTTCCGACTGTTTAAATAGGCCTTTTCGCATGTACATAATTTCTTGGGTAACTATCTTCTTTCTGTAGATTTCATGCAAAAAATTGATGACAATAAAAGCTTTTTATGAGCAGAAAAAAAACCCATAAAATTCACACCCAATAGTTTGTTTAGGTTTATTGTAAAATCAGTCTCTGTGAATGAACCTTCACTCTGTATACAAATTTATATTTTGATGGCTTCGTATTATAAAATAATAGAAATTCTCATTCATATAAGCTTCAGAGATCATGTACCTACAACATTTCTTTGAAAATGTCGTCAGCTTCACCACTTGGAATAGAGATTTTAGACAATTGTAACGATGGTTACTAGAGTTGGATACTAGCTATACGCAATCACTTCAATGGTTCCGAAAGTAGAGATTCCGTTAGACTACTGAAGTAATATTTTCGAGTGACGTAGGTGAGTGTAGGTTGAGGGATCGAGCTGTTGTACAAATTCTAAACCCTTGGAAATCTATGCCCATAGTTGATATTACGCTCTTGACTAAAACTGTAAGAGATTGTGACGTTTAAGCAATTTTGTAACATTTAGAGTTCGTACTTACTTACTTACTTACGCCTGTTACCCCTCGTCGAGGAGCATAGGCCGCTCACCAGCATTCTCCATCCAACTCTGTCCTGAGCCTTCCTTTCCAGTTACTATTCAGCCTTTTCATATCGGCTTCTATTTCCCGGCGTAGTGTGTTCTTTGGCCTTCCGCTTCCCTTCCGGATTCCAAGTTAGGGATTGAGTTGTGATGCACATTGGTGATTTCCTTAATGTATGTCCGATCCACTTCCAACGTCTTTTCCTAATTTCCTCTTCAAATGGAAGCTTCTCTGTCCTCTCCCATAAAACGCTGTTGCTGATAGTATCCGGCCAGTGGATGTTGAGTATTTTGCGTAGACAACTGTTTATAAATACTTGTACCTTCCTGATGATGGCCGTAGTAGTTCTCCACGTTTCAGCTCCCTCCGTACAGTAGAAGTGACTGTCTTGACGTTCGTATTGAAGATTCTGACCTTGAAATTGGTTGAGAGTTGTTTTGAGTTCCATATGTTCTTCAATTGTAGAAATGCTGCCCTTGCTTTGCCAATCCTCGCCTTTACATCTGCATCCGATCCCCCTTGTTTATCAACGATGCTCCGCAGGTACTTGAATGTTTCCACCTCTTCCAGAGTTTCGCCATCAAGTGTTATTGGGTTGGTGTTCTCCGTGTTGCATTTGAGAATCTTGCTTTTTCCTTTGTGAATGTGGAGGCCTATCGATGCGGAGGCTGCTGCTACATTTGCTGTCTTCATCTGCATTTGGTCGTGTGTATGAGAGAGGAGGGCTAGGTCATCTGCGAAGTCCAAATCATCTAATTGATTCTGAGAAGTCCATTGTATTCCGTGTTTCCCTCCAGATGTTGAATTCTTCATAATCCAGTCAATCACTAGAAGGAAGAGGAATGGGGAGAGTAGAGAGCATTGTCTGACTCCGGTCCTTACTGGAAATGCATCTGTCAGCTGTCCTCCATGCACCACTTTGCACTGTAGTCCATCGTATGAGTTTTGGATAATGTTGACGATCTTTTCAAAAACTCCATAGTGTCGAAGAAGTTTCCATAATGTTCTCCTGTCCACGCTGTCAAACGCCTTCTCATAGTCGATGAAGTTGACGTATAGTGATGAGTTCCACTCAACTGATTGTTCCACGATGATCCTTAGTGTCGCAATCTGGTCTGTGCACGACCGATCCCTACGCAATCCAGCCTGATGATCCCTTAGTTCGGCGTCTACTGCGTCTTTCATCTGATTCAGAAGCACTCTGTTGAAAACTTTTCCTGGTACTGATAACAAACTGATACCTCTGTAGTTCTCACATTGGCTCAGATCTCCTTTCTTTGGTATCTTGATGAGATATCCTTCTTTCCAGTCCGTTGGCACTTGTTCCTCTTCCCAAATATTCTTGAATAGAAGGTGAAGCATGTTTGCAGTTATTTCAATGTCTGACTTCAGTGCTTCAGCTGGTATATTGTCAGGTCCTGCTGCCTTCCCACTTTTGATTTGTCTGATGGCCATCTTGACTTCTTCGATCGTTGGTGGAGTGACATCTATTGGAAGGTGAATGTGGGCTGCTTCGATGTTTGGTGTATCCAATGGGGTTGGTCTATTCAACAGTTCCTCGAAGTATTCTGCCCATCTTTTCCTCTGTTCTTGAATCTCAGTGATTGTCTTTCCTTCTGTGTTTTTGACTGGTCTCTCTGGTTTGCTATATCTCCCTGCCAATTTCTTCGTTGTATCATATAGTTGTTTCATATTCCCTTCTCTTGCAGCTTTTTCCGCCGTCGTTGCTAGTTCTCCTATGTATTTCTGCTTGTCGGCTTTAATGCTTTTCTTCACTTCCCTGTTTGCTAATGCGTAGTCTGCTTGTGCTTTGACTTTCTCTGCTCGTGTTCGGCTGTTGTTAATTGCTAGTATCTTGTTCTTCCTTTCTTGAATTTTGTCCAGGGTTCCCATAGAGATCCATTCCTTGTGATGATGCTTCTTAGGACCAAGAACCTCCTGATACGTTGAAGTTAGTGCTTCTTTTATCCCTTTCCAGTTGTCCTCCAAAGTAGTTTCTTGTTCTTTCAGTAGATCCTGTAGAGCTTGGAACCTGTTGTTGAGAGTTATCTTGAATTCATGGAGCTTGTCAGTATCTCGAAGGAAGGCTGTATTGAACCTTTGTAGTGCTGTTTGTCCAGTTGTCCAGTGTTTCTTTAGCTTCAGTCTCATATTGGCCACAACCAGGTGGTGATCTGAAGCTATGTCAGCTCCTCTCCGGGTTCTTACATCTTCCATTGATCTTTGGAATTTTTTGTTGATACAGATGTGATCAATCTGGTTCTCTGTGGTGTGGTCCGGCGAGATCCATGTAGCTTTGTGTATGCGTTTGTGTGGGAATATTGTGCCGCCTATAACCAATTTGTTGAATGCACATAGGTTTGCAAGTCTCTCCCCATTTTCATTTCTCTCTCCTAATCCATGTCGTCCAATTATATCTTCATATCTTGTGTTGTCCACTCCAACTTTAGCATTTAGATCTCCCATCAGGATGGTCAGGTCCTTTCGTGAGCACTTCTCTATAATTGATTGCAGCTTTCCATAGAAATGATCTTTATCATCGTCGTTGCTATCATTGGTGGGTGCATAACATTGGATAACGTTCATTGTGATCCCTTGCTTCTTTGTTCTGAATGATGCTTTGATTATCCTGGGTCCATGAGATTCACATCCCACAAGTGCATTTTGTGCTTCTTTGGACAGCATTGGAGCAACTGCCTGAGTGTGTGGAGCATTTTCCCCTTCGTGACCGGAGTACAGCAGCATCTCTCCTGTACCTAGCCTTTGTTGTCCAGTTTGTGTCCAATGGGTTTCGCTGATTCCGAGTACTGCCAAGTCGTATCTCTTCATTTCCATTGCAATTTGGCTGGTCTTCCCTGTCTCCCACATTGTCCGGACGTTCCATGTACCTATAAAGAGTGTTGCTGTGGTTGTTAGAAGGTGCATCGGTCTCGTGACTTCCGAAGAATTTCGACTTTCATCATGAGACGTCATAATTATTCCTTCAACTTGGAGGGCAGAGTTTAAATGGTTTGAATTATTTTTTCTGGTTAGCGTTTTTTTAGCGAGTTAGCTTTTCTACGGGATGGGATCGCTAACCTCATGCCCAACCCTCCTCCTTTACCGGGGCTTGGGACCGGCAGTAACTCTAGAAGAGCTACAGGCGGAGTATTTAGAGTTCGTATTAACCTATTATGGCATAACGATAATTAGTTGATAAAAAACAATTTTTAAGTTATGCATACACATATCTTATAAATCTTGAGGGACTAGTATTTTCGGGGAAACTGTTGCTACCGTGTTCTTTTCACCATCGGGCTTATTAAAACACAACCGAATCCTAGATGTACGGGCACTGTAGCTGAGTAATCACAGCTCGACGGGTGGTTTCCTCCATTGAAAGGTAGTGTGTAGTGAACGAACACTAAAATGGGGAAGACTAATTTACTATTTAATGCAAAACTACAGAGATCTTTCGTAAAATGTGAAAAACACACATTAAATTACTTCATTTACAAATCTTCCATCAATTGTGCTTTACATCCTTCCTATTCTCAATTCCTTTCCTACTTATGTCTGTCGACATAAGTAGCATGCATACAACACAGGTGCACATTACTTACCTACACCTGTTACCCCTCGTGGAGGATCATAGGCCTGCCGTCAGCATTCTCCATGAAACTTTGTCCTGGACAATACTTTCCAGTTGCCATGAGGTAGGTGTTAAGAGGCTTACAACAGAGCAATAAGTTTCAGTACGGGATTCACCCAAACGTGGATTCTACTGGGAGTGGATAAAGTGAGGTTGATCTAATCTCGTCGATACAATATTGTCTTGAGTAAGATTCATTGTTTTTCGCCTACAGTTGGATTCCTTTCGGATTGAACAGTGAGTTTAGTTGAAAAATAATCTTTTTATCGAAACTATTAATTAGTTGAGGACATCTTTCTTCTTTCCCTGTCATTTCTATGGGGAATATCATTACCTACTATTATAATTAGTATGACCGTTTGATCATATTATATCATGCGACGATGTCTACAAAAAGGGATCATCTCATTTCCTGAAGTTCATCTATTTTGGTTTACTGATTTGTCATGTATTCATCCTTCAATGGCATGCTAACTTTTAATTTGGCCACTGTGTGTTACTAACCCTCTCATGAAAAATGCCATGAATTTATTCGATTAGCTTGTTTGGGGGATGAATTTTTCATGTAACCATTTTACTGTATAAGGATTATCCTGAGAAATCAGTTCCCTCTTTTGATCTCGGTTATTCTTCGCTCGATTTTGTTGTTCTTCACTCGATATTACTTTATAATTTGCAGTAGTTTGATTTATTTTCAATCATTTGCATACTTATGACTAATGGATTCTTTTTCAATAGGGCACTTATGCCATTCATCTACAATCTGAACCTAGGGAACGAAATTCCACAACAACCATCCACCTGAGCTACAAATCTTCCCCACCATCTCAGAATTCATTTATACTTCTATTTCAATATTCATTCTTACTGTTGGCCGAAGCGCTTTTCAAATGTTTTCTGTGTGTACACACTAGTACTTGGAGGTTTGTTAAATTGGACAGCAAGTCTAATTTTGACGTTTAATTTCATGATCCACATATACTTCCAGTTGAAAGTCATGTACTATCTTAGGTTCTATACTTGATGCTTTAATTCGATTCCAAATGCATTATTTGAAAGATATATATTGTCTTTTTGACTGTTCTTTCTATGGCGTGATCGAAATTTGGACACCAAAGAATAATTATTAACATATACTTCTTAAAGTCTTGTAACTTTGGTTTCGCTGGAATTTTCAAAAAACGTTGAGGTCTATTGGTTAAGTGGTCTGGTGCGAGACTGGTGGGTCCTGGGTTGGAATCTCTCGAGGCGGGATCGTGGATGCGCACTGTTGAGGAGTCCGACACTAGGACGAAACAGCCATCTAGTGCCTCCAGGTTTTCCATAGCGGTCTTGCTTCTATTAGACTGATGATTTCAACTGTGAAAATCCTATTATACTTTTAAACGTACATACGCTTTAACTGTTGTGTGACTAACAATAAGGTAATAATTGATTAGAGAACGAGTGATCTACGAAATAACTTCCTTTAACCATGTACGAGATTTTACCACGTTTATTTTATGTTGCCATTTTTTGGTCTAATCGCCTTTCGATTTCTTTTAACCTACTCCAATATCATCGAACATTATGAGTTGCGGTAGGTGGATGTTAGGCGTATGCAACGTATGTTCCAGCCACCACAATCGTCAGGTTCAATCTCACCAATCAATATGAAATGTTTACCTATTACCCTACATCTAACCTCAACATTTCTCAATATTAGGTTGTTCCAACATACGTGAGTGATTGCTGAAAGACATCAATCTATGATAATATGTGTTCAAATAAATAAATAAATATGCTAGTAACCCATGAATCAAGTTGTTATCACACTTACTATCAATATATCAAGGGGGAGGAAACAAATGGATATGGAGGATTGTAAAAGTTACGCAGGATAAAGGGTCTTATGCCAACATGTCATTTTACTGCACGATCTTGTCTTTGATCTCAAATCATTCATAATTAAAGATCATTGTTTGCTATCGTTCTTACGTTTTCGAATGCATTTCCTGACATGAATAAATATTTCGTTGTTCCTTCTCATGATATCCCTAATAACTACTTCCAGATTAATGCTTAATCAGTACTGTCAAGTTAGTTAAGGATTATGATGTATTTGAAGTGAAAGTGAAGGTGTTGAAAAAAAACAGCCTTAGATATATCCATTTTGTTCGTTGATGGAATGAGCTTATCTAATTGAGTATAACTGCTTAACAAGTTAGAAACCTTGAGTTCAAGTCACAAAAATTATCGTTTTCAGTAATTGCTGTAGAATTCCATAGGGGTCCTGAAAACTCTAGGAAACATTCTATACAATCAACAGTGTGTAGATGTCTCTCAGAAACATTTAGCAAGTGAAAATTCACATGTCATATTGTAGTGAACGAGAACACGAAAGTGGACAATCGAATTTATTTAAGCAAAAATTACAGACTATTTCACTAAATTCTGATAACCATGCAGTAAACAGTTGATTTGCAAAATAACAATCAATTGTCTCAATCTTCACTGTTCCTGCTGTAAATATCAGTCCGTCTTCTCTGATTTCATTGTTCATGCATTTTCGTACCGATTGCGCTTCATACCTCTTCGTTCCTTATCGATCTTCTGTCAAAATACATTCTATGTCTGACTATCACCATATACTAATTATATGGATAAAAGTAGACCAAACTACAATGTTTCTGATTGAACGATTACCTGTCCTACTACTATGTTTAGTATGGTTCCACAAACTCGTAGAAACTCGAGATCATCTGAAATTGTATAAATACCTTCAATTTTCTATACATCAACTAAACTTTTAGTAGAGTGCTCTTTTCACACTTTACTCTTTTCTCTGTTATTCAATTTGTATAGGTGTCGCTTATAGTTATTAGAAGAGTTTAGGTAACTGATTTACTCCTATCAGCAATGTTTTCGCAAAATATTACTTTATAGGATCAATCACTGAGTACATAATAATTTTAAAACAATGGAGAAGATTTGTAGCTCAGGTGACTGATTTTGATGTAGGTTTTTTTCTCTCAGGTGGATAGTTTGGTCGTTCAGAAGGACGATGAAAACTCCACGACTAAACCATCCAGCTCAGAGAACAAACCTACATCAAAAACATAATTAATTTATTCAGCTGGAACAACTCACATGGAAACAGATTCGTATTAAAGAATAATAATCATAATCTCATGTTACTATGTCACTATGCAGTTTCTTTCAAATTAGTTTATTGGTTTTGTAATACACTACTATTTGTATATGGTTAATATTATCGATCCAAGTGTAGATCTAAAGTAGGTTATGTAATATCAAGTAAATTCTTTGAAAAATTGTCTATAAAATAGACAGTTGAAAATCATATTCATTTTACACTCTTAATTAAGTTATAATCTAGTGAATTACGTAACATTCTTACAGATAAGTAATTTATATATGTGTCTAACCCGCGAGAGTGGGTTCGTGGATGCGCACTGCTGAGGAGTCCCATAGTAGGACGAAACGGCCGTCCAGTGCTTCCAGGTTTTCGATGGTGGTCTAGCTTCAATTGACTAATGATTTCAACTTTGAAAAATACTGAAATCTCCACAAATCCCCTTCTAAATTTATATATAAGTTTATTAAACTAATAGGAAGACCCAGGACTAAATGAGTAGGTTGGAGAATGCTGGTCGGCGGCCTATGCTCCATTGAGAATAACAGACGTAAGTAAGTAAGTAAGTAAGTAATATTTATATCATTGAAAATTACATTTAGGCAAAACAAAGTAATCATATTAATTTCAAAATCATTGTCTGTTGAATTGAAGTTCCTTTTAATAAAACTGCTTTCCCAGAAGAGATAGGTTTGTTAGAGATCTTGGAATTATTTGAAATTCCAATTGTTCATTTTAAGAGATTCTAAAATACAATGATACAAAGTTAAAGAATGGAAAGAAGATTAAAACATCCAAAATTCAATGCATAAATTAAGTTTAATAGTTGAGATCATGAGTCAATTGAAGCTAGACCACTATCGAAAACCTGGCTCAGTGGTCTAGAGGTTAAGCGCAAAACTGTTATGTCCTGGGTTCATGTATGCGCACTGTTTAGAAGATCCACAATAAGACGAAATAGCCATCCAGTGTTTCCAGGTTTTCCATGGTGGTCTAGCTTCAATTGACTCATGATCCCAACTATTAAGATTACTATAATATCCACAAAAACCCTCTTGATATCACTCACATAAATAACATTTTTATCGGTCAGTCAGTCAGCTATAACGTAGGACCAGGCACATTTATGCATCGGTCCAAGTTGCCATACCTTGTTAGCAAAACAAGATGAATACCGGATTCATAGAAATAGTTCATTTACTGGTGGTAATATATAAAAGAAAGCTTGTATATAAGGATATAGTATAGGAAGGAAGAAAGATATGATGCAATTTTAATCTCAAGGTTTAAGGAAAGATAAAGAGTGTATACACCTACGCCATTGTGATCGATTCTGAGCCATGTCACCTAGAGTCTCCAACCATTGGTTACGATAGTTACGCGGATTACAACCAAGTAGTCTGCATCTGCCAACATGGCTCAGGCTAGAAGTTAGTGACTTCAAACACTGATGCCATGTTTTGGTTTGGCCACCCCTAACTTTCTTCCAACTGTTGCCAATACTAGTCAGCATAACGCGTCATGGTAATCGGTGTTCAGGCATACATAACAACACATGGCCCAACCATCTCAGTCGATGAAGATTCATCACCTCATCAACTGATTTACCAGCATCATTCCCTAATACTCTGTGTTTAACCTGATTATTACTTACCTAGTGATCCCAGCATATGCGAGCAATATTTCTAAGGCATCTGTGGTCAAATACTAGCAACTTGCGAGTATCTTCTACTCTTAATGGCCACGTTTCACAGCCATAAAGTAGAACAGAGCGAACTGATGCGCAGTATACTCGTCCCTTAATTGATAGACGGATATCTAGTTTTCGCCACAAGTGACGTAAATTGGCAAAAGCCAAACGAGCTTTCCGAATCCGTGCTGAGATTTCGTTAAACACCAATCCATTAGGGCTGATCAAACTTCCAAGATAAGTGAAGTTGTCAACGCGTTCGACTACTTCACATTTTTATAGATCAACCTCATCTTCTCATTATACTTTTAAAATTTACATAAAAAACGATTAATTTAAAAAGAAAAAATTACTTACGTCTTCTATATATAAATAATGGAAAAGCAATGCATAATACTGTTGCTATCAATAGAAATGGTAATAAAAGTGAGATAGTGAAACGACGTATAATAAAATCGACATCAAATTTTTGACTAGCCTCTAATAATTGTTGTTCATAGCTAAGAATTGAAAATGTATATGGTAATACTGGATCGTTTGTTGTTTGTTCTATATTTCGATTGGTGGAGACTTCTATAGAATTATTGATTGGTTTCTTCAAATTCATATCACATGGTTCAGTATAGTTTTGGTAAAGAAAACAAAATAATGATTATAGATCAGAAGCGATTTTGTGGAGAATTCACCACTTTCATAGTTGAAATCATGAATCAATTGAAGCTAGATCAGTCAAGTGCTCTAGTGCGAGACTGTTAGTTACTGAGTTCGAATCTTTCGGGTGCGGGATCGTGGATGCGCACTGCCACTGAGAAGTTCTATAATAGGACGAAACGGCCATCCAGTGCTTCCAGGTTTTCCATGTTGGTCTAGCTTCAATTGACTCATGATTTCAACAATGAAAATAATGATTGTTTGAAAATATTGAATGATGTTTTATTCAACAAACTATTTCATCATTTGTTCTGAATGTAAATATCAACAGTCTAGATTCTTAATGAAGGTAGGATGATAGACTTGAAATCTGATAACATTAGACTTACTAAATTAGTAAGCATCTTAACTTATGATATGAATGTGTAGTTATGTCTTGACAATATTAGGCCAACTTTGTCGTTTACTTGATCCATGAAAAAGTTCCATCCTATTTTAGGACCTTGGATACATCCAAACACGTGAGTACTGGGGAAATATCTATCTATCTATGCCACTTAGCCTTTCTTTTTACTTTAATGCTTTTACGTTTTTGCAATGCAAGGATGAAAAGTAGTTATTGTAAGATCCATTTTGAAGATTTTGTGTGTGAAGACCAATCCATGCATACATTTGTAGCTTTTTCTTCTTGATTTATTTGGTTGTACATTATTTTTAGTCTTTTTGATGCCATTTGAGATTGTAATGTTTCATTTTACTATAGTTTTTTTAGTTTTCTTTCGCCTTCACTGAGTTTCGATGTTTCTTCCTGAACAGTATTCATGTAATTCATTTAGTATTGTTTGTTTGAATCTTCTCATTGATGTGTTAGGACTCCAACTGGTCAGTCTCTAATTCGTATATGTGCATACTGTACGTATTGCCTCGATATAGCCTTAATTTAAAAGCATTGTATGCAAAGATGGATAGTGGCTAGAAGTGGAATCCAGGACGTGCGCTACTTCGTCTTATTTGGGACTCGTCAGCTGGATGTAACTGCATCTGAGAGTTGATGTTCACTCTGGGACTCGAACACAGTACCCTTCTCTTCAAATGACGTCGCGTTATCCACTCAGCTACTGAGTCCTGATAGCCACCTCCTTGTGCAATGGGGTGAAGTTTAAATCTACTTAGCATTGTTTGTTTGAATCTTCGAATTGATGTTTTCGGACTGCAACAGGTCAGTCTCTAATTGACATATGTGCACACTGTCCCAAATAGGACGAAACGCGCATCCTGGATTCCACTGCTAACCACTATCCATTTTTGCTTACAATTTACAAGATAGTTTAATAAATTCATAAGTTACTTACTGTTACACTGCAGCCAGTGATTGGGCACTCTGTATTTTGAATATCTTCACAAACAACATCACTCGCGATATTCATTGAAGTCTTCATGGAATGCACCATGTTTTCTGGGATGTTTTCAATATCATTTATTTCATTACAAACTTTAGGAACAGAAAAAAAATTATTATAGTTTCATTATGATACTGATACATTCATGAACTATGAATCAATAAGAAAGATTAGACAGAAATGGAAAAGTTATGGATATGAACAGATTTTGTAAAACTGTCATTTCGATAATGTATTAAGAAGACGAAGATTATCAGGACTATGTGATGATATATTAGAGCAATACATTTCGAATCAATCTGATCACACAGAATGCACTTGTTAAGGACATTTATATAATCAGAAGCGGTTTTGTGTAGTATTTCCATAGTTGAAATCATGAGTCAATTGAAGCTAGACCACCAGGGAAAACCTGGAAGCACTGGATGGCCGTTTCGTCCTATTATAGAACTTCTCAGTGGCAGTGCGCATCCACGATCCCGCACTCGCGAGATTCGAATCCAGGACCTACCAGTCTCACGGCAGAGCACTTAACCGATAGAGCATCTATATATAGAAGTAAAAAGTCAACTCGAGTGGAAATGGGGGGAAGAATAGACAAGGATAATAATAAACAATTTGATACCTAATCACTCTGGATAATAATTTAATATTACCAGAGTAGGTTTAAGGTGAAAACAAACTGTTTTTGAATACACAAAGGGGGTTTGAATTTTCGTATGGCTAAGGCTTCAATAAACGCCCTTTTACACTTTTATACAACACCACATCAATCTTATGGCCTGTTTCGATTATATGTTTGGCAATAGAGGATGATAGATGATAGATACTCTTATCGGGTCATTTGAGTCTAATCAGAAGGGGTTTTGTGAAGATTTAGTATTTTCATAGTTGAAAGCATGAGCCAATTAAATCTAGACCACCAAGGAAAGCCTAGAAACACTAGACGGCCGTTTCGTCCTATTGTGGGACTCTTCAGCAGCACGCATCCACGACCTCGCCTCTCGAGGTGGGACTCCTCAGCTGTGTGCATCCAAGAGGAGTCCCACAATAGAACGAAACAGCCATCCAGTGCTTCTAGGTTTTCCATGATGGTCTAGCTTCAATTGACTCATGATCTCAACTAATAAGATTACTATAATATCCACAAAACCCCACTTTTGGTATTTAAAAGATTATTGAATTTATGAAAAAATGATAATCAAAATTCTGAAATTATTTCCTTACATGTAAGTGGACTGTATTCAATCAAAGTACCAGATTTTACAACAGTTGGTGGAATCTTTATGACAGTGAAATGTTTTCCATCAGCTTCATAATATACTTGAAATAACAAAGGAAATAGAGCAATTAAAATACGCAAGTGAATGAACAATTCTTATAAAAGTAAACCAGATTATACTATTACCAAGAGAGTCGATTGGAGAGAAGAAGTATATTCA
Source organism: Schistosoma rodhaini (assembly GCA_944470415.2). NCBI lineage: Eukaryota > Metazoa > Platyhelminthes > Trematoda > Strigeidida > Schistosomatidae > Schistosoma > Schistosoma rodhaini. Next base: position 1,897,018 of record OX104036.1, on the reverse strand, counting down.
TAATCCAAGAATGAATTACTATCTCTCTGGGGTTCGACGGCACCAACGTGGTTCACATAATTGAGCAATATCTTCGGTGATAATACTTCCCGCAGTGGTAGGAGAAAAACCCAATTATTAGAGAAGGATATCACATATAACTCGTGGATTTCTGTTGCCCAAAACAGCATCACACAAGTATAGAGCTAACATATAGAAACTACCTACAAAATACCACTGATGATTGGCCTCAAGCACTTATATCTTGGTCACTGAGTTCACTCTCACAACTCAGCATGAAACCCTTGACCCAGCTTATTGTTTTAGAAACCTCAAGAGCTATCCTTCTACAGTGCGGAATTAAAGAATTCAACAGTAGCCCCCATACCTGTGAAATGATGTGTCTGCAATCAAATCCCTTATTCCCTTTTTAATAATACTTATAGTTTCGTCATCAGCCGTCATCTTTCCAATAGAAGGAAAAAAAACAACTGCCTAAAAGTTACCCCAGTGTGAATTGTTGTCTGGGAGAATTCATTCAGTTATATGAACTACAAAGTGAACAATTTTCTATTAATATTCTATTTAAATAAGCAAGTTTCATTTATCATTGTCAGTTACACATATAATTCTGTGGTGGAGAATCAGTCAGTTAGTCAGACACAACGTAGAACGTCGTACATACGTACATCAGCTCGAGTTGCCATACCACATTAACACAGAAATGCAGTTGTCCAGTCAAATTCCATAGTGGTAGTAGTAGTAAGAGTATAAGCATTATGTGAAAGATTAGGGTTTGAAGATGTTATTCAAGGAGTATAATCCAATGAAATAAATATAGAAAGAGAAAAAAGAAAGATAGGGACACAAAGAATTCAGAAGATTATAATTTGGTAGAACACAAAGAGTGGATGCACCTTCGCCATTGCAAACGATTTTGAGCCATGTCATTCAAGGTCTCTTACCATCGATTGCTATCATCTCGCGAATCCCAACCAGGTAGTCTACACCTACCAGCATGACCCAGTCCACTTGTCAGTGACTTCATGGGTTTGTGCCACATTTTGGTCTGACCGCTCCTAGCTTTCTTTCAACCTACTCCTACACCATAAAACATTGCACGTCGGGGCAGTCGGTGGTTGGTCATACGTAACACGTGTCCCAGCCATCTCAACTGATGAAGTTTCAATACATCATTAATCGATATAGTGGAGAATAACTTTTACACTTTTAACATACAGACAACTGGATAGAGTAGTATAAGTTTTTCTACCACCTTATTCTTTACTTAACGTTCAGTAAAGGAAATGCTAATGCTAATAACGTCTTATTTCAAATCCAAAACAGTCCTAAGATAAATTACATTTACATTCTGATGCCTAGTTATGCCGTCATTAAATAAGATAAAAGATAAATTCAATGTGGATGAGATAAACTGGATCTGAAGGACTACATATTTGAACAAATGAAACTTGAACAGTGAAGTATTACCAAAACTCAACATACATTCGTTATCTTTATCTGTAAATTTGCCAGCTCGAAGCATTAAACCGTCTACCTTGTTTTCAAGTGAATCAGGAACCTATAAAGTAGTGTATATTTATAAAATCATGAGAACTTTGTTCTAACATTTACCATTTGTATGGAAAATACATACACAGTATGTGACAAACCTTTACCAACTTAAAACGTGGTCAGAAGTTTGGGATTCCCAGCCATATATTCTTCTATTTGATATAGATGTTTATGAATTGCAGGCATTAGGAAGTTTACTTATAATTTCCAGAGACAAATGTATCACAAACACATTATATGATTTATTAACTGAATAAATGTTTTACTAACTCCGCCTGTAGCTCTTCTAGAGTTACTGCCGGTCCAAAACCCGGGTAAAGGAGGAAAGTTGGGCATTAGGTTAGCGAACCCATCCCGAAGAAAAACTAATTTGCTAAAAAAACGCCACCGAGAAAAAATAATTCAAACGATTTAAACTCTGCCCTGGAAGAATTATGACGCCTCAATCCCTAACTTGGAATCCGGAGGGGAAGCGGAAAAGAGGAAGGCCAAAGAACACACTACGCCGGGAAATAGAAGCCGATATGAAAAGGCTGAATAGTAACTGGAAAGAACTGGAAAGGAAGGCTCAGGACAGAGTTGAATGGAGAATGCTGGTGAGCGGCCTATGCTCCTCGACGAGGGGTAACAGGCGTAAGTAAGTAAGTAATGATGAAAGCCGAGATTTTTCGGAAGTCACGAGGCCGATGCTCTTTCACACTATGCCGGTAAATAGAAGCAGATATGAAAAGGATGAATGTTAACTGGAATGAACTGGAAAGGATTGCCCAGAACAGGGTTGGATGTAGAATACTGGTGTGCGGCCGATGCTGCTCCACGAGGGGTAACAGTCGTAAATAAAAATAAATAAAATAAGTGCTTTACTATACAAAATCTGATTCTAAGACTGATACACAAGCTACCTATATATGGGAGAACAACCGGCTGCCCCAGTAAGAAAGAAGCTTTACGAACTAAAGCTTAATCGAGGGATAAATATAAGATTCACCTTGGAAACAGAATCAGGAAACAAACTATCGTTTATGAATGTATGCATCATCAGGACCAACATAGGAAAACCCGAGACTGAAGTTTATCAGAAATGAACACTAGTCAAATACTCGATTATTACAGCAACAATCCAATGACCGACAAATTAAGTTGTATATAAACTCGATTCAGAAGAGGGGGAACGTATTAACGAATCTCCATTATTCGGAAAACTAAAAAGAAGCACCTGATGGATGTATTTCGATAAGATCTATACTAAAAATACGTCATCAAGAAATGTCTATTAAACCAATCACTTGGCACAAATTAATTACAAAATTAACCAAACGGATGATTCTACGCGATCTGAAAAACGTCTCCGAAACCACAAACAGATTAATAATGCTACTAGGAATAGGTGTAGCACACAAACCCAAAAAATCTTTATAATCAATATTATGCAGTTCAAAAGACAGAATAACAAACAGAGACAAACCAAATTGATCTACAAAATTAATTGTAGCAATTGTGTGAAGCATTAGGTAAGATAAAGCGGCCTATCTACTCCGTCCATGCCCACATGAATATAAGCTGGCCGTAAAACGTCACGACGTAATAATGTACGACAATCAATCAAATTCGAAATCAACAGAATAAACAACTAGTTAGTTGTGAAGAAATTTTATTAACTCACTTCTTGATGAATTGTGTGTTAATCATGTTCTCGAGGACGATAATCAAAACCATCCAGCTCAGAGGAAAAACCACCTCACGTATATACTTTAAGCTACATTTTTTGAACAGTGGCCTATATAGCATTCCTTGAAAAAGGAAACGGAATTCTGACCAGTCTCATAAACTTATCATTAGACTGATGTTTATTTCGTTCACTGTATCAATAAAATCACTCAAAATGGTTGTTTTAAATTAATATAAATTAATGTAAAGATCATGGATGCACACTGCTGAAGAGTCCCACAATAGGACGAAACGGTCATCCAGTGATTCCAGGTTTTCCATGTTAGTCGAGGTTCAGTTGATTCATAATCTCAACTATATAAAACTACTAAAATCTCCACAAAACCTCCTTCTGATCATGATCATATGTTCACTAGTGACTGGCTTCATGAGATATTTCCTGGTGTTCTAGTGAGAGATAGTGACCAGTGGAGTTCAACCAAGTCTGTTGGGAGATATCAACTCACTGAAGACATTGGTGAATAGTTGCTCAATTTCATGGATTAGTTGAAGTTAAACATTAACACCGTCGGATGCCAGCCAGCTCAGTGGTGTCGAGATTAAGCGTTCGCGAGCAAGACTGGTAGTTCCTGGGTTGGAATCTCGCTAGGCGATGTTGTGGATGCGCACTGTCGAGCTATTCCACGATAGAACGAAACGACCGTGCAGTGTTTCCAGTTTTTCCATGGTGGTCCAGCTTCAATTGATTTATGATCTCAACTATATATAATAATTAAATGTTTTTGTAATGGTAATATGCAGCTAATCTTCACAATAATAAGAAAGAACCATGTTTATATCTGAGTATAATTATTCTATTAAATAATTTGCGTTCAAAATATACAAAAGGGTGAATCATTTAAGTAAGCTATTTAGCTTACCTTTTTAAAATAGATTGATATGTTCCCATTTGCATATAAAACACAAACCACTTGAACTGAAAATTGGAGAATAGATTATTAATTCATCAATTATAAATGATTAGATGGGATTTTTGTGGATATTTCAATATTTTCATAGTTGAAGTCATGAGTCAATTGAAACTAGACCACCATGGAAGGAGGAGTCCCATAATAGGATGAAACGGTCGTCCAGTACTTCTAGGTTTTCTATAGTGGTCTAGCTTCAATTGACTCATGACTTCAACTATGAAAATTATAAATGAAATGATCATTTTGAATGAAAATTTTTAATAAAGATAGATGGTGAATAGCAATGGATGTTTCGTCTCATTTAAGACTCATCAGCTGGGTGTACCTGCTAGCTACCTACTTAAGTCAATACCATAACAATCCGTACAGGATGCACAAATGTCAATAAGAGACCCTTCAATTGAAGTGCTAAACATCAATGAGTAGATTCAAACAAACAATACACAAATGAATAGAAAAATTTTGGTATTGAAATTTCACACTCAATTGAGTATCAAATATTGTGATATATTTGAACTTACCATGATTTTCGGTATTATTTTCATTGTTAGAACCTGAATAAGACCATTCGATTGCCAGATATTCATCTATAGATTAAGAATAAGTTAATGTATAACTGAATAATAAGACTAGTTGTAATAACCATTCATTGTGAATAAGAGTATGATTATCATTTCAACAAAATGTATAATCTCTTCAACTATGATTATCATCATTATTAATGTTTGTATCATGATTAGCATGGTCATGATCATCACTTTCACCAATCTGTTCATTCTGTACTTCCATACCAACACCTGTTACTCCAAATGGATCATAGGCTGACGACCAGCATTCTCCAACCCACTCAATCTGTCGTGGGCCTTTATTTTCAGTTCTATTCAACTTTTGTTTCCCACTGAAGTGAAGTCCTGATAGTTGTTTTGTAGCAGTAGTGTAATTTTGGCTAATGGTTAGTAAAGTAGTTTGGGATATACTTAAAGTTTTAATTTAGGTTTATTAATGCTGGTGATATCATTCAAAATAACAATGAAAGTTTCATAACTAAATTTTCTAGCTCAGAGAATAAAACTCCATCAAAATCATCCACCTGAGCAAACGAATCATCTTCACTATTTCAATTTCAATCAAGTTCTTAACCTTTCAAATCGTAAACTTTTTTATACTTACCATTGTTTATCGTTTTTATTGCACACCCAACTGGTATTCCATTGAAAGCTTTAATTATTTCTGTCTGATACATATTCATCCAATTACATGCTAGAAGTATAATCCATTTAAAAGTAATAATAAATAACTAGTAATTGACAAATAGTAATAAATTAGTAGTATTTGAACGTTTGAAAAAGAAAATCTTAAATTCCTTTTATGATTAGCTTTTTTTAGTGAGTCAGTTTTTTAACGGGATGGGGTCGCTAACCCCATACCTAACCCTCCTACTTTGTCCGGGCTTGGGACCGGCAGTCGCTTCCAGAGGAGCTACAGGCGTAGGGAAGCACACAACTGCGTCACAAGACAAGGCCTCACATGGAGTCATCAAAGTCAAAGGAGAACAGGAGGCGCAAAGAATACATTACCCCGAGAAATGGAGATAAACATGAAAAGAATGAACAAAAATTAGATAGAACTGTGAAGGAAGGTCCAAGACAGAGTGGGTTGGAGTATGCAGGTCGGCGGCCTATGCTCCATTGGGAGTAACAGGGGTAAGTAAGCAAGTAAGTAAATTTTTAAATGTTCAAAATATTTCTTTTTTTCTTTATGGACTTAACAGTACTTCTATGCCATATTGTTAAAAAGTATTTGGTAGAAATTTACTTGATATTGTTTGTTTGAATCTTCTCATTGATGTTTAGGACTGCAACTGATCAGTCTCTTATTGGCATATGTGCATACTGTGCGTACTGCTTCAATACAGCCTTAATTCAAAAGCATTATAAGCAGTATGCACATATGCCAATATGAAATTGATCAATTGCAGTCCTAAATATCAATGGGAAGATACAAACGAACAACACCAAGTGAATTTAAGCTTTACTCCATTGCACAAGGTAGTGGCTATCAGGACTCAGTAGCGGAGAGGATAACGCGATGGAGTTTGAAGAGAACGGTACTTGGTTCGAGTCTCAGAGTGAACACCAACTCTAAAATGCAGGTGTATCCAGCTGACGAATCCCAAATAGGACGAAACTCATGTCCTGGATTCCATTGCTAGCCACTATCCATCTTCGCTTATTTAGTAGAAAGCTTCCTTATGATACAGATGATGTAAACTACTCATTACCAGTTTTTTTAAATGTTTATTGATGAACAGTTAAAGGTTCTGACCATTTAAAGTCACTTAGAATTGAACAAAATAACTTATGGCGTAAATTCCTTCAGAAAGATGACCACACCGCTAATTAATTAATACAATTTAAATGGTACTCAAAAACCGGACACCTCAACACTGGTTAATAACCAGTGTTTAATTCATCTCAGAACACTAATCGTTATGTCTTTTAAAAGGAGAATGGAAAACAACGACAACTATGGACACATCACTCCAATGTAGTCTTCTTTTAAAATAATCTTCACAGTAAAGGGAATTGAATTGAATGGAGGTTGAATCAAAATCTTATGCACCACTGAGAAATTGGCAATCCACCAACTCAAGCTCGAACTTTACGTGCAAAAACGATATATCCAATCTCTTCTCCTTCTCTGACCCTAATTCCCTTTTGTAGTACCCCTCAATTATTGCATAACCTCATTTGATAATGAGAGTCTCGAATCAATTTATGATGCAATCTTTTCTATCCTTCTATAGACATAAATTTTCCACAATAACTGCGGCTGAAGCCCCTCTGAAGTTACTACCGGTCTTAAGCCCGGATAAAGGACGTTGCTTAGGCATGAGGTTAGCAACCCCATCTCTTAGAAAACATCCTTTATCAAAAACGCTAACATCAAAAAATCATCTGAAGCATTTAGACCGTTCTCACAGTTGAAGGATCTTCTTTTAGCGGTATAATGAAATCTCATGGCGAAAATCAAGATTCTTGGAAAATCTGACAAACTTCATCATTCTCTCATTCCAGTTACTATTACAATTACTCTCGTTTGTATTCCTTTTGCCGTCAGTTCGATCTACTGAACCTTCTGCTGCCAGGAATTCCACTTTTGATTGGTGTTATATACTACTTATATCTGTCGACATATGTAGTATTCACCAAAATAAGACCTGGTGGTGCTTGGACTATGTGAAACCCATTGGACAGAAAACAATAGATTCGAGAGAGCTGTTGTTGTGTTACGGTCATGAAATGAGAGTGGCGATTAGACAAAGCAGAAACAAAATGACTTAAGAACTAGACAGTATACCAGTCATGGCATTCGAGTCAGATAATGAAGTGACTGCGAAAATGTTTTATGGCATCCTCACAAACATCCGTGAGGAAAAAAAGTACCAGCAGACTGAAAAGATGGTCACCTCATCAAGATACTACACAGAATAGATCTCAGTGAGTGTAAGAGATACAGAAGAGTAACACTACACTCAGTACTAGTCAATACTGGTAACTGTTACTCAACCAAATGAAAGATTCGATAGACATCAAACATTGACGTGAACAATCTGGTGATCGTACGAATCGACCATGTATCCACTGAATTAAGACACCGTGGTTGGTTTTTTAACGATCAACTGAATGGAAATCATCGCTAAATACCGAATTACTTGGTTGTGAGGTAGCATTCCACAACATGGATAGGAGAATATTCTCCGACACTATAGGGTAGACGAGCAGATCGTCACAGTCATACGGAATTCTGACGGCGAATTGTATTTAACATCCGGTCATGGATGACAGTCCACACGTGCACTCCAAGTAAAGACTAGTATCGGACAAAGCTGTTCACTGTCACCTTCCCCCCTCTGATTGTTGATTGGATTATGAAGTGGTCTCCATCTCAGGAGAGGTATGCACTATGATGGGTATCTCAAACACTGATGAATAATTTGTGCTTCTTAGACAAATTGGTCTGCTATTGCATATACAGGAACAAATACAAGTGAAGACAGATAGTGTGGCAGAGGAAACTTGATATAATTAATTTAAGTAGTCAGACGTACCGTAATCAATTGTAAATCCTTTGTAAGATCTAATTATTCTGTCTGTTTCTAATATATTGGTTTCAGAGGATAGGCTTATGATACCTAAAATCCAAAATATTATTGAAAATCAAATGATTTGGATTTATGAATACTACAATAGTTAAAATTGTATTCGATCATAGGTGTCTTCGGAGTATTGCTCATTTATCCTGGGTCCACCGAGTAAGTAATGCAGTTGTTAGGAAACGTGTACTAGGTAAGAATGGCAAATCGATTGATGAAGTAGTGAAACTTCATTAGTTGAGATGGCTGGGACACGTGTTACATATTCCCAACCACCGACTGCCCCGACGTGCAATGTTTTATGGTGTAGGAGTAGGTTGGAAGAAAGCTGGGGGCGAACAGACCAAAACTTTGCACAAATCCATGAAGTCACTGACAAGTGGACTGGGCCATGCTGGTAGGTGTAGACTACCTGGTTGGGATTCGCGAGATGATAGCAATCGATGGTAAGAGACCTTGAATGACATGGCTCAAAATCGTTTGCAATGGCGAAGGTGCATCCACTCTTTGTGTCCTACCAAATTATAATCTTCTGAATTCTTTGTGTCCCTATCTTTCTTTTTTCTCTTCCTAAATTTATTTCACTTGATTATATGTTGCAAATTATCAAGTACAGTTTCATCTTTTAAATTCAATAATCTCCATAAATCCCCCCACACTAATCAGTGTATTCAATAATGACTGGTTTTAAGATATAACTCCTGGAGTACCATTGAGAAGCTGTAACCATTATAGTTCAACCATATGAGGTGTGAGAGTGTTATCTACAGTAGACAATGGAAGATGATTGCGCGATATCGCGAATTGACTTAAATTAGACGTACACATCATTGGATGCTGGCTCAGTGGTCTAGAGATTCAGTGTCTTTGCTAAACTGAAGATACTTGATTCAATATCTGGATGTGTGGTTGCCTAACATTGACTCTTGTACTAAGATTGAACGGCTGTCCAGTTCTTCCAGGGTCTCCATCAGGGGTCTAGCGATGATCGGTCTAGGTCTAGGTCTATCTTACCTGACAGAAGTATTCTATTCCATTGTTAGACTATGCATATAAATCCTTGTCAATAATTTTGATTGATTGTCACTACTTTTATTAACAATAATGTCAACCTTATTATGAAACATATTTAAATTAGTCCAAATGCAAACATAGAAACTTTGAATTATGTACAAGAAATCAAACAAAACTTGAAATGTCAGAAGGGGTTTTTTGTGGAGATTTTTAGTAATTTTGTAGTTGGAATCATGAATCAATTGAAGGTAGACCAACATGGAAAATTTGGAAGCACTGGACGACTGTTTCATCTTATTTTGGGTCTTCTCAACAGTGCACACCCATGATCCCGCCTCACGAGAGTAGAACTCAGGACCCATCAGTCTCGCGTACGAATGCCTAACTTCTAGACCACTGAGCCGGCTGGCATCCAACAGTGTTAATGTCTAACTTCAACTTATCCACACCCATCATTGTCTTCAGTGAGTTACTATGTCACAACAGTTGTGGTTGTACTCTACTGGTCACGGCTTCTGACTAGAACTCCAGGAAATATCTCGCGAGACGGGATCGTGGATGCGCACTTCTGAGGAGCCCTATACCAGGCCAGGTTTTCTATGGTACTGTAGCTTCAACTGACTGATGATTTGAACTATAAAACTTGAAATAATTTGCGTTTTTTGTATGATAGAAAGTGATATGATAATAATTAAACAATTCATTGATCATTGGGTGGTGATCAATGTCATGCATGTCAAGTCCGTTTTAGTGCTGATCATATACTATCGATCAAGTTGCAATATAGCCACTAGTCTAGGTGGTAACATCTCTGCCTGTGAAACTGGGTGACATGGGAACAAATTCATCAGGGAGCACTAGTTCCCTCAAGATGACAGGTACACCTTGCTAATGAGTGCCAAGTAGCAAGAAACCTTGGTCCAGGATTTCCTATTGATCACCTTCAACCACCATCTTATCTCAACATAGTACAGGCAGTTTCGAGCCACCTACACTAGCAGTCACATTGCTACTTGATCGATAGCATTTGATCAGTACTAAGAAGGACTTGACACGCATTACGTCGATCACCACCCAGTGATCAATCAATTGTGATTATGTCACAGTCCTATAGGAGGTCGTTCGTGGCCCGAATAGCTCAGTGGTAACGTCTCTGATTGTGAAGCTGAGTTACAAGGGATCAAATCCATCTGGGAGTATCACTTCACTCAAGATTACAGATACACCTTGCTGACGAGTGCCAAGTAACACGAAACCCTAGTCCAGGATTTCCTATTTCCACCACCTCCAAACAACCATCTTATCTCAATCATTAAACGGAAAAGTAAAATATCAATCAACATAATATTACTAAAGATACATAGAAATAATCATGACCTATTAAGAATAATAGTTCACTTACCATTTATTAATATTTCTATAGATTCATATGGTAATCCATAATAAAAAAATTGAAATTTTGGCTTGATAATCTAAAAAAAAAAAAGTTTTTTTTGTTTGTTTTTTTTTCTTTAAAAAAAAACCAAAAAAAAATTTAAATCACTTACCAAAGTTTCTTCTTCATTAATTGTTGTATAGATAGCATTATTAAATGAGATTGGACATAATTGATTGATTTTAATCAATTCTATATAATAATAACGATTAGACTATTAATTATTATTGATTATTATTATTAAGATGATAATCAATAAATCAATAAAACTTACTTGATTGATTGATTGATTAGAAAAAATTAATTTTTCATGGATCATAGTAAAATGAATATTATTGATTAATTGATTAGTTAATAAAGAGTTACATAATAATAGTAAGATAGATAGAAACCATATTGATATGATCCAATTCAATTTGTGAAACATAGATCGATCTATCTATTTATACAAAAAAGAAAAATATGTGTATATATATAAATCGAATGGATTGAAGTAATAATCTTACTAAGTTACTTACTTACAAATGTTACCCTTCGTGTAGGAACATAGGCGGCTAATCAGTATTCTCCATCCAACCTTCTCCCAACCAATCCTTTCCAGTTCCTTCCAGTTAACATTCATCTTTTTCATATCTGCTTCTATTTCTCAAAGTAATGTGTTCTTTGGCCTTCCTCTTTTCCGCTTCCCTTAATGATTCCAAGTTAGGGATTGCCTCGTGATGCACATTGGTGATTTCCTTAATGTATGTCCTATCCATATCCAACATCTTTTCTTAATTTCCTATTCAGATGGAAGCTGGTTTGTCCTTTCCCACAGAAAATGTTGCTGATGGTATCCGGTTAGTGAATGTTGAGTATTTTGTGTAGACAACTGTTTATAAGTACTTGTATCTTCTTGATGATGGATGTAGTAGTTGTCGAAGTAGGACTGTCTTGACATTCGTATTGAAAATTCTCACTTTGAAGTTAGTTGACAGTTGTTTTGAGTTCCATATGTTCTTCAATTGTAGAAATGCTGCCCTTGCTTTGCCAATCCTCACCGAAGTAATAATCATTCCATATTATATTATATAATCAATTATATAAGTAAACATATACTTGAAATCATGAGTCAATTGAAGCTAGACTATCATGGAGAACCTGAATGCAATAAATCACCGTTTCATCCCATTATGAGCCTCCTCGTTGGCAGTGCGCATCGAAGATTCCACCTCACGTGATTCCAACCCAGGACCTAATAGTCTCGCACTCGAACACTTAACCAATAGACCGGTGAACTGGCTGTCATCCAACGGTGTTAATGTCTAACTTTAACCAATAAGTAGATATCATTACCATGTTCTGATTTGATAAATTAATATATTTGTAATATCTGAATGAGAAGATAAATTAGATTTGTTTTGACGTTTCGTGACTCAATGTAAGCCGACTTCTTCAGAGAATCAATAACCGAATGCTCTGAAGATGATGGCTTACCTTGAGTTACGAAACATCAAAAAAATAATATTATAAATATATTATAGAATCATTAATATAACTCATAAATAATACACTTTAGTTACATAATCCTTAGAAGAAGAAATAAAATTTCTCTGTTATAGACTAATTATAATCTTCAAATTTGTATTGTTCTTGTTGAACTAACCAATAGAATCTTTTCTTTTGTTGTTTGGTTGATTTTCATCCAAGAAAATGGTTGTTTTAATTGAATTCAAGTAAACATGACCTTGAAAATAGAAAAAAAAATTTTTAAAGAAAATAATTTACTATAAAATACCAATCAACGGGGGGGGGACGGAGGTTAGTTTACTCATTGATTGTATATACATTCTTGAAGATGAATACTAATGAAAAACATACACATTTTTTTCTTTTTTTTTTGTTTTTTTGTTTATAAACATTGAAGGTCAACTTGAATTTTTGTAATAGTAAATATTTATGTGTTATAGTTATAGTTTAATTAACACTTTGTTTATTTGAACTTACTTCATGTTATAACGTGTGGTTGCGTACGTGCCCTATTTGATAGATGAACGTACTGATTCCCACCAATTAGAGAGGAGTGAATTATCAATTAGAGCAATGATACATGAAAAACCGTATAAGCAGTCTTGAGTACTTATCAGTCCTGCTATCTGTTTAGCCCAGTAAGTTAAGTTCAGAACACTAATAATAGCCTCTGAATACTTCAGTTTCATTTGAATATTGAACTGATGATGTTGTTTAGAAAAGTAATAAAAGCGAAATGACCAAACTATCCAACTCAGGGAACAAAACTACAACAAGAACTGGTAGTTCTATCTCTTCACTTGAAATTCAGGGATAGGGTTTTATGAATATACTGTTCTTCCAAATTTTTTATTTTAAATGGTCATTAAACAGAATGTATAGGAAATTAATAGTAGTTGCTATTGTAGCTGTAAATAATTCCTCAAAATTAATAGCTTTTTAAGTGTTCAACATTGGATGCTGACCACATTAGTTTTAGTGGACTTGTTTAGCTGAAGGCGTTTGATCATGCATTCGCACTAGATCACGTTACACCACAGCGTAGGAAACATCTCCTACAATCATTAGCCAGATTAGATCAATCGCTTCACGATATATTGATAACGCATCAAATATATCTTCCAACATCTTCGCTTTTGACTTCTGATTTTAACTGGGTGAGGCACGATTCAATTATAGAAAGTGTTACTGGTAAAGAGTTGTCAAACCATAATACTGGTGGTATTTTCACTATTACGTACAATGAAAAATTAACGTCAGTTTATTTTACTACATTTAATTGACATATGTTGATATGAAAAGGGTAAATTAACAGTGAACTTCAAAAGACCTCTATTCACGTTCCTTTTTTTTCATTTTCAAATGAATGAAAGTATTTGATAGAATGAGTACATTGAAGCATTATGATCAATTTTGTTAAGTTCGCTACTTGATTAACGCAGAATATGGTATAAAACTACGGAACTCGAACATATAGAACCCCACAGTCTAAAATCAGAAGATAGAAGAAGGCTGGAGAAGTGCTAGTTGAGTAAGAATCAAAATGTACAGTAAATCACGGGTATTTATAGATATTAAAAATATAATTCAGCCAATCCGCAAAGAGGAATGTTTTGCTACTGTCCATTAGTAGCGTGCCATGTTGAAATTCTAGAAAGCCTCATCACGTTCTGATTGGATGGAAATTTTTCGGCTCCTTTAGGACCTCTGCAGGCTTCATCATCGTTTTTGGAAGCCCTCCTAACACATTCTTTTACATGGTAATTTTTGTGTGATATGATTTATCATGTTTAAATTGAATCTAAATAGCTATTAAATAAGAATTGAGACCTCTATTTCATATGATCGGTTATTAACAACGAAAAATCATTGAATATACTAATTATACTTCTAAACTTGCCTCAAAATATCATATAAATACACTTGAGTTGATCGTTCAATATTAATTCTTCTCATGGAGGAGCATAGACCAACAACAAGCATTCTCCATCCTACCCTGTACTGGATAAAACTTTCCAGTTGCTCCCAGCTGTTATTTATCTTTTTCACGCTCCCAACTCCCGATACAATGTGTTCTTTGATCTGCATCTTCACCGTTTCCCTTCAGTATTCCAAGTTAGCGCTTGCCCGTTCATGCAGTTTGGTGATTTCCACTATGTATGTTCCACCCACCATTTCCATCATCTTTTCCTCATTTCCTCTTCAGTTGAAAGCTGATTTGTTCTCTCAGACATTAGGCTTTTGCTGATGGCGTCCGATCAACGGACATTGAGTGTCTTGTGTAGACAATTATTTATAAATACTTGTACATCTTTGATGATGGCTGTGGTAGTTGTGCAAGTCTCAGCTGCGTACAGTGTGACTGTCTTGATGTTTGTATTAAAAATTCTCACTTTGATGTTGGTTGACAGTTGTTTTGAGTCTCATGTAACTTTCAATCGTAGAAATGCTGTCCTTGCACTGCGAATCATTGCCTCCACGTATGCGTTTATATCCTCCTTGTTCATTAATTATTCTACCCAAATGCGTGAATTTTTCCACCCCTTCCAAAGTTATTGAAGGTTACTGGAGAGTTGTTCGATAGAATGTGCACCACAATCATGAGTTTAATTCCTTCACGTACGAAAACAATTCCTGAATGTGCAGGTTGACCGTTATGGAATTTGAAACAGTGTTACCTCTTCTGATTTGTGAGACAGTAGTATTCAACATTTTCTAGTTCGTTTACCAATGTTATGGGAATCAACTGAATCCATAAATGTTTTTAACATGTCACAAAATGTTCTCTCAGATCAATCTTCGAAGTGAGCAATGTGGCTACTTATATTGTAAATAGTATGTGATTACGTCAAATTGAAAGATCACATTATGTTACTTGATGGGTTTTGTGAGTACGTAATCGATGAAGAAAATTATCTTCTTCGCAACTGCTGATCAAATGAATTTGGCAGCTCGTTTTCTTGATGCTGTTGGTTTTGATGGGGCCTACCAAACCGAGAACAGAAGTTTATTTTTGAACCAAATAGTTGCATTAGATATGAATTGAGTAGCAATACCTGATTGTATAGCCTTCATGAGTTACGAAACATGTGCTTTGCTGTCACAACTTCTCTAATTCTTCATGCACTCGACTAACAATCGAGAGTTGGTTGGTATTGCCACAGATGACTCATTTTTGATAGCTGCTACCATAGCGCAAGTGTATCCAAACTCTCACCACATTTTATGTCGTGTACACCTCATTCGCAATGTTATAAATAGGATAAGTTATTCATTGACTGACATTAACCTTAAACTCTAATTGTAGAGACTGCTGCCTGAAGTTATATAACTATTCCTTCGTCTGATGTTCATTCCAGAAGTGGATAAGTAGATAAAAATATTTAGACATGACAGTCTTTTATACTTTCCGTAGTTACCTTTCATTTATTGAAGCATCAAAAGGGAACTTTTACTGATATATAAGAGATTAGTCGTTGCTTAAGAAACGCAAATGGTCCAATGAGTTTAAGTCTCCCACAACATTCCTTGAACAAAATAATACGAACTTTCAGTTTTGAAGCAGCACAAACTTTATACAAAAAACAACCGTGCTAAGATCTAAATTCAGTGTGTTTCTTCAGACTGGATATTGGATGGAAGTATGAGTTTAAAAGTACACAGCTGGATGTTTTTTACATTGTTCACCCAGACAAATATAGGCTTTTATTTATTACACCGAAATTAAACGTTGGTATAACTAAAACATGAATTGATACTATTGACTTGCATCTCAGAGTTGATGTTCACTCCCAGACTCGAAACCAGTATCGTTCGCTTCAAACGCCATCGCGTTATCCACTCAGCTACTGAGTCCTGATAGCCACTTGCTTGTGCAATGGGGTGAAGTTTGAATTCACTTAGTATTGTTTGTTTGAATCTTCTCATTGATGTTAAGAACTGCAATTGATCAGTCTCTTATTGGCATATGTTCATACTGTGCGTATTGCCTCAATATAGCCTTAATTCACAAGCATTATATGCAAAGATCGAGTCCCAGAGTGAACATCAACTCTGAGATAGAGGTACATCCAGCTAACGAGTCCCGAATAGGACGAAACGCGCGTCCTGGATTCCACTGCTAGTCACTATCCATCTTTGCTTATAATGCTTGTGAATAAGGGATATATCGATATATCGTGATCTGGTGCGGATGCATCACTGAGCACTTTCAGCTAGGTGAGTCCATTAAATTGAATGTGGTCAGCATCCAATGTCGAACACTTACAGAGCTATTGATTTTGGGCATTTTCTTACTGCTACAGCAGCAACAAAAGATCCAAGTGCCTTCAACATCATATTTACCTGGAGGCTGAGGAAGATTACATGTCACGCAGTCTGTTGTCGTGAACATGTCATCTGTGTTGTTGTCTCTGTCAATGAATTCTTCTGAGTTTATTTAAAAAATCTTTTCTTCTTAATGACTTAATATAGCATACGAATCCACGTCGGTTCGATAGTTGAGAAATGATGAGGGCTTTCAATTTGACGTATTCACCTACTATTTACAATATAAGTAGCCACATTGCTCACTTCGAAGATTGATCTGAGAGAACATTTTGTGACATGTTAAAAACATTTATGGATTCAGTTGATTTCCATAACATTGGTAAACGAACTAGAAAATGTTGAATACTACTGTCTCACAAATCAGAAGAGGTAACACTGTTTCAAATTCCATAACGGTCAACCTGCACATTCAGGAATTGTTTTCGTACGTGAAGGAATTAAACTCATGATTGTGGTGCACATTCTATCGAACAACTCTCCAGTAATCTTCAATAAACTTACAGTAGATGAATGTCGGACATTGAGTGTTGATTGCATCTCTTCATGAACAGAATTATAACAACATTATTTGAACCACTTCCTTCTTCTAATCGTCTGTGAGGATCTTCTATGTGTATATACAAATTGAATATACAGTTTTTCATCCTTATGGAAATGAGAACCGTGAACTGCATAATGACTGTACATCGTCTTCTCATAAATTCTGATTACGTTGTTTAATACTTCAACTGATTGGAACGTTATTAGTGTTATATAGGTTCAGCGGGTTCCTGACCAGTTGATATATATGAACGTGCTGATTCCCGCCAATGAGAGAGAAGTGAATTATCCATCAGAGCAATGATACTCGAAAAACCGTATGAGCAGTCTATATTAAACAAACAGACCACATCGTACTATAAAATAGAAAATAACATTTGTATATAATTTTCCCAAATGTGGCTGTGAATAGGGGGAAAAGTAATTAATTGACTAGGGATAACTCAACAATGGTAAATCGTATAATAATGGTCTATAGGTCAAAATAAGCTTATAATAAGAGAGATACGAATAGTTTAGTTATTTAACAATTATACAATAAGAAATATAGATATCACATTGGTCCATAAATAATTTACAAAGTTACCATTCATAATTCATAACAATGAGATACAATGTACTGAAGAACACGTTACCGCTGTTAGTGTCAATGTGTGAAACGATAGACGTTGTACTTTGTACATTATTTATGTTCGTAGTTTGAATAGAGATTGATCAGTCATGAAGTATTTACATTTAGCATAAATTTTCATAAATGAATAACCAATTATCGCCTATTTGAAACTAATTATTGAATTGGATGAAATAGGGTGGAAGATGTTTCAGTAAAGAAAAATACATGAATAACCGTAAAACTTTTATCAAACGAATACTGATGTGTATTTTCAATGAATATTGTATCCAATTTGTCACTGATACCTCATATATATTATGGGTTTATTTCGATCAAGGTCATTTATAGAATGTTGAACTAATATGACTAATGTTAAACAGCATACTTAATTACTTACGCATGTTATCCATCGTCGAGGAGCATAGGACACCCACCGGAATTCTCTATCCAACCCTGTCCCAGTCAATCGTTTCTAATTGTTATTCATTCTTTTCATATCTGCATCTATTTCTCAAAGTAATTTGTTCTTTGGCCTTCCTCTTTTCTGTTACCCTTCATGATTCCATGTTAGGTCTTGCCTCGTGATGCACTTAAATGATTTTCTCTTAATGTTTCTACGATCCACTTTCACTGTCTTTTCCTAATTTCCTCTTCAGATAGAAGCTAGTTTGTTCTGTTCCTGATGGTATCCGGACAACGGATATTAAGTATCTTGTGTAGACCACTGTTTATAAATATTTGTACACTTTTCAATGATGGTTGTAGTAGTTCTCCACGTTTCATCTGCGTACAATAGAACTAACTGTCTTAAAAATTCTCACTATGAAATTAGTTAACAGTTAAACAATATACATTCATTCAATAATTCACAATACTAGTATAGACAACATCTTCTTAGCTAAGTCTATATATGAAATGTTTTTAATTCTAATTGGTGATTTCAATTATCTAAACAAAACAATATGATAATATATAAACTATAATAATCAAGGATTATACACTTGAATCATATTTTAACACCCTCATAATCATGACAAATAAATTAAATATTAAGTAAGTAGTATATTTTAATTAACTAAATTTATATTTAATATTAGAATAGGTTTTATGAATATTATAAGAGATCATAATTCAATTGAAGCTAGATAACCATGGAAAACCTGGAAGCACTAGACGGTCGTTTCGTTCTATTGTACGATTCCTCAACAGTGTACATCCATGATCCTGCCTAACGAGTTAAACATTAACACTGTTGGATACCATCCGGTTCAGTGGTTCTAGAGGTTAAGCGCTCATCCGTGAGACTGATATGTCCTGGGTTTGGATCTCACGAGGTGGGATCGTGAATGTACACTGTTGAGGATACCCATAATAGGACGAAACGGCCGTCCAGTGCTTTCAAGTTTTTCATGGTGGTCTAGCTTTAATTGATTCATGATCTCATCTATTTAACATCATATTTATTTATATTTTTTCTATTTTTTTTTTAGATCTATATTAGGAATCTGGTTATATTTTATTGGATTATTATTATTATCATTATTATTCAATTATTCAATTCTTCAATTAGTTACTGGGATACCTTTAAATTTCACTTTTGAAAATGATTCAGTTAAACAAGTTAGTTGCTGGGACAAATACCCAAAAAAAAATTTTTTTTAAATTTTTTTTTAGTTAAAACATTCAAATTATATACAATTAATTAAATTCAATCAACCATCATCAATTCATTATGGGAATTATGAAAAACTTGTTTTAATACCAGATATACCTTTGGTAAATTGTTTTGTTTCCATTGGCTTCTAGTAATTAACTAACTTCTTTTTATATATATACAGCATATGGATACAAAGTTTCCAATAAAATTTTATGGTGTATATCATAAAATAGTTAAAATTTCATCAAACGGTTAGTAACAATGGTTTTTTCCTTTTTTTTGGTCGGGGGAGGAAAGGGGGGATAAGCTTTATGTCAGTATTACTGTTTACACAGGTTATTTATTGAATTGATTTCATATATAATTAAGAATGATATATGATCAAGTTAATTCTGTAAATGAATTACATAATATGTAAGAAATCACTCTTTTTCATTTATACATTGAGTAATACACTAAAGATGTTACTTATATGTATTACTCATCTATTGAAGCTAGACTACGATAGACGGCCGTTTCATCCTAGTGTGAGACAGTTGCTCAATTTAATGGATTAGTTTGAAGTTAGACATTAACACTGTTGGATGCCGGCTCAGTGATTTAGAGTTTAAGTGTTCACGCGTGAGACCGATAGATCCTCAGTTTGAATCTCGTGAGGCGGGTAGTGGATGTGCACGGCTGAGGAGTCCCACAATACGTTAACTTCTCATATATAAATAGCTATTTTTAACTAGTTACTTGTTTAATTTGGTTAGTAAGATTTTCTTCTACGGTATAGGGTTGTCAACCCTATGACCAATCCTTCACCTTTATCCGGATTTAGGACCGCTGGTAAGTATAGAAGAGCTATAAGTGGAATTATATTCAGAAGGGGTTTTGTGGAAATTAAATATTTTCATGGTTAAAAGCGTGAGTCAACTGAAGCGAGACTGGTAGGTACTGGGTTCGAATTCCGCGAGGTGAGGTCATGAATGCGCACTGCTGCAGAGTCCCACAATAGGACGAAACGGCCGTCCAGTGCTTCCAGGTTCTTCATGGTGGTTTAGCTTCAGTTGACTCACGCTTTCAACTATGGAATTATATTTAGAAATTTTAAAATCTTAAAAATTCAAAATGAAATTCGGTTAATTAATAAAACGTGTCATCCGCTGAATAGTTTTAGTTAATTTTAAGAAAACAATGTGCCAATGTTAAGATGAACTATTTGGTGTAAATTTTAAAATGAATACTTTTTGTTACTACATAACAACAAACTACTATAACTCTTAGGTAGTTGATTGTGGAAATTATTGAGTTTTATGGAACTCAAGATTTGATCAACGTTAGACCAATATTAAAAAGGTGAAAGTACTGGCTGACCGTTTTGTCATAGAATGGGACTTTAAAGCAGTGAGCACCTACGACCACACATACAGACATCGAACCCAGGACATTTGTTTTGAAGAGTGAGATTTTAACTTTTAGACCGCTGATTGGAAAACCGAGTGTTAATATCTAACTTGAATGAGTTCATGACTTTAAATAATCATCTTCCATTTTCGTCAGTGAGTAACTTCCTGAATACGCTAAGCAGTCCCATACGAAGACGAAATAGCCATTCAGTGCCCACAGGTTATCGATAGTGGTCTAACTTAGATTAGGTTATGACTGTAGTAAAGTTAGATATATTATGTGATTTTTATTGATTTTTATGATTAGACGATTAGACATAATTTTTTATATAATTGAGATCATGAGTCATTTGAAACCAGACTACTATCGAAAACCTAGAAGCACTGGACGGTCGTTTCGTCCTATTGTGGGACTCCTCAGCAGTGCATATCCACGACTCCGCCACGCGAGATTCAAACCCAGGACCTACCAGTCTCGCGCGCGAGCACTTAACCTCTAGACCACTGAGCTGGCTGGCATCCAACGGTGTTAATGTCTAACTTCAACCAATCCATGAAATTGAACAACCATTGAACGTAAGTTAACTAGATTGAAAAAAGTTGTATCAGCTGAATGAACTGACTCATTCAACTATCATTTATCCTTAATCAATAGAGTCAGTCTCAGATGCACTCATATTCTTCTGCTTTATGTTTGTTAAATATTTTTCTACATTCATTCAAGGTTTTATAAATATTGGTGAATCGAATTCTGGAACAGTACATGGAAGCATCAAAGTATTCTATGGAGTTGGGAAAAGCGGTCATGTGGAAGTTATTCATAATGGTGAGATTAATTCAATTTATTCAATTGTTGAAAGTTTAATTAGTTTAGAATGACTATAATCATGATTAAATATACATTGGGGTTCAGGGGAATCTCCGGATTGTTATATATACTTTCTTACTTACTTACGAATATTATCCCTCATGGAGGAGCATAGGCCGGCCATCAGCATTCTTCATCCAACTCTGTCCTGAGCAATCCTTTCCACTTCTTTACAGTTGTTATTCATCCTTTACATATCTGCTTATTCCTTTAACTCCCAGCGCAGAGTTTAAATGGTTTGAATTATTTTTTTCTGGTTAGCGTTTTTTTAGCGAGTTAGTTTTTCTACGGGATGGGGTCGCTAACCCCATGTCCAACACTCCTCCTTTGTGTGGGCTTGGGACCGGCAGTAACTCTAGAAGAGCTACAGGCGGAGTTATTGTTATATATAATTAGGGTAAAATAGACATATGAACAAAGATGGTTAGTGGCTAGCAGTGGAATCCACGACGCGCGTTTCGTCCTATTTGGGACTCGTCAGCTGAATGTACCTGCATCACAGAGTTGATGTTCACTCTGAGACTCAGACTCAGTACCATCCGCTTCAAGCGTTATCACATTATCCACTTAGCTACTGAATCGTGTTAGCCGCCTGCTTGTGCAATGCGGTGAAGTTTAATTTCACTTGTTAGCATTTGTTTGAATCTTCCCGTTGATGTTAAGGACTGCAACTGATCAGTCACATGTTGGCATATGTGCATCCTGTGCTGATTACAGTCCTAAATAACAATTGGAAGATACAAATCAACAACAATTATAAATGATTAAATTTATGAATAAAATTGGAAAGTTAATTTCTTCTACTTAAATATACTACTAATAATCAGATTCAATTTTACTGCATTTCTAGACAAACTTCTAACAATAAGGTGGCCTAATCTTATCATTTTCAATGCACATGGAATAGAAATGGAAGAAAAAGGTATGCATTATTCTTGGGTACACTTTATTTTTGTTATCAGAAGGGGTTTTTTGTGGAGATTTAGTATTTTCATAATCCCGCACTAGCGAGATTCAAACTTAGGACCCAGCAGTCTCACTCCAGATCACTTAACCGATAGACCACTGAGCCGGCATCCAACAGTGTTAATGTCTAACTTCAACCAATCCATGAAGTTTGAGCAACCGTTCACCAATTGTCTTCAGTGAGTTGATATCTCACAACAGATTTGGTTTGAACTCCACTGGTCACTGCTTCTCATTAGAACTCCTAGATTTACCTCTTGAAGTCAGTGACTAGTGAGCATATGATTATTATTATTATCAGAAGGGTTTTTTAGTATTTTCTTAGCTTCAATTGATACACTTTATTTCACATATATACATATATAGTGTGTGTGTGTGTTATGAATGTGGTATAAAGATTTCAACCTAGTTGACAATTCTCAGTAGGCTTGTCAAAAATGTTGAAGATAATGACAGTTTGAACGAATGATATCCAGCTTGACTTTTTAATGTATCGACTTATATTTGAATAAAGCTTTTATATGAATGAGATATTTACATTGAATAGTAACTGAGTAACACTCTTGAGTCACATTTGTCTAGTTCATATTGCCGACTGAATTCTATTAATCCATTTGGCGACTAACCTACGTGACCGATGATCATAAGCCAAAATAGTTTACAGACATTTATGAAAAATATTTTTATTATATTTGCGGTATACTAAAATAATGCTTTTAATCTTATACTTTAGCTTTAGGCTAACTATGTATCATATTGATTTGAATGTTTAAAATTCTTGAAAGAGTCGAATAGGATACCGATGAAAACAAATGGATTGTTTGGGAAGATATCAACTATATCATTGATATATGACTTTCTGTTACTGTATTGTCTCGTAATGATCACTTGATAATATTGCCAATCAGAAAACACGACTTATATAGTCTTAACAGTGTGGTAAACCAATCGCATGTTGACCGGTTTTGAGAAGCCTAGAATTCTTATTGATCCTTCTTGCCTATACTCTGCCTGTTAAGTCCAAAATACCGGTATCGTCTTTCACTTTATAAATCACATATATTTCAGACATACTTTGTTTATATACAAACAAACCTGACGGCATCATAACATAAACTAAAAAATGACATTAGTATAAAATCAAGTCAAAAAGTGGCTATCATTGTAAGAGGCTGTTAATAATAAAATGGGTATAACTTAAGAATAGTAAATCATATAATAGTAGTCAGTAGACTAAATAGAAGCTTATAATAAAAGAAATATGAATATACATACTGTTATGTCATTGATCTGTCGACCCACTTTCGTGAAGAGGATAACTTGTCTAATTTAGATTAAGTTCTTGATGCCATGGGCTGACTGGCTTAACCTTGAGGCTAAAATGTGTAAAATCGAAGTGGGAGTAGAGAGACGAAAACTATTCCATCACCTGATTGACTGACGAGCACGTACGCGTGAGAGAAGACAAAATAACTAGAACACTACTCGATTTATTCCAAATTCCGATCTGGTACCCAAATTTCAAATTAGTGTAAAAAAAAGATACATAAATAAATAGATGACTAACTTGACCGCAATGTACAACAACTAGGAAAGCACAATGATGTCCAAAACTGGGGGATTAGATTAGAAAATAGAATACAGAAGATTACGTCTAAATTACAATAGCTTTGGAACAGAAAAGGCTATGACAGTGAATCATACATCAAACGAAAGCTTATGATCTGTAGAATAGACTAGGAAAAAAAAGTAGATGGTACTGTTTTACAAGCTTTGAATTAAATGAAATAACATCCCCCAAACTGTAGCTTCCATAGTTTGTTACGGCTTCCTTGTTTCTCTGTTCACATCACATACAATATAGTTACTTATTAGTTACACAGTAAGAATATACATGTATAATAATAGTCACAATTGATTAATCAGTGGGTGGTGATCAATGTCATGCCTGTCTAGTCCTTCTTAGTGCACATCGAATACTATCGATCAAGTTGCAATATGGTCACTAGTCTAAGTGACTCGACACTTTGTGCACTATGTTAAGATAAGATGGTGGTTGGCGATGATCAACAGTGCAGAAATAGATCCTAGAAATTAATCTTTATGAGAATTATTTATTTATTTAGACACATAAATATTGGTACAAGGAAGCACCAGATACATATGCGCCACACAAATCTCATTCGATTTGTGTTAGGGTTGTAAATCTGCCCAGGTGTCCAAACTGAAGCAGGTGATTTTCTTAGAGGACCACACCCTGATCCTTTGACCTAAAGATCTGATCCACAAGGTAGTAGAGCATCGTTAGGAGATGCAGTCCTATGGTAGCCGGTGACCAACAATTGATTCATACGCCATTTGTTCCATCAGGATATTGGAGCCCATGTGCACCATTGGTTTGGAATCAGGGTTTTCCAATTCCCCGGTTAAAGCGCCGGACATTCGCTTTTCGTCCTCTCAATTTTGTAAACAACAGTAATTCCACGAGAAGGCAGTGAGTAGGACTTCCCTGACAGAGGCTATTTACGCGTGGCCATATGAGAGCATTTGGAGAGGGAGAGCGGACTCTCGCTACTCTCGGCCTTATCAGGGCATTCGGGGGCTTATCAGAATATATAATAGTCATTAGTATTATTATATATTAATTTTCTTTATAATTTTCAGCTAAAATAATATGCACATTACATGTGAATGGGAATATATCGATTTTCTTTGAAACAGTAAGTTAATGAATGATTAAAAAAACATTTTTATTTCTATAGTTGAAAGCGTGAGTCAATTGAAGCTAGACCAACATGGAAAACCTGGAAGCACTGGACAACCGTTTTGTCCCATTGTGGGATTCCTCAGCAGTGCGCATCCACGATCCCGCACTCACGAGATTCGAACCCAGTGTAGTGAACATTTTCCAAACGATTACGCTTCATTTCAGTTCTTTCCTCATCGGTCTTCTGCCAAAATACATTCCATGTCTGACCCACACAATATACTACTTATATGAATATAAGTAGACCATACCACACCAGGACCTACCGGTCTCGAGCCAGAGCCCTTAACCGATAGACCACTTTTTAACAAAGGAAATTGAAAAAAACTTTTTTGTGGCAGAAAATTTATTTTTTTTATTTTTAATTTTTAAATGTAATAGAATGAAAGTCACTTTGGTTTTGCTGAAAGGTTGTACATCAATTATAGTCTCATCCTTAGGTTCACAATGAATATCCGCTTCCAGTTCAGTAATGAATACAATAGACAATTTGATGATGTTGCTATAGGATTCATTATAATGATGAATGATAATCATGAACTGCTAGGAATTATGAATGACTGGATTACAAGTTAATCTTTTAAAAGTAACTAGTACTATGGTGTGGGTTACTGATATCCACATAAGTAGTATATAGTGATGGTCGGGCATGGAATATTGTTCAGTAGAAAATCGATAGGGAAGAGAACGGGAAAGGCATGGAATTGGTATGAAAATGCATGAACAATTATAATCGGAGACTATTGATGGATATTTGCAGAAGAAACAGTCAAGATTGAAATAATCGATTGTTATTTTGTAAATGAACTGCTTGCTGTATGGTTATCAGATTTTAGTGAAATATTCCGTAGTGCTGTGCAAAAATATATTCGATTGTCCCCACTCATGTTTTGTTCACTACAGTATTATAGGAACCCTGAAAGTTCTCAGAGCTAATTCATATGGGATTGTGGAAAAGCATGATTCAGTATTCTCCCATCTGATTATTATAAACATTTAGTTTTCTGTTATAACCTGTTACTTGAATGCCTTGTTAATGTATAACGTGATAATACCGCCAATTACAGATCAGTGATTTATTGATCGGACCAATGACACACGAACAGTCTAGAATACTTGTTGCTCCTGCTTGCTCTCTAGACCAGCCAGTTAAGTCCAGAACACTAATAACACCCTCTACAATATGAATTATTATTTCAAACAAACTCGGTTTATATACCAATAAAACTGACCACATCGTACCATAAAATAGGAACTAACATTTGTACAAAACTTAGCCAAATTTGGAAGTGAATAAGGGAGATAGTAATTAATAGACTGGGTGTAACTCAGGAATGGTAAATCGTACAGTAGTAGTCTATGGGTCAAAATAAAGCTTATAATAAGAGGAACATAAATATGAATAGTTGAGTTACTTAACAACTATACAATAGGAAATATACGCATCATATTTGTCCATAAATAGTTCTTAAAAGCAATCATTCATTATTCTTATCGTAACATAAAATTTTTATGTAGTTGAAATCATGAGTCAATCGAAACTAGACCATCATGGAAAACCTGGAAGCACTGAACGACTTACTTACTTACTTACTTACTTACGCCTGTTACCCCTCGTCGAGGAGCATAGGCCGCTCACCAGCATTCTCCATCCAACTCTGCCCTGGGCAATTCTTTCCAGTTCTTCCCAGTTGTTATTCATCCTTTTCATATCTGCCTCTATTTCTCGACGTAATATGTTCTTTGGCCTTCCTCTTTTCCGCTTCCCTTCCAGATTCCAGGTTAGCGCTTTCCTTGCAATGCACATTGATGATTTCCTTAATGTATGACCAATCCACTTCCAACGTCTTTTCTTAATTTCCTCCTCAACACAGATGGAAGCTGGTTTGTCCTCTTCCATAAAACGCTGTTGCTGATAGTATCCGTCCATTGAATGTTGAGTATTTTGCTTAAACAACTGTTTATAAATACTTGTACCTTCTTGACGATGGATGTAGTAGTTCTTCACGTTTCAGCTCCGTACATTAGCACTGTATTGACGTTCGTATTAAAAACTGTGACTTTGATATTGGGTGTCAGTTGTTTTGAGTTGCATATGTACTTCAGTTGTAGAAATGCTTTAACTAGACGGCTATTTCATCTTAAAATTTTGTTAAGTTTCTAAAAATTAATTGGACATGGGGTTAGCGACCCCATCCCGTAGAAAATCAACTCGCTAAAAAAACGCTAACCAGAAAAAATCATTCAAACCTTTCAAACTCTGCCCTGGGAGTAGAAGGAATAATTATGACGTCTCATGATGAAAGCCGAGTTCCTTCGGATGTCATGAGGCCGATGCACCTTCTTACAACCAGAGCAACAATTTTTATAGGTACATGGAATGTCCGGACAATGTGGGAGACCGGAAGAGTTTTCCAAATTGCTGCAGAAATGAGAAAATACAACCTGGAGGTTCTTGGTATCAGCGAAACACATTGGACGCAGGTTGGACAACAACGACTGTCTTCAGGAGAACTTCTGTTATACTCCGGTCATGAAGAAGAAAATGCCCCACATACACAAGGAGTTGCATTGATGCTGTACAGAAAAGCACAAAATGCACTTATAGGATGGGAATCTCATGGACCAAGGATCATCAAAGCCTCCTTCAAAACAAAGAGAGAGGGCATTACAATGAACGTCATCCAATGCTATGCGCCTACCAACGACTACGATGAAGACGCTAAAGACCAATTCTACGACAGGTTGCAGTCGATCGTCGAGAAGTGCCCAACCAAGGACCTGATAATTCTGATGGGCGATATCAATGCTAAGGTTGGAATGGACAACACTGGTTACGAAGACGTCATGGGACAACGTGGACTGGGAGAAAGGAATGAAAATGGTGAGAGATTTGCAAACCTATGTGCCTTCAATAAACTGGTCATAGGTGGCACCATATTCTCACACAAAAACATGCACAAAGCCACTTGGATTTCACCGGATCACACTACACAGAATCAAATCGACCATATCTGCATCAACAAAAAGTTCAGGAGGACGATGGAGGATGTGAGAACCAGAAGAGGAGCTGATATAGCATCCGATCATCATTTGCTGGTCGCCAAGATGAAACTAAAACTCAAGAAGCACTGGACAACGGCGCGGACAACATCACAAAAGTTTAATACGGCCTTTCTTTGAGATGCTGACAAACTCAACAAATTCAACATAGCTCTCAGCAACAGGTTCCAGGCCTTTCACGATCTACTCAATGGAGAGGGGACTACCATGGAGAGAAACTGGAAAGGTATCAAGGAGGCAATCGTTTCAACATGTCAAGAGGTTCTGGGCCAAAAGAAGCACCATCACAAGGAGTGAATCGCTGTTGGTACACTGGATAAGATTTAAGAAAGGAGGAACAAGAAGGCAGCAATCAATATCAGCCGAACCAGAGCGGAAAAAGCCAAGGCACAAGGCGAATACACAGAGGCAAACAAGCAAGTGAAGAGGAGCATCAGAACCGACAAACGTAAATATGTGGAAGATTTAGCGATGACGGCGGAAAAGGCTGCAAGAGAGGGAAACATGAGACAACTGTATGATACGACAAAGAAACTTGCTGGAAATTACCGTAAGCGAGAAAGACCAGTGAAAAGCAAGGAAGCCAAAGTAATCACCGACATTGAAGAACAACGAAACAGGTGGGTAGAACACTTCAAAGAACTCTTGAATCGACCAGCTCCACTGAACACACCCAACATCGAAGCAGCACCCACAGACCTCCCAATCGATGTTGGCCCACCAACAATTGAAGAGATCAGCATGGCCATTAGACAAATCAAGAGCGGTAAAGCAGCGGGACCAGACAACATCCCGGCAGAGGCACTGAAATCAAATGTAGCAGCAACTGCCAAGACACTACACATCCTCTTCAGTAAGATTTGGGACGAAGAACAAGTACCAACAGACTGGAAAAGAGGACTTCTGATCAAAATACCAAAGAAAGGCGATCTGAGCAAGTGCGACAACTACAGAGGCATCACTCTCCTCTCAATACCAGGAAAAGTCTTCAACCGAGTATTGTTAAACAGGATGAAGGATTTCGTGGACGCCCAACTTCGAGATCAACAAGCTGGATTTCGTAAGGATAGATCGTGCACAGATCAAATCGCAACTCTACGTATCATTGTTGAACAATCAATCGAATGGAACTCATCACTCTACATCAACTTCATCGACTACGAGAAGTCATTTGATAGCGTGGACAGGACGACACTATGGAAGCTTCTTCGACACTACGGCGTGCCTGAGAAGATAGTCAACATCATACGGAACTCCCATGATGAACTAAACTGCAAAATCGTCCACAGAGGACAACTCACCGACTCGTTTTAAGTAAAGACTGCTGTTAGGCAAGGTTGCTTACTCTCACTCTTTGTCTTTCTCCTTGTGATCGACTGGATCATGAAGACGTCAACATCTGGAGGAAAGCACGGGATACAGTGGACAGGCAGGATGCGACTTGACGATCTAGACTTCGCGGACGATCTGGCTCTTCTATCACAAACGCAACAACAAATGCAGGAGAAAACGACCAGTGTAGCAGCAGCCTCAGTAGCAGTAAGTCTCAATATAAACAAAGGGAATAGCAGGACTCTCCGATACAATACAATATGCACCAATGAAATAACACTTGACGGAGAAGCTTTGGAAGATGTGGAAACCTTTACATATCTGGGCAGCATCATTGATAAACACGGTGGATCAGATGCAGATGTGAGGGCGAGGATCGGCAAAGCAAGAGCAGCATACTTACAACTGAAAAACATCTGGAGCTCAAAACAATTGTCAACCAACACCAAGGTTAGAATTTTCAATACAAATGTCAAGACAGTTTTATTGTATGGGGCGGAGACGTGGAGAACTACGAAAGCCATTATCCAGAAGATACAAGTGTTTATTAACAGTTGTCTACGCGAGATACTTCGGATCCGATGGCCAGACACTATCAGCAACAAGTTACTGTGGGAAACAACAAAACAGATTCCAGCGGAGGAAGAAATCAGGATGAAGTGCTGGAAGTGAATAGGACACACATTGAGGAAATCACCCTATTGCGTCACAAGACAAGCCCTCACATGGAATCGTGAAGTTCAAAGGAGAAGAGGCAGACCAAAGTACACATTGCGCCGAGAAATAGAGACAGACATGAGAAGAATGAACAAGAACTGGATGGAACTAGAAAAGAAGGCTCAGGACAGAGTGGATTGGAGAATGCTGGTCGGCGGCCTATGCTCCATTGGGAGTAACAGGCGAAAGTAAGTAAGTAAGTCTAAAAATTAATCGATTATTTCAATAAAACAAGAAATAAAAACCGAAAAACGAAAACAACAACTTGTGAATGGGACAAATTTGAATTCAGAAAGAGTTTTGTGGAGATCTCAGTATTTTCATAGTTGAAATCATGAGTCAATTGAAGCTAGACCACCATCAAAAAATTTGGAAACACTAAAAGGCCGTTTCGTCCTATTACGGTACTCCTCAACAATGCGCATCCATGATACCGCCTCGCGAAATTCAAACCAATGACCTACCAGTCTTGCATCATAGCACTTAACCTATAGACTACTGAGCCGGAATCCATAATAGAACGAAATGCTTTCAGGTTTTCGATATTAGTCTAGTTTCAATTGACTTATGATTTCAACAAATTTGTATACCAATTAAATTATATTCCACATACAACTTAGTATTGTTTGTTTGAATCTTCCCATCGATTTGTTAGGACTGCAACTGGTCAGTCTCTAATTGGCATATGTGCATACTGTGCGTATTGCCTCGATATACCTTAATTCACAAGCATGGTTAGCAGAGATGGATAGTGGCTAGCAGTGGAATCCAGGACGCGCGTTTCGTCCTATTTGGGACTCGTCAGCTGGATGTACCTGCATCTCAGAGTTGATGTTCACTCTGGGACTCGAACCCAGTACCCTCGCTTCAAACGCCATCGCGTTATCCACTCGGCCACTGAGTCCTGATAGCCACTTGCTTGTGCGATGGGGAAGATTCAAACAAACAATACTAAGTTGAATTTAAACTTCACCCCATCGCACAAGCAAGTGGCTATCAGGACTCAGTGGCCGAGTGGATAACGCGATGGCGTTTGAAGCGAGGGTACTGGGTTCGAGTCCCAGAGTGAACATCAACTCTGAGATGCAGGTACATCCAGCTGACGAGTCCCAAATAGGACGAAACGCGCGTCCTGGATTCCACTGCTAGCCACTATCCATCTCTGCTAACTATATTCCACATAGTTTATATTCATTATAATACATTATATCTATGACATTTACTATTAATAAACTAAAATAAATCAGGTTATTAGGTGTAAAAGAATTTATAATCATTAACATATCCTATAAACTATTATGATTATTATAAGTAGAATAAAGGTATATGGTAAGGTATATGGTAACCTATTTCATTGATGATGATCTCTTTATTTGTTTACTCTTTATTGTTTTGTTTGTTTTAAAAGTTCAATAAAAGTCATCCGATACTTAACATTTAGTCCAACAAAAAACAAACAAAAAACTTTACTGATATTCATCACTAGTTTCCAAAACTTTTGTTTACCTTTCTTCTTCTTCTTCTTCTTCTTTTTATTCCTTTTCTTCCTCTTCTTCTTTATAGTTCATCATTTTTATTTATTTTATCACTCCTACATATTTAAAATTATTTTCATAGCTATTCATTAATCATATGCTCACTAGTGACTGGCTCCATGAGGTATTTCCTTGAGTTCTAGTGAGAAGCAGTAGCTAGTGGAGTTTAAACCACGTCTATTGTAGAGATATCAACTCACTGATGACAATTGGTGAATGGTTGCTCAATTTCGTGGATTGGTTGAAGTTAGACATTAACGCCGTTGGATTCCAGTCGGCTCAGTGGTCTAGAGGTTAAGTGCTCTGGCGCGAGACTGGTAGATCCTGTGTTCAAATCTCACGAGGCGAGATCGTGGATGCGCATCGCTGAGGAGTCCCATAATAGGACGAAACAGCCGTTCAGTGCTTCCAGGTTTTCCATGGTAGTCTAGCTTCAATTGACTCACGCTTTCAACTATGAAAATATTAATTAATAATTTCAATATTTGAAGCTAGACAATCATGGAATACTTGGAAGCATTGGACGACCATATCCTCCTATTCTATTCCTAATAACTATCACTTGTTTATTTACTTACTTACCTGCGCCTGTTACTCTCAATGGAGGATAGGCAGCTGACAGAAATTCTCCAACACTAGACCTTCCTTTCTAGTTCTATCCAATTTTCGTTCATTCTCATCATGTCTGCCTCCATTTCTCGGCGTAATGTGTTATTTGGTCTTGCTCTTCTCCTTTTTTAACCTCTAGGATTCCATGTTAGGGCTTGCCTTGTGACGTAGTTGATTGATTCTCAGTTTAACACTTTTATCTTAATGAAGCATTACATAACTTCTTTTCAATATATATATATTGGTATTTATCAGATACCGAATGGAATATTTAATGAAACAGATGAATCTTTATCTGGAAGTAAAATCTATTATCCAATGACAATTCAAAGTAAGTTGAATTTCATTCATTTATTATCCCATTAGAGAATAACTAGAATATTGATGATAAGTTTATTTCATGGTTTGTGTTAAATACATGAGTGAACTCTAATTATATGACATCTGAACAAGTTCTTTGAAATTTTTATATTTATTTATATGTACATAGTAGAAGGTAGAAATCATATTTGAAGTTCTGACCGGGCTCAACGTTGCTTAACTGTGGTGATCGAACAAGAATCGGTGCTTTTAATGTGGTATAGTCTCCGGGCATTTTTAAAGTATAAGAAAATGAAAAATTCACTTGGTATTGTTTGCTTGTATCTTTTCATTGTTCTTTAGACCTATAATTGATCAGTTACTTATTGGCATATGTGTATACTGTGCAGAATGCCTCGATATTGCCTTAAGTCACAAGCGTTATAAGTAAAGATGAATAGTGGGTAGCAGTGGAATCCAGGACGTGCGTTTCGTCCTATTTAAGACTCGTCAGTTGGATGTACCTGTATTAAAAGAATACTAGTTAAATATCTTCAATCAAAGAAAGAGGTTTTATAACAGTTATCATCCTAAAACTTTCTTATATCGTATGGTTTTATATTTTGTTTTCCAAAGTACAAATACAGTATAAGGACGAAATAATCAGATGCGTGGTATTGTGTCTTGAATTTTCGCGCTAAACTTATTCGTCCATAAGCTACAGAATAGTCTTTTCATCATGGTTGGTATCATTTAGTGATAAAGACCTAAAACCCTAATGTCTTATCCTGACTTCTAATCTTAACTAGTAATTTCTAATTATCAGAAAGGGGTTTTGTGAAGATTTTAGTAATTTTATAGTTAAGATCATGAGTCCATTGAACCTAAACCTCCATGGAAAACGTAGAATCACTGGACGACCGTTTCGTCCTAGAATAGGACTCTTCATCAGTGCGCATCCACCGTCTCGTCCGTGGAATTCGAACCCAGGACCTATCTTCTCACATCGTTAGATGCTCGGCTCAGTGGTCTACAGATTAGGCGTTCGCGCGTGAGACCGGAGGTTCAGGGT
Organism: Schistosoma rodhaini; assembly: GCA_944470415.2. Taxonomy (NCBI): domain Eukaryota; kingdom Metazoa; phylum Platyhelminthes; class Trematoda; order Strigeidida; family Schistosomatidae; genus Schistosoma; species Schistosoma rodhaini. The sequence continues at coordinate 1,862,952 of OX104036.1, read as the reverse complement.
TGCAATCTCAAGCGTGGGATTGTGGATGTGCACTATTGAGTATTCCCACACAATAATGAAATGGTCGTCCAGTGCTTCCAGGTTTTCCATGGTGGTCTAGCTTCAATTAACTCATGAGTTTAACTATATAATTTCTAATTACTTATCCAAATCTCAGTCTAATTTTTGAAGCAGTTACTTACATAACATTTCACTGTATGATATTTGAATTACTCAAGACTGTTCGTATACTTTAGTTCTATTTATTTCTTGTTTGACTTTTTCCATAGATTATGCTTATTTACCTCATTACAAAAAAAGTACAATAAAAGTTCCTGCATTCCTGATAAAATCAAACACTTTGATTGAATTTATACCAGATCCAAGTAAGTGAATTTACTATTGATTCTTGATTTTTAATTATATGATTGTAGCTTCCTATCATCACTAGGAACCCCCACATGCCCTGGTACAGTCGACAGTAGGGAGAGTCCGCCCTCTCTCTCGAAATGCTCTCACATGGCCACTCGTAAATAGCCTCTGTCAGGGAAGTCCTACTCACTGCCTTCTCGTGGAATTACTGTTGTTTACAAAATTGAGAGGACGAAAAGCGAATATCCGGAGCTTTAACCGGGTTGGTGGACACACAAAGTCCATCTAGGGGAATTGGAATACCCTGATTCCAAACCAATGGTGCATATGGGCTCCAATATCCTGATGGAACAAATGGCGTATGAATCAATTGTTGGTCACCGGCTACCATAGGACTGCATCTTCTAACGATGCTCTACTACCTTGTGGATCAGATCTTTAGGTCAAAGGATCAGGGTGTGGTCCTCTAAGAAAATCACCTGCTTCAGTTTGGACACCTGGGCAGATTTACAACCCTAACACAAATCGAATGAGATTTGTGTGGCGCATATGTATCTGGTACTTCCTTGTACCAATATTTCTATGTTCAAATAAAATAATAAAATAAATCATCACTAGGTTATCATGATTAATGTAAGGATGTATGTGATTCGTAAACATGCTCCATGGTTCAGTTCTGATCACATGTACATACACCGATTTCTTCCTCTTCACAGTCCATTAAAATGAATGAATTATTGTTTGACAGATAATTCCCATTTAAACATTAAAAATTATAAACATGAAGTTCAGTGAAGGGATCTCTTTTCCACGAATTTACTAATTCGTGAGGAATTGTAAACATGAATATTCAAGATGACGTAATAGAATGATTATGTTACTAGATTACGTAATACGTAATACTGTATGAGGCAGAGACGTGGAAAACTACGAAAGTCATCATCCAGAAGATACAGATATTTATTAACAGTTGTCTACGCAAAATACTTCGGATCCGATGGCCAGACATCATCAGCAACAACCTACTGTGGGAGACAACAAACCAGATTTCATCCAGTAGATGGAAGTGGATAGGACACATATTAGGGAAGTCACCCAACTGCGTCACAAGACAAGCCCTCACATGAAATCCTGAAGGCCATAGGAGAAGAGGAAAATCGATGAACACATTACAGTGAGAAATTGAGACAGACATGAGAAGAATGAGGAAAAATTGGATAGAACTAGAAAAGAATGTCCAGGACAGATTGAGTGTCTTGGAGAATGCTGGTCGGCGGCCTATGCTCCATTGGGAGTAACAGGCGTAAGTAAGTAAGTAAATAAGTACGTAATACGAGTAATAACAATAGATTGAGTGAATATAATTAGATGATTAAAATGAAAGAAAAATGGTTTGGTTACAATAATTAAAGGTCATAGAGGCGTAAAAATAAATAAGGTGGTATGATGAGTATTCATGAATGAAATAATGAGAATATGAGTCATAAGTAGAGGGGGAATAGAGTAATAATAATAATAATAATAATAATAATAATAATAATAATAATAATAATAAGGCCACGGTAACGATAACGATAAGATGTAGTTCTTTTGTATACATAGTTCTCATTTAAGTGCATGAATGGTGAGAACTTTTTTTTATTTCAAGTGTTTGATACGAAGGAATCTAGGTAGATTTGAACGAATCAATATAACAAACCTTAAAATCAAACTGTGGATTCGTAGAATGATTACAGTCGATTAAGTGTTCAAGTATAGAACTCCCTTGTAGAACCAAACTGGGATATGTCCTCGTATACGAGTTGAGAGTGAGCGCTGGCTAAGGCCAATGTACCTTGCTGCACAAGAGCAGGTGAACTGATAGATGCACATGGAGGCTAGCAGATGCGGAAGTTTATCTTTTAATTATTGTAACGAAAACATTTTCTTTCATTTTAATCATCTTATTATATTCACTAAATCTATTATTATTACGCATATTGCGCAATCTAGTATTATAATCATTCTGTTACGTCATCTTTATTATTCGTGTTCACATTTCCTCAGGGAATCAGTACTTTAACATTTTCATATATATACGAGTGTATAGCTTGATAATAAATTCGTTGAAAAGAGATCCTTTCACTAAACTTCGTGTTTTTGAATTCTTGTTTCACAGTTAATCCTTCTAAATATCAAACTCTTAATTTCATAATTGAAAGCGTGAGTCAATTGAAGCTATACCATCATCGAAAACCAGGAAGCACTAGATGGACGTTTCGTCCTATTATGGGACTCCTCAGCAGTGCGCACCAACGATCCCGCACTCGTGAGATTCGAACCCAGGATCTACCAATCTAACGCCAGAGCACTTACCCAATAGACCACATAGCCGGCTGCCATCCAACGGCGTTAATGTCTAAGTTCAACTGATCCACGAAGTTGAGCAACTGTTTACCAATTGTCTTCAGTGAGTTGATATCTTACAACAGACGTGGTTTGAACTCCACTGGTCACTGCTTCTCACTAGAACTCAAGGAAATACCTCATGGAGCCAGTCACTAATGAGCATATGATTATTATTATTATCAGAAGGAGTTTTGTGGAGATTTAGTATTTTCATAATTGAAAGCATGAGTCAATTGAGGAGTCCTACAAAAGGACGAAAGGCCGTCCAATGCTTCCAGGTTTTCCATAGTAGTCTAACTTTTATTGACTCACACTTTCAATTATGAAAATACTAAATCTCCACAAAACTCCTTCTGATCTTAATTTCAACCTGATACATGGATAGAACTTAAACACCTTGTTGAAATCACATAGACTTTGTTTCATTATAGATCCTGTAATAAAAACATCTTCAAAAGTTATTTATTTTTATGTAAGTTTTCATTCTGATCGCACTTGGTCTTCTCATGTTTTATTGTTATCGAAGAAAGTTTTCCATCTAACTTACTACATAGAGTGCCTGGATGCTTTTGGGATTATTCAACAATTACTTTTACGATTTGTCAATTCTTGCATATTACCTATTATTCTTTACTGTTCTCGATTATTCTTTCAAGAGCTTTTGAGAAAAGATTTTGCTATATTGTGTAGAATGATGAAGTCATTTGGAAAGATGTGTGGTGAATCTATTGAGGTCATTATTAATATGGTTGTGGATAGAAATCTAAAGTTATGCAAACTGCTAACAAGTGTTATCAGATACCAACCTTCAACTTCATTTATGTCTTTCTCTGGTAGAACGAGACGTCAGTACGTTAGAATCCATGCACGCAAGCAAAGGTATAAACATTCTACAATACCTTATCTTGTAAACACACTAAGTGAAGAATAAGTTGTAAGAGATTACCTAAAACATAGTCTGTATTCTCAAACATGTTTCTAATTAAAAGTTATCCAGACTCTTGACTTCACTTACTTACTTCATGTACACATGTATGTAATTACCGGCTATTTTACCACCATTTTGTAAAGGAAATTTTTTGAAATACTGTATACTGAGGGTTCCATATAGTAATAAAAACAATATTGAAGTAATTCACTTAATATTGTTTATTTGAATCTTCCCATCGATGTGTTAGGACTGCAACTGATTAGTCTCTTATTGGCCATATGTGCATACTGTGCAGATTGCCTCGATATAGCCCAAAATCACAAGTATTATAAGCAAAGATGGATAGTGGCTAGCAGTGGAATCCAGGACTCACGTTTCAGGACTCAGTGGTTGAGTGGATAACGCGATGGCGTTTGAAGCGAAGGATACTAGGTTCGAGTTTCAGAGTGAATATCAACTCTGTGATTCAGGTATATCCAACTGACGGATCCAAAATAGGACGAAACGCGTGTCCTGGATTCCACTACTAGCCACTACCTATCTTTGCTTACAATGCTTGTGAATTAAGGCTATATCGAGGCAATACGCTATTGCAATACACTATTGTAATAAGTATTTTCTAGAAAATTCTTCATCAAGATATATTATTTTCCTCATGTTCAAGTTTGCTCTGATCAAACATCATGCAATGACTGTCTCAGACCGGGTGCATTTGCTACAAAATGTTATTGGTGTCCAAGAACCAAAAACTGTACTAATACCCATGATATTTATGGAAAAATGTGGAAGAAAGGAGAGTGTCATATACAGGTGAGAGATTTGACTTTTACTATATTGTACTATATTGTAGCATTTGGTCCATCAAGATGCTTGGTACCTGTGTGGTTGCGCCACAACTTTGAGCTTTACTGTTCAGACTGTAGCGTTGAAGCCTATATAGTGTCTGGTTCTCCTATGGGGCGGGATTCAGCTGTACTGCTCCAGTTGAACCTTAGCATTGTCTAGCTCTCCTGTTAAACGGGATTGAGCTGTACTGTTTTGGGTTGTCACGTGAAAGTCTGGATGGTGTCTATCAATTTATTTATTATTTATTAACGATGACTTGTTTATAATGTAAATAATCTATTCATATTGTTTGTTTTTCTAGAATAGTTCGGATTGTTCTGTACAGAATAATGTTCAAACTAATTTGATTCAAGTTATGAGACCGGGATCAACAACTTCAACCATAAGAAATGAAGAACCTCTAAATGTTATACAAGAAATTGTTAATGGAAATGTGTCAGAACATATAGTCCCGGATACAAATATAATTCAAGTAATACAAATGAACGTAACAAAATGTATTCAATGAACTATTATTTTATTTAATAAATGTACATTCCTTTGGAAGATACTTACTTACTTACTTACTCCTGTCACTCCCAGTAGTGCATAGACCGCCGACCAACATTCTCCAACCCACCAACTCTGTGCTGGGTCTGCCTTTCTAGATCTATTCAGTTTTTGTTCATTCTTCTCATGTCTGTCTCTATTTCTCAACGTAATATGTTCTTTGTTCTTCCTCTTCTCATTTGACCTTCAGGATTCCATGCGAGGACTTGCCTTGTGACGCAGTTAGGTGACTTCCTTAATGTATGTCCTATCCTCATCAAGCGCTTCTTCCACATTTCTTCCTCCGCTGGAATCTGGTTTATTGTCTCCCACAGTATTTTGTTGCTGATAGTGTCTGGCCATCAGATCCGAAGTATCTTGTGTAGATGACTGTTAATAAATATCTGTATCTTCTGGATGTTGGTTTTCGTAGTTCTCCAAATTTCCGCCCCATACAGTAGAATTATCTTGACATTTGTATTGAAAATTCTGATCTTGGTGTTGGTTGACAGACAGTTGTTTTAAGTTCCAGATGTTCTTTAGTTGTAAATATGCTGCTTTTGCTTTGCTGACCCTCGCCCTCACATTTGCATCAGATCCACCGTGTTCACCGATGTGCTGCCCAAATCTTCCAAATCTTACTGAAGAGAATGTGAAGTATCTTGGCAGTTGCTGCTACATCTGCTTTAAGTGTCCATGCTGGAATGTTGTCTGATCCCGCTGCTTTGCCGCTCTTGATTTGTCTGATGGATATGCTGATCTCTTCAATTGTTGGTGGGCCAACATCGATTAGGAGGTCTGTGGGTGCTGCTTCGATGTTTGGTGGGTCCAGTGGATCTGGCCAATTCAAGAATTATTTAAAGTGTTCTACCTACCTAATCTGTTGTTCACCAATGTTGGTGATTACCCTAACTTCCTCGCTTTTCACTGCTCGTTCTGGTTTACGGTAATTTCCAGCAAGTTTCTTTGCTGTATCATACAATTTTCTCATGTTTCCTTCTCTTGCAGACTTTTGTTGAGTTTGTCAATATCCCGAAGAAAAGCCGCATTAAATTTTTGTGATGTCCGTGCCGTTTTCCAGTGCTTCTTAGGTTTAAATTTATCCTGGCGAATAGCAAGTGATAATTTGATGCTATATCAGCTGCTCTTCTGGTTCTTACGTCCTCTATCATCCTCTTGACCTTTTTGTTCGTGCAAATATAGTCGATTTGGTTCTGTGTAGTGTAGTCCGGTAAAGTCCATGTGATTTTTTGAATGCGTTTGTGTAGGAATATGGTGCCGCCTATGACCAGTTTATTGAAGGCACATAGATTTGAAATCTTTCACCATTTTCGTTCCTTTTCTCCCCGTCAGTCGATGTCATCCCATGACATCTTCGTGTCCAGTGTTGTCCATTTCAACCTTGGCATTTAAATCTCTCATCAGAATGGTCAATTCCTTTGTTCGGTACTTGTCGACGATCGACTGCAGCCTATCGTAGAATTTATTACTATGTATCGTTTATTATAATTTGTGTAATTGTTGTTAATAATTTATGATTTACTCTATAGCTTACTGTTTCTGACTGAAACAATTCAACTCCTAACCAGCACTACTGATCTTGAGACAATAATTGCTTTCTTATCGCTCTTCTATTCAATTACTCTTCACTATCTTTAGTGTTCAATTCAGAAGTAGTAACCAGTTTATAATATGATTGTATTTCCAACAAACATAGTTTATATACGAATACACCAGACTGCATCACATCATGAAATGAAAGGGTAACAATTATACATGAATAATCCAAAAGTAGTTGTGAATAGGAAAACTGTAAATAATCAACTGGTATCAATTTAGGAATAATAGAGTGTACACCTACCTACCTACCTACCTATATACATACATACATACTTACTTACACACTGACTTCCTTACTCACTTACATACTTACTTACTTACCTACTTACTCACTTACTTACTTACTTACTCACGTTACTTACTTCCTTACTTAGTAGAGTGTATACCTACCTAGCTACCGACCTACCTACCTACATACATACATACATATATACATACTTTCTTTCTTACTTATATACCTACTTACTTACTTACCTACTTACTTATTTATTTACAAAAATTGTTTGTTTTTTCTAGAATAGTTCAGATTATTCTGTACAGAATAATGTTCAAACTACTTTGATACAAATTACAACACTGATACCAACAACACCAACCATAAGAATTAAAGAACCTATAAATGTTACACAAGACATTATCAATGATAATGTGTTAGAACATATAGTCCCGGATACAAATATGATTGAAGTAATACAAATAAATGAAACTGATTGTATTCAATCAACTACTATTTTGTTTGATAAATGTACCCTCCTTTGGATGATAGCAACAATAATTTTATCAATTTTATTAGTATTATGCATAGTTTATTATAATTTATCTACTTGTTGTTAAGATGTTTGTTATTATTTCTTGTCTATCCATCCTTTTTTGCCTTCTGCTGAGCTTTTTTTTTCCTGGTGCTTCATATATGTGGTTGGTATTTACTATATGTTGGATATTGAAAGCTTTCGAACAGAATGGTACATTATATAGAATGTTACATCCTTGATCTGTCTATCGACTTTCGTGTAGAGGATAGCCTATCTAATGTAGATTAAGACCTTGATGAGATAGGTTGACTGGCTTAACCGTGAGGCTAGTATGCGTGAGTTTGAAGTGGGGGTAGAAAGACGAAAACTATTCTACCACCTGATTAGTTGACAAGCCCACGCACGTGAGAGAAGACAAAGTCAACTGGAACACTACTCGATTTATTCCCAATTCCGATCTGGTAACCGATTTCAGATTAGTGTAGAAAGATACATGGATAAATAGATGACTAACCTGACTACAATGTACGACAATAAGGAAATAAACAATTATGTTCAAAACTGGAGGATTAGAGTAGAAAATAGAATACAAAAGATTACGTTTAAATTACAATAGCTTTGGAACATAGAAGGCTATGACAGTGAATCATACATCAAACGAAAGCTTTTTATCTGTAGAATAGATTAGGGAAAAAAGTAAATGTTACTGTTTCCTAAGCTTTGAATCAAATGATATAACTTGCCTAAAAAGTAGTTTCTGTAGTTTGGTTAAGGCTTCGTCTTTCGCTGTTCACAACATAGAAAGTGAACGAAAATGGAGGGTAAACTAGATAACTACAAAATTGAATGTTTTATTATAAAATATATAAAGGATAACTGAACATTGTTATGTGTTAATGTATTTGTTATATCATGAAGAGAATTATGAATGGTAACTTTTGAGAACTATTTATGGACCAATATGATATGCATATTTCCTATCGCTAAGTAACTAAACTGTTTATATTCATGTTCCTTACATTATGAGGTTTATTTAGACCCATAGATTGTTACTGTACGATTAACCATTCTTGAGTTATACCCAGTCTATTGATTGCTGTTCCCCCCTATTCACAGTCACATTCGGCTAAAATTCTACAAATGTTGTTTTTCTATCTTATGTCACGATGTGGTCTGTTTGCTTGGTATATAAACTCAATGTGTTTGAAATATAATGATTCATATTGCAGAGGCTATTATTGGTGTTTTCGACTTAACTGGTTGGGTTAGGCAGAAAGCACGACCGACAACTACTCTAAACTGCTCGTAAGAATTTCGTGTGTCATTGATCGAATCAATAAATCGCCACTCTCTAATAGGCGGGTAAAATGATATTGTTAAATAGTTTTATCATACTAATTCTTTATTCATTACTATAGAATAAATCTATGACATTTTAAACCTACATTTTACAATTAATTAATTCTAATAATTTTGTATAGTTAAGATCATGAATCAATTGAAGCTAGACCAGCATGAAAAACCTGAAAACCCTAGACATCCGTTTCGTCCTATTATGGGACTCTCCAGCATTTGAATAACTATAAAATTTATAGTTGAAAGCGTGAGTTAATTAAACACCACCATGGAAAACCTGGAAGCACTGGACGGCTGTTTCGTCCTATTATGGGACTCCTCAACAGTGCGCATAAACGATCCCGCACTCTCGAGATTCGAAGCCAGGATCTACCGGTCTCGAACCAGAGCCCTTAACCGATAGACCGATAGCTTCAACTATGAAAACACACAAATTCTTATAATTAGTTCATATTATCACTTATATATATAGATAGATCATACATAGATTAGTATTTGGCTCCCGTCCAAATATCATGTTATACATTATTATAACCTTTTATTGAATACAATTCTCACATTCCATTAGTTATATATTAATTATAACAACATTACTACATTAAGTTCTGTTTTCAGAGGAGTTATGTAATTGATCATTAGTTATCTAATTAATATGTTCACATATCTAAGTTCATTATGTCTAATTTCATTTTCTGTTTATAAACAAAATAGTTCGAGTCTGTAGAAGAACTTTGGTAAACAATTATCTTATTCATTTAGTATTGTTTGTTTGAATCTTCTCATTGATGTTTAGGACTATAAGTGAGTTAATGGCTATATGGAGGCAATACGCACAGTATGAACATATGTCAATAAGAGACTGATTAATTGAAGTTCTTAACATCAATGAGAAGATTCAAACAAACAATACTAAGTGAATTTAAACTTCACCCCATTGCACAAGCAAGTGGCTATCAGGACTCAGTAGCTGAGTGGATAACGCGATGGCGTTTGAAGCGAACGATACTGGTTTCGAGTCTGGGAGTGAACATCAACTCTGAGATGCAGGTCAATAGTATCAATTCATGTTTTAGTTATACCAACGTTTAATTTCGGTGTAATAAATAAAAGCCTATATTTGTCTGGGTGAACAATGTAAAAAACATCCAGCTGTGTACTTTTAAACTCATACTTCCATCCAATATCCAGTCTGAAGAAACACACTGAATTTAGATCTTAGCACGGTTGTTTTTTGTATAAAGTTTAACCTGGAGGCACTAGATGTTCGTTTCGTCCTACTGTGGAAATCCTCATTGGCAGTGCGCATTCACGATCCCGCCTCACGAGATTCGAACCCAAGACCCATCAGTTTCACAAGCGAGAGATTAACTTCTAGACCACTGAGTCAGCTGGTATCCAACGGTGTTGATGTCTAACTCCACTATTAAAATTACCATAATATCCACAAAACCCCTTCATATATATATTAGTGTAGAGTCATAATGAAAAGCTAATTGAAAAGAAATTTCTTCACTCGATTCGTTCCTTTTTATTTGCCAAATGTCAAAGTGGAAATTTTCACTCTATTGAAAATAACTGCTGTCAACTAAGTAATGAAATGAGATGAATTTATATAGTTGAGATCATGAGTCAATGGAAGCTAGATCACCATGGAAAACCTAGAAGCACTGAACGGCTGTTTCGTCCTATTTTCGGACTTCTCAATAGTGCCCATCCTTTATCCTGTCTTGCGAGATTCGAACCCAGGACCTATCGGTCTCGCGCGCGAGCGCCTAACCTCTAGACCGCTGACGTATAACTCGGAAACCTTATAATCGATTTTTATTTAGCAGAATGAACATGAGATTATTGTCATAACAACGAATTTATAGACGTTATTGTAGTGAACAGAACACGGATGGGGACAATCGAGTGTGTCTAAGCAGAAATTACAGACTATCTCACTAAATTCTAATAACCATATAGTCAATAGTTAATTTACAAACTATCAATCAATAGTCTCAATCTTCACTGTTCCTTTTGTAAATATCAGTCGATCTTCTCTGACTTCATTGTTCATGCATTTTCATACCGATTGCGCTTCATTTCTGTTCTTTCTTTATCGTTCTTCTGCCAAAATACATTGTATGTCTGACCATCTGACCATATACTACTTATATGGATATAAGTAGACCACACCACATTATCATTCATTCTTTAACTTTCAATTTATACACACGTACTAATATCCTGAGGTAGACAGTTTTTTGACCTTATTAACAGAACATAATAGTGAATGCATATGATTTGTTATATCAAGCAAATACATATCAAAAATAAGAAGAAAATTAGGGTACAGAATAGTTTTCTTGTTATAATGTATAAACATTGTCATTGACGTGTTTTTGGTATTTATACTAAGTGATGATTCTTTTGGTAATTGATTGTCGTTGACTATGAATACCAAATGTAATACGTCCATTTTTGCTCATCTAGTTCTGTCAGTCTGACGGGATTAGGTAGAAGTAGAAACTCCAATCCCTGTGGAGACTGTGGAGATATGACCGTCAAGCTTATTTTGTAAATAGTTTTTAATATTATTTGTACTTGTTTTGTCAATTTTTCACTGTATGTACATTCATCATTAAATGACTGTACATGTTGTTTTAGTCAAAGACCTTGTAAACACTTTTCGTTGTGATTCCAACATAGCGTGACATCTTCTTTCTGGCTACCAAATACATTAATACTCACTCATCCCTCGTTCTGTTTTCATTCGAGATTGAGTTAACTTAGTTCTAAAACAAATATTATTTACATTCATAGACTGAGAAAGTGAATATATCATATCTTACTTTGGATTACAATACTGGGGAGATCATCGATACGTTAGGAATTACTAAGCATCTATAATTGTGCATTTATTGTACCAGATCAAAGTCGAACACGCATCATTTCGGGTGAACTTAAGTAAAGTCCCATTATTTATTGTATTCGTAACATTTAACTGGTATATATTAATATTATTATTGGTTGTTATTAACTTTGTTGATATCTTTTGCTTTTATATATTGTCTGGTCCACCACAAGACCATCAAAACATTACTACTAAAATGTACTATGAATTTACGTTACAAATTTAATGGTAAAATCTACAGACAAATAGATGGTACCGCGATGGGTTCACCCTTAGGTCCCATATTGGCTGATATTTTCATCTTTATTTATCTTTATTCATCTTTATCTATATTTTCATCTTTCTATTCGCCTTCAATGACACTATTTCGGGGAATTCTTAGTTAGTACATTAGTTCGAATAATTTTAATTATCATACTGACGTCGTGATTTAATCTATCATTGAACAATTGTATATACATCAAAAGGGTTTTTTGGAGAATTTAGTATTTTCATAGTTGAAATCATGAGTCACCTGAAGCTAGACTACCATGGAAAACCTGGAAGCACTAGACGGCCGTTTTCTCTTATTATGGGACTGCTCAGCAGTACTCATCCACGATCCCCCAGTGATAAGTGGAGCTCAACCAAGTCTGTTGTAGAGATATCAACTCACTGAAGACAATTGCTGAACGGTTGTTCAAACTTCATGAATTGGTTGAAGTCAGGGATTAACATCATCAGATGCCGGCTCAGTGGTCTATCAGTTAGGTTCTCTGGCGCCAGACTGATAGGTCCTGAGTTCAAATCTCGCGAGTGCGGGATCGTGGATGCGCCCTACTGATGAGTCCCGTAATAGGATGATCCAGTGCTTCCAGGTTTTCCATGGTGGTCTAGCTTCAATTGCCTCACGCTTTCGACTATGAAAATTGTATATACATTCAAATCCTAAAGCTTTCGTTAATTACATGGAAATGTTTAAAATTTGGAGTATGATCATGATGATAAAATTATGGCTCATTTCTTTAAATTCATCGGAAAAAATGCCTACAGCTTACTAAAAACTTTGTCATTCCCATATAAGCCTATTTCACTTTCCTATACGACTCTCGAATAACTACTACTAAATCATGTAAATTGAACTAAGTTCGAATGTCGTGAAAGAGCGAAATTTCATAAAATAATTCGTCAGAACAATCAGAAGGTTAGAGAACTTATCTTTAAGTTTTAGAAACAATCTAACAAGCTACAAAGCTGTGGATCAACTTGATGTTCAGTTGTTTGACGGATTAATTTCAGGAATTACCATACAAAATCGAGAAAGACAGCTTAGACAAATTCTGAAGTGTTTCTTTCAAGACGCTAGAACTATATGTATTAACTATAGGGCAGTGCGTGAAACTGACTTCAAGGACACCGAGAATTCTATATTACGTAGTTATCCTAATCCGTTTTCATGAAAGCACGGATAACACCTCATTCAAGAGTGGTAAAGCAGGTTCCAGAGGTTAAAACAGGTTTGCTAAATGTTTGTCCTGTGGTAAATTTTAATTACATAATTCATATGTCTTTCGTCATGTTAAATGCCTTAAGTGTGATAAAATGGGACACATACAGTCGGTTTGTAAAACTGTTGTTCATTTTGCCACAAGTAATACTAAACTTTGTAACCAGTACCCTACTCATTTGGGTGATTCTAGTAGTTATCATACAACCTTCAGTTATATTCTTCACTTTCGAAAATGATTATATTTTCCCAGTGAAGCTTTTCACGATTTTATTATTGACATCAGCAGTGATAGATCCATTATTTCAGTTGGAAAATCGAAGTCATTAAATTCGGATGTTATAATTGAGCCTACCAAAGTTTCTACTTCGAGTAATACTGGCCATAAACTTCCTGTTCTCCGGTGTTGTAATATGCTGATTAGAGACGATAAATCTTCGATCCTTAATTGTGCATTCTTCATTGCTGATTGTGGAACATCTATCCTGAGTCTATGAAACTTACGAATCCTTCAGGGTCAGCTTTCCTTATCGATCACTGGATAAGATTCTAATAAAATCCTTCATAAATTGTTAACAACAGGATCGATTCGCGAAGAATTACGCACGACTTCAAAGTTCTGTAGGGTCAGTGAAATGTCACTGAGCCCTGACCAAATCATCCGGCAATTGTGTCACTGAATATAGAACAGTTCGTCGATCCCTGTTTAGGTCAAAGACGATCAAAGCGCATTAGTTAATCATACTCTATGTTCTGACCCATGCGGAGGTGGTCACATTTTCGCTTTTACCTACTTTAACTAATATTTCCGTTATAACGTCCTTTATGTTGTACGCTCTTCAAAGCATCCATAGTACCTTGATACGACAAACGGGTAATTCATATTAGATTTTGATCGCAATGTGTGACTTCGACATTAGCTGTTGGTCACACCATCACCGTCTAACTCCAGTAGGTATCCTAATCATTCGACGCAGATCATCTGGGTTGGTGATCTACAGCTCTTTTATTCTCATTTGCAAGCAAAAAATGTAGAGACCTTGCAAACAAGCATCATTTCCTTTAGTGTTGCAAAATTCAAAGTCCCTGACGTTAAAGTATGTTAAGTCTTTCAGTACAAAGTTGGAAGACTGTATGCAAAAGAAGCAGTTTTAAAATCCGCCTGAAAACGTACCAAAATAAGGAGTTATGAAAATATCAAGCCCTAACTGATATAATTCAAGTAACAGTAGACCAAGTATCCTTTTGATGCAAGACACTGCACACTATCATGTAATAGCCACAAAAGGTTTCAGGACCCTGTGGTCAATACGTGGGGCTCTTAGCCGTGTCAATGCAAAAACTTATAAAACTCTGCATACGGTACGTGTTTGTCCTAAACTCCGGTACTGCATACAAGCAGCTAGCCTTTGCCTTAAAAGAAATATAAAACTATCAGAAAAGGTTCAAAAACCGCAACCAAGTTGTTTCTTGATATAGCAAAGCTCCCATATGGTGCTCAACTGGCTGAACTAAACCTATTTCCATTGTCAAATCGAAAAACCAGAGGAGACTTGAGCACAGTCTTCAAAGTACGCAGTGAGTAATTTGAATCTGATATCCCTTACTTTTCTGGTCTTCCAAAACAAGGGATTTATGTTGAAACTCAAAAAGCGTTCACAATTTCAGAACGAATTATTAAAATTTTTAAGACAGGTCACTTAGCCTCCTATCCTTTCTGAACGGAAACTGATTTGTGCTCATCTGTTTCTACCTGCCTTAAACTGCACAATTTCTGGGATTCTTAGTCAGCACATGAATTGGAATTCTAATTATCATATATGTGTAAAACTATGGTATCTTTAAAATGTATTTCAAAGTCGTGCAGACAAAAGTAGGGTGTTATTAGAACAAGTAATGATACTGACTGTCCAGCACATACTTCGGAATCTATCGAAAACACATCGATATCTAGGACGGAAACAATGCATGAAGACATTATTGTAACTGGAATAAAGTAAACAATTGTGCACAAAGGCAATCGTTGCATGTGGTTGTTGCAGTTAGACATAGCTTCAAAAACAAGCCAGTTAATTGTTTGTAGTTCATAAGTCTACGGATACAATAAAGCCTGAGAATCTATTCACATATGACAGAAAATTATATATATGTATATTTGACGTGAAATTAATTACGAACAATTATCAGTGTCAATTAGAACTTTCGGTGGAAGTGCGGATAATATCTGCTGTTGTAATTTTTATCATAAGCAATCACAACAAACAATAATGTCAAACAATCTGGATCTTTGTTTTGCACCGCATGAAAAAGCAGTATTATTTCAAGCCTTACGTAAACTCTTGGATTTTGATAATTTTAATAAATAAAACCGTACCGACTTTTTTCAATGCCGTTTGAAAAAAAGAGCAGTGATTTGTACTTGTTGTTGGCCAACTCCGCTTTTGTGTATTTTGTGCATCGAAAGCATTCTTGGTCTACTTTGACTTGATCTATTTCACTTAAGATATAGAATTTTTCAAACCCATTATGGTGTTACTTTTTTTAAAATGGTCAGCTCTGCTAACAAATGTGGATAGCCAAATTGCTTATTCGCTGTGGAGGAAGGAATGAAGTGTAATGAGTGCAATAAGTAGTTTCATAAGACGTGTACTTGTTTAGATCCCACCGCATGCAAAAGATGTTCAAAACCCAACTCCCACTGGCTTTGTATATTTTGTTGCTCGAGCAAAACATTACTTATCCAAGAGGCAGTCGGCCTTCTTGCGTTTGCCGGCAAAAATGTTGATGGTAGCTGGACTGGTAACATGATTACTGACAGCAAAGAATGTGTTAACGTAGTAAGTGCTGTTAAGGGACGTGTCAAACACATGACTGCGGAACATGCAAGAGGGGAGACTCCTTTCAAACAAATAAATGGTGAATGTGACAGGGTATTGGTGGTAGAGATTCTAAAGTAGCATCTGGAGACCAGGATAAAACCGTCACCGTCCCAAGTAGTCCCTATGTGTCTACCCCAAGTGACAGGAAACAGATAACAATGCGGGAGAAAAGGGGAAGAAAAAAACACAAACGGCGCCCGTGTGGTTAATACATCTTTGTCAGACTCTCATTTTGAATAACAGAATACACCACCAAAGTCCTAAAGTAAGACCGTACTTAAGCCTAGAATGATTATTAAAATCTCGACCCCATAGAATACATTTGTAAGCAGTTAGCACGGAACAAACGACATTTATCCAAAAACAATTTCAGAGAACCTCCCGGCGCTCAACAGAGAGGAAATGACAGCTTGATCTAAACCCTTGAACGCAAATTTCAAACAACCTAAATCCCTTTCTGCTTTAATTATTTGAACAATAGAGGATTTATAAGAAAATGAGCCTGCTTAAAGGTATGCACACAATCTCGAGATAGTAGAATCGGATATCTTAAACGTTTTGTCATAATTTTTAATGAGTACATACTGCTAAGGTAATAAGATTCGGAAAGTGGGTTGGAGGCGACACCCGATCAAGATGGATTTTGAATCTAGTGCACGAAGTTAAGGGTAAAAGGACGGTAAACTAAATAAAGCGTATAAAATTTGAAACTACAGCATTTATATCCAAGTACATTGGTTACTTCAGGATCTAGTCATGCGAAGAATGCTCTTGCTGCGTCAAAACACTAGAAAAGCTTACAAGAAGTAGACATTTGAGATGGTGGAGAAGATTTGTAGCTCAGGTGGGTGATTTTGATGTTGGTTTGTTCTCTGAGCTGGGTGGTTCGGTTGTGGAGCTTTCATCGTCCTTCTGAACGACATCATCAGCACAAACTTCGAGTAGACATTTTTCCAGGACTTATTCTTGTCAAAAGGTCACGAATCATTTACATGTAAATACTAAAATTTCAACGATATGCATAAAAAGACAATAGCCAGATGCCGCACCGACTTCTAAAAACGGTTGGCATACGATAGACGTGCCTATTTGAAAAAATTGTTTTTATACACCAAGCGAAGAACAAAATATGGTGATGGTATTCCTCCATAATTGTTGTTCGAAAATTCAGATATACTGGCTAAATCAGATCTGGCCAAAGTCAAGATTTTATCAAACTATTTCAGTGAAGTCTACTCTACGGGCGTTGTCAACAATAAGTGTCGTGACCGTACTGCAGAAATACCAGCTACAGGTACCGTACATGTAGCTGAGGAAATTGTTCTTGAATTGACCATTACACTCAGATCTAGTAAGATACCGGGCTCTGAAAAGTTAAATCCACGATTGCAGTTATTTCCCGCAGACACTTTCAGGGCTGCCGACAATGCACTTCAACATATTTCTTCCCCACACTCAACTCCTCAGAGATTTGGAAGATGCTACACTTACTAGCTAGGTAAAGAGAGACAGATTGTGGTTTATTACTGACCTATCAGTTGAACCTGCACAGTAGTTTATTAACTTGGATAAATAATTCAAGTTAACTTACCTAGTCAAATAGAATCATAAATTCTATTAATTCCTAAGCAACACGGGTTTCAAAATGTGTATTCATGCTTAACTAACTTGCGAGAGAGGATGGGACACTAGCTCAATATAACGGTTTATCTCTTGTTATGACATTCATAGATTTTGGTAAACATTTGATAAAGTTTCTCACTTGGGGCTTATGCATAAGCTCTCGAGTTTTGGAATAACAGGAGACGTACAAGAATAGACAGGAAACATTCTCTGCAAATAAGACACTGTCTGAGTGGAAGTCGGTCTAAAATGGCTAACCACAAGACACCATCTTTGGTCGTATGCTTTTTCTCCTATACGTCAATGAAATACGGCGTCTGTTTAAATCGTCAACACTTGTTTGGAGATGATGTAAAAATCTGAAGAGCAATAAGTATTAAGGCTGGTCATCTTAATGTTTAAAACTGACATTATCAAATCTGCCACTAGTGTTATGTCACAAGAGAATGAATTGCCTGTCCTAACCAGTGTTTTGTGCACGAATAAAGAGCCGGAGACTGTTTTCAAGAGTTGGATACTACACTTAGAAGTCAGATACATGATACAAAGTGAAATGAAGATAACGAAGTAAGATATTCATAACTTAGTAGTCTTGCACAAGACAGGCATGGTGCCATATCGGAACAAACACATCCATGGAGTGAGAAACTGTAATTAACTGTATTTCGGTGGTATATGACAATATATTAGTATGAAAAGGTTGTTAGTATATACCGGTAAATAAAGTAAAATCCACTTGAACAGGAAAGATTTGGCCTACCAACATATTCTGAAGTCACACTTCGCAGTTAATACATAACCTGGCTTACACCATAGTAATGACGAACACTTCCTTCCCATTCAAACAAGTTGGATATATGAGTGTCACTAGGAGTCAACTTGAAAATGTAACACGATCAAACAAGAGTTAATGGTACTAATATACTATTTTTTATATAACCATTTTTGGAAATCGTCAACAGGAAAAGTGTTAAAATGCTCTTGAAATCACCCAAAAACTCCTAGCTAAACCACTTTTACATAAATTCAGGTCAAGATCCATATGGACAATATTTCTTTTTTAATTTGATGTTTTCAGGCTTGCTCGTTATAATTTCTAGTAACCTTGAAAACTATGACATTCGTAGTACGTCCTCATTTGAAATATGTTAGACGATAAGTCTATTCATCGGATTAATGGGATTGAACTAACAAACGAGATTGTTTGGGAAGAGTGGGTTCCAGGAGAGAAGTACACAAAAATTTTGAGGCTGCATAATGTGGACAGAATATCTCATAACTTTACGTTTTTGTAAGTACTTACTAGTAATTTGATAACTTAATCATTCTCAAAGAATGCCACGTTCAGGAGTCTTCAGTAGTGTGCATAAAAACAAGTTTAGAATTTCGCCTGGAACAACTATTGAGTTGCCGATAACGTTCCGACCCACAAAGTTAATGGAGTTATGTGAGGAGATGACGTTTGACTTATCAGTAGTTTTTCGGATAAATATTTTTCTCAACTAATCATTATCTCTTAGGGTAAAACAACAAACGTAACATTAAAGGCAATTCTACCCACCTATCTCTTGAAGCTGCCGGAAAATATTAATTTTGGTCCTGTGGCAGTAAATACTATTAAAACACATATTTTCACTCTGAAGAATATGACGTAAGTAATGAAACCTTCTACAACTTTTAGAAAGTTAAAAACCGATTTTAAACTGAAGGTGACCTCTCCTTTGCAGATCTCCCTGGATGAAGGTACACTCAACTCCTTCGAAAAGAAGGCGATTGAGATTATTTTTGCCCCTATTGTAAGTCAGCATGCTGCATTAACTATGGAGTTAGACTCCAGGATACATTAAGACGAATGTCATATGCATTTTTGGTGACAAAAGGACATGGAAAATGAAACGCATGGATGTCACAGGAACGGGTATGCTAGGGTGTTTTGTTTATCATTATATATAGCGGAAAATGATCGACTTCATATTTTTCCTGTGAACGTGAAAACGAGTGAAAGTGAAAATTCTGGATCTGTTGTTTTTCTTTCATTTGACAATGTATCTACTGGTCGTTCATCACAAGAAACTATTGTGGTTGAAAACTATTCGAATGTAGGTTATTAAGACACATATTTGTCGATACAAGCTATCATTTAAACTATCATAAACTAATAGTCTGTATTAATCTCTTTTTGGTAGGGAAATAAGCGTTTAAGGTGCTGTTGAGTTGGTCAATCGAATGTGTTAACACTGCTTCCTTCATTAGTAGGTTTCAAGGTTTGATCACTCAATAGTACCCGCATGCCAAAATGTATTTTTCATTTCTTGGCCTTAAGACACGTTTTCTGTGTCTTCTGAGTTGTTTCAACTGAGCCCAAAGGATACGAAAGGATGTCTGAAATCTAAACCATTTTTTTATTATTTTGTGCATTATGATAAAATCACTTATTAACCTGCGTAAAGTTAGTTTAAAGAGATCGAATGTCATAAGATACACTGCATATAATAAACCTCTCAGCTCCTAAGCTTCACCAACCGTCGTATTCAGTACATTTTTGACGAGACTTGATTTGTTATAACACATAAACTCCCGGTTTTGAAACAAATGTCTCCAATCAGACCCCACTAGGGCTTCGTAAACTTTGGTTAATATTTTTGTACCTATTTTTGTACGTGTCGTGACGCCTTTCATTTGCAACTAAACAAAAATAAGGTTTGGTCGTGGGTTGATCTGCAGATCATCAACATAGATGATCTGAGTCGATGATTTGGGGCTTACTTGAGTTGGGCGGGAACGGGTTGACCTCCCGGCTTACATTGTAACCACATTTCGCCGTTAGTACCTAATGTGGATTATTCTTTTTTAATACCTAGGTGATATGGTTACTTTGATGACTATATCGCCAGAACATAACGTTTTGGTGAAAATATATCAGTAAGAATAAGTATAATAATAAGGTTCGGCTACTACTGCATGCGCTTGTTTATTGGTCAATGAGTGTTGATTGTCTTCAACCTAAACGACATTCCGCAAACTTTTCAATGCTCATTGATCTGACTGCTGCGTGACTTGAACAGGGCCCGGCTACATCTAAGTGGACCTACAAACCCTTGTGGATATGAAATACAAAGAACACCCAAATAAATTCAAAATTGTGTTGTAAGTTGACAAGACAGATTAATCCAAACAATTATGTGAGCTTTTCTGACCCTCACGTACTTTTTTATAATGTTATTAGCTGTATTGCATGTGTGGTTAGCTTCTTTGAGCAAGGTCGTTTCCTACGGGATGGTGTTGCCGACCTCATACCCGACTCTTCTCCTTTACTTGAGCTTGTGACCGGCAGTAGACCTAGAAGAGCTACAGGTGGAGTTTATATTGTTTGTATCTATGATTAATTGACCATAACCCTTTATGTATACCCATTTTGATGTATAATTACTTGTCTCTATTCGTTCATATTACTCGTGGCCTATGTGAACTAAATTTACAGAGGCTTGAACACATTTTAATGGACATGCTGTGGCGATGTACAAATTTTAACGCTCTCTACTTTGATGGTGACGTGCTGATTGAATCAGTAGACTAGAGGTAGAGGTGCATTCTAAGCCTTTATCTAGTTTTTATTGTCTGTCTATCTAAGTGAGGTCATGAAACACAATTCTTCAAAACACTTTTTACTCGTTCTATTTCATTCCATCAGCATTAACTTGACGTATAGATAATAAGGAACTTATAATGTGTTCCTGTGGTACCCTATTATGTCCTGATTTCTATGAGGGGCATTTGGGATTAAGTTATACCTTCAGTTTACGACCATTTGGAAAGTTGTTTATCAGCTTAAGCAGATGTGTGGAGATCTTTAGACTTCTCAGCTTCAATGAAAGTGTCGTCCTAAATCTTAAGTAAAGCTTTGTTATAGTTAACTTGGATTAAATCTACTTATTTTTCTTGATCATGTGACTCTTTATAACGCTATCAAATTAAAAGGTTTGTGGTGCACGTAAATGTTTCAGTCCAAGATACCAATGAGAGAAGTGAAAGACAGTAATGATAGCTTGAACTTTAAAGCTTCTGTTTAAAACCTTTTAAAAATTACTATTGAGCTATTTAAGCTGCTACTGACCTCACATAAGATTGAAGCATTTGCGTCAACTTATCATTGGGTAGTGACTGACGTCATGTTTATCTAGTCTTTAGTGTATGTCAAGTTCTCTCGGTGAAGATACAATGTGGCCACCAGCATGAGTGACTCCTGTGTACAATTGAATGTATCATCTCTCCTTGTTATAACTATACTTTTTCTAAATAAATTTTGTGATGCGTTAATATATATCACTCTAGTACATCGTTCAGAATATCTTGGTATCAATTTCATTCGAGGGTGAAGTACCAACTTACATGTTATATATATATATATATATATATATATATATATATATATAGTGCCATATTTTTATTATTTCATATTACAATTTTCTACAATTTGCACTTCGAATTCTAAACCACCATTTAGGTTGATAGTTCGATAAAAATCAAACCAGTTAGCCGGAACGCTGGTTTTGATGGAAGTACAGTTTTTCGTTCCCTGGTATCAGTAGCCACCATTCCTGGACAATCGAGATCACAAATCAGTGTGAGTTGTAAAAACGTTACTTTAGATGAATTAATTATAAGATGTATAATTTGTAAATACCTTGCAGATACCCTACATAAGTTGAATCACTAATCCAATGATATCAATTATGCGATATCTATTTTTGTATGATGAATAGTGAAACAAATGAAATATAATCTAAATAAGGGGGTTGTTTGTGGAGATGGGCTAAGTGCTCGTGCGCGAGACTTGTAGGTCCTGGGTTCAAATCTCGCGAGATGGAATCGTGGATGCGCACTGCCACTGAGGAGTCCCACAATTAGACGAAACAGCCGTCCAGTGCTTTCAGATTTTTCATGGTGGTCTTGCTTCAATTGACTCATGATTTCAACTATACATATGATAGAAATAGTTTGAAGTTCATGGCTAAGCTTTAGTCATGATCTAGATAAATGACTTACCCTGATATAGAGCAAGCTATAATATTAGATCCTATTTTATTTTAGGTTTCAGATAGGTCATACTAACGTACTTCAATTAGCACAGTACATGGAATGGTTCATTTGAACCATCTTCAAATAATTAATGTCAATTAAAGTACATCGATGTATAGATTAAGGCAAACTATTAGTTGCTTGATCAGAACATTGGTCCATACAATAAGCTAGACAGAATGATACTGTCTAATATTAGTCAATAAGTCATTAGGAAATTAAAATTACCTACAATTTTACTTTGCTGGTAAATAGGTTGTAATAAATACAATGACGTTTATATATTACTTACTTCCTTACTTGCGCCTGTTACTCCCAATGGAGCGTACGCCGCCAACCAGCATTCTCCAACCCATTCACTCTGTCCTGCGCCTTCCTTTCTAGTTATATCCAGGTTTTGTTCATTCTTCTCATGTTTATATATATATATATATATAAGTTAGTGATTGTTTCATTATATACAAGTTTCATTTATCTTTTTTTCCACATATGTCCACAATGAAGTTTACCTACACTCCAAGAATGCCGAAATCTTATGATATAGGCTATTACAAAATTTGTTCATTAAACAGTTATGGTGAAACAATGATAAAATGTATGGGTAAATCAAAAGGTAAGGTTATTCATCAATAATTTTTGGAAAAATTATATTATGAACCTTTAGTACATCTTACATTGAATTCGGACGAGTATCGATGCTTTCAACGTGGTATGATCGCCCCTAAATGCCCTGGTACGTCCAAGAGTGGCGAGAGTCTGCTCTCTCTCTCTCTCTCGAAATGCACTCACACGGCCACGCGTATATAGCCTCGATCAGGGAAGTCCTAATCACTGCTTTCTCGTGGCATTACCGTTGTTTACGAAATTGGAAGGATGAGAAGAGAATGTCCGGCGCTTTAACCGGGTCGGTGGATATGGAGGATCCAACTAAGGTGTTGGAAGACCCTGATTCCAAACCAATGGTGCACATGGGTTCTAGTACCATGGGACTGCATCTCCTAACGATGCTCTACTGCTTTGTGGATCAGATCTTTAAGTCAAAGGCTCCGGGTGTGGCCCTCTCAGAAAACCACTTGTTTCAGTTTGGGCACCTGCGCAGTATCACATCCTTCAATCAAATCAAATAAGATTTGTGTTGCGCATATATATCTGGTGTCCCTTTTTACCAATATTTATGTGCTTAAATAAATTAAACAAATAAATAACATTGAATGCATTTATTACTTACTTTGACTTGTTCATTTAGTAACTATGTCAATCATATCTATAAGGTTGATTAATCATGAACAACAAACAACCTTACATAAATGTATCAGTCTAGATTGTTAAAGTTCATATCTTCACTTCAAGTGGAGAAATTGGCAAGAGCCAACACCGTTGTAATAAAAAAAACTGAATATAGAAATACAATTTGACAACAACAACAACAACAACATTATGTTCTTACTTCTTTGCTGTCCCTACTAAAAGCAAGTGTATCAACTTAGTTACTGTATATACCAACAATCGATAGCCCATCCGAAGTTCTCTTTTGTCGCGATACTAGGACGAACTGGATGCCTAGTGCTTCCAGGTTTTCAATGGTGGTCTAAAGTTGATCGGTTTATGATCTTAATTAAAATCACTTGTTCAATAAATATATATTTATATAATAGATAAATAAATGATTAGTTTTACATTTATGGTAATAGTTTTCGGACATTATAATCTAGTAGTTTCAAGTAAAAGACAAAATTAAGTTTCTGTTTTGAGATCAAAAGATTTCATTATCGGTGATTTCTATGGTATTAAACCTTTGACATATGTGTGCTGCTAGTTAGCACTCATCAAGAAAGAATACCTGAAGGTAGCATCAGTTCCCTCAAAATCGGTGATATGACTTAATAATGAGTGTTAATTAGCCGGAAATCTTGGTCTATAGTATCCTATTAATTATATCCAGGATCTATATATATATATATATATATATATATATATATATATATATATATATATATATATATATATATATATATATATATGCGCCACGCAAATCTCATTTGATTTGTGTGAGGGCTGTGATACTACCCAGATGCCCAAACTGAAGCATGTGGTTTTCTTAAGGGACCACACCAGGAACCTTTAACCGAAAGATCTGATCCACAAGGCAGTGGAGCATCATGAGGAGATGCAGTCCCATGGTAGTCGGTGACCAACGATTGATTCATACGCCATTTGTTTCCTCAGGATAATGGAGCCAGCCCATGAGCACAATTGGTTTGGAATGAGGATTTTCCAACTCCCCTAGGCGGACTATCCGTGTCCACCAACCCGGTTAAAGCACCGGAAATTCGCTATCCGTCCTCTCCATTTCGTAAACAACACCCTTGCCACGAGAAGGCAGTGAGTAGGACTTCCCTGTCAGAGACTGTATACGCGTGGCCATGTGAGAGCATTTCGAGAGTGAGAGCAGACTCTCCACCTTTGGCCGTACCAGAGCATTTGAAGGCACATTACTCAGTGATTAAATAATATAAAAGTTTTTTTTATTTCGTATATTTCTATTATAACAACAGATTTACAACAGAACACTTTCATTCAATCTTCATTTTAAACAAAAAGAAATACCTTTTTCTTTCAGATGTAAATATTCAACTTTCAACAAATTACTGTACATTCCCAATCACTCATATTGGTGAATTCCATCATCAAGTAGTGAATATCATAAATCATTCCGACTATTCAACAGTCTATGAATTAGTAGCTGGTCAATCACAAATGTATATTGATGAAAATAATCAATCATTTACTATTGTATCTACAGTATTTCCAATTATTAAAGGTATATCGAATGGTATTATTAAATCAAAAGAAACGTTACAATTGATTATTGGTTTTTATCCACAAGTACCAGGTCATTTTTATCGTCGATTTACTCTATTAGTGTGTAATCAAGTATGTATAATGATAATAATAATTATTATTCACTGAGTATTGTTTGTTTTGAATGAATCTTCCCATTGATGTTTTTAGGATTGTAACTGGTCAGTCTGTAATTGGCATATGTGCATACTGTGCGTATTGCTTCGATATAGCCTTATTTAACAAGCATTATAGGCAAAGATGGATAGTGGCTAACAGTGGAATCTAGTTCGACGCGCGTTTCATCCTATTTGGGACTCGTCAACCAGATGAATCTGCATCACAGAGTTGATGTTCACTCTGGGACTTTAACCCAGTATCGTTCGCTTCAAACGCCATCTCGTTATCCACTTATCTACTGAGTTCAGATACTCACTTGCTTGTGCAATGGGCTGGGGTTTAAATTCATATGGTACTGTTTACTTATATCTTCCCATTGATTTTTAGGACTGCAATTGATCAGTCTCATATTAGCATGTGTGCATCCTCTGCGAACTGTCTCGAAATTGCATTGTGTGACAAGTATTATAAACATAAATAGATAATGATTAGCAGCGGAATCCAGGACGTGAATTTCGTCCTATTTTTGCTTATAATGATTATGACTTAAGGTAATATCGAGGCAATCTGCACAGGATGCACATATGCCAATAGGAGACCAATCAATTGCAGTCCTAAACATCGATGAGAAGATTCAAACACGATAAAAAATGAATATCTGAGTGAACTATGAAACATATTTCTAAGCAAATGATGTAACAGCTGCTTTTTATTGGTTAACTACAAGAATTCAGCAGATGTCTGATTAGTTATTTCTATTGATATCCTACTAATATTTTAATTAAAATTAACCCTGAATCCGGACTTAAATGATTTTCCATCATATTGCAGTGAATGTGAACATGACTGGGAACAATCTAATGTATTATAGCACAAATTACAGGCTATCTCACTAAAATCTGATAATCATACAATGAACAGTTAATTTGCAAAGTAACCATCAATTGTCTCAATCTTCACTGTTCCTTCTGCAAATATCAGTCCGTCATCTCTGATTTCATTGTTCATGCATTTTTGTACCGATTGAGTTTCATTTCTGATCGTTCCTTATCGATCTTCTGCCAAAATACATTCTATGTCTGACCATCACCATATACTACTTATATGGATATAAGTAGACCATGCCACAATATCAGTTGGATAATTTATTAAATTAGGTTAAAGACAATTATAGAGTTTTGTACAAATAATCCAAGTTATTCATATACTGAATTTCGGTGTTTATCTGTTACATAAGATAAGTCAATCTCTTTTTATTTATATCATGGTTAACCAGTGTATGTTTTCAGTTGAACAGTTCATTAAAACAGATTATGTCAAGTGATCAAAAATGAGAAGAGTTTGCCTCTTTCTAATAAATTTATACATTCCATAAATAGAAATTCAGTAATATTAACATAAAAAGCTTCATAATGGTGAATTATTCATATATAGAAAAGGAGAGGAAGTAAATTCTCTTTGGTCAATATGATCGACTTTGAATAACAAATCTAGAAGTTAAGCGTTCGCTTACAAGACCGATGGTACTGGGTTCGAGTCCCACGTGCGTGATCTTGGATGTGCATTGTTGAGGAGTCCTATACTGGGACGAAACAGTCGTTCAGTGCTTCCAAATTTTTCATGGTGATCTAGTATTAATCGACTCATTAATTCAACTATAGAATGTAAAGTATTCAATCATTACCATTATATACACAACAAATGATCACTGCCTCTATCATAACTTTTATTATAATCATTAACCTATTATTCTGTATACTTCCTTTTTTCTCTGTCGAAAAACGCTTTTGAATATCTACTGTCAATAAATCTATAAACTATTAGGATACTAACTCTACATAGAAGGTCAATACTAATTCAATTGGCTTTTTAATTGCTCTATTCATTTGATACTTCTAGAAACTTTGATATCATCAAATGATTAACTAAGAGCCAGTGGCTATCATCAAATGAGTCGATGATAACTAAACTATTTCTAGTCAGATATCATATTTTAGAAACTACTAGACCATTTATCAGTTAACCTTGATAACTAAATTTTATAGTTGAAAGCATGAACCAATTGAAGCTAGACCACCAAGGAAAACCTAGAAGCACTGGACGGCCGTTTCGTTCTACTGTGGGATTCCTCAGCAGTGCACATCCACGACCAAGCGTCGCGAAATTCCAATTGTCTTCAGTGAGTTGAAATCTCTACAACAAACGTGGTTTGAACTCCACTGGTCACTGCTTCCTACTAGAACTCCAGGAAATATCTTTTGAAGTCAGTCACTAGTGACCATATGATCATAGATCAGAAGGGGGGTTTTATGGAGATTTAGTATTTTCATAGTTGAAAGCATGAGTCAGTTGAAGCTAGACCACCAAGGAAAACCTGGAAGCAACGAACGGCCATTTCGTCCTATTGTGGGATTTCTCAGCAGTGCACATCCACGGCCAAGCGTCGTGAAATTCCAACCCAGGACCTACCAGTCTCGCGCTGGAGCACTTAACCGATAGACCACTGAGTTTGCTGGCATCGCATGGTGTTAATATCTCACTTCAATCAATCCACGAAGTTGAGAAACCGTTCATCAATTGTCCTCAGTGAGTTCCTATCTCTCGTAGATGTGCATTGCCGAGGAGTTCCACAATAGGACGAAATAGCCGTTCATTGCTTCCAAGTTTTCCTTGGTGGTCTAACTTCAATTGACTCATGCTTTCAACTATGAAAATACTAAATCTCCATAAAGACCCCTTCCGAACTGAATTTTATTTATTGTGAAAGTTTAACATTCAATAATCACTAAATTATTATTTTTATTTTTAATTTGAAAGGAACCACAATTTTTACATTTATTTGGTACTGGTCATAATTTAATTGAAAGACCACATCATTTAAAACCAAAACATTTAATGAATATAGAATTATATAATCAAAAATTGGGCAATGAAATCAATGTAAGTTTGGTTTAATTGAATTATTTATTATTGTTTTATTATTAATGTATTTGTAATTGATTTCATGGAGAAACTGATTTAATCTTTAGATGGTGTTTGTCACAATATTGACTTCAAATGAGGCGCCCAAATACTTTGGTACGGTTAAGAGTGGGAAGAGTACGCCCTCCCTCACGAAATGCTCTCACATGGTGGGCCTAGTGGACACGGAGAGTCCATCTAGCGGATTCAGAAAACCCTGATTCCAAACCAATGGTGCACATGGGCTGGCTCCAGTATCCTGAGGGAATAAATGGCGTATGAATCAATCGTTGGTTATCGGCTACTATAGAATTGCATCTCCTTACGATGGTCCACTGCCTTGTGGATCAGATCTTTAGGTTTAAAGCTCCGAGTGTGGCCCCCTAAGAAAACCACCTGCCCTCACACGAGTAAAATGAGGTTTGTATGGGGTATATATGTATCTGGTGCCCCTTTTGTACCAATATTTATGTGTTTATATAATAATAATAAAATAAATAACTACTGAAGACTAAGTAGTATTGGTAAGGTGTTTTGTCATATAGTTGAACTGTTATATCATAAGCATTTTCAACTTCAGTAGAGCTCTAACTCGGGATTTTCATGTCTCGTGACGTGTGCTTAATTATTAGACCACTGGTTGGTATTTAATGTTATACATTTTCAAACTCAATATATTCGTGATATGGGATGAAGTTATCTAATGTTAATGGTCACAACTGATATGTTTGTTCACTTCAAACTGATTTCAGTTGAACCATAACACTGTTCAATTTAACCTTGATGTGATGACTGAGCTTACTCAGCGCGACTACTATATCAAGGCAGATTAGTTGAAATAATTTTTAGGTAGGACTAGTATGTAGCACATATATCATCGACTACTGAATATACGGTGCTAAGGTATAGCAGCCTCAGCATCAGTAGGTTTCTATATTAACAAAGGGAAAAGCAAGACTCTCCAATACAATACAGCACGCACCAATCATATCACACTTGACGGAGAAGCTTTGGAGAATGGAAAAACCTTTACATATCTGGGTAGCATCATTGATGAGAACGGTGGATCTAATGCAGATGTGAAGACGCATTATGTTTTACTTAACTTATGATGTTTCAACCGCCTACAACATAATCCATAAGTTGGATAATGTAATAAGAAGATGAAGATTATCAGAGCTAATATGATGTATGAACATAATACATTTCGAACAATCTGATCACATTTATACTTGTTAAAAACATTTATATCTGAAAAATTAATAGGTCAATAATACAAATGGAAGGTAAGAAGAGTAGAAGTAAATAAAGTAAATTGATCTGAAGAAGTGCTGTGAAACTCAGCCTAATGGATGATGAAATTATATTATCGGGGTGGGTTGAATAGGAAATAAATTTTTGCATGGTCAAGGATTCAATACACCTTCATATATGCTGCCTTAGACAACTTGAATACAAAAATCTAAACGTTGATGATATGCTTGAGCTAAGTCGATTCTCGGTAACGAACGAAGGTCAATGACATAATGACACAATGGGCTAATCTAATCCGTTGTCCCAGGCCCCGCTAACTAGAGGAAGAAGTCGAAGGCGAAGTAGGAGAATATATAATTTCCATAAGCAGCCGAGTACAAGTAAGTCATAAGGGGAAAAACCTCAAACGTATATATACAGTGATAATTTGTCCTTGGGTAGCATTGCAAAATAGCACACTTAAAAATACAACAGACCAATAGCCTTTAAGATATTTTACAAGTGGGAAATACGACCTGAAGGTGAAAAGAGCGCCTTTGGTGCGAAAACAAGGAAATTCAAATTTTCAAAATAAAATTACAAAATTAAGCAATTTACCAAGTAAGTTCTGAAGATTTGACATCCCCAACAGTTGAGTAAAGAGATGTTTTATGATCTTTTATAACTATATGTTTAGTAATAGAGGGAGATGGATGTTTAGGAGCTGCTTTTAAAATGTATTATCAAAATCATTGAGAAGAAATAGATTATCTGATCCCTAATAGGGTTCTAAAGTGTCTATAATAATATTTCAATCAGTCTATTCCCTTTAATATTGATTGTAGAATGAGTATTCTAAATAATATCTAAAATTTAATTTGTCCCATTACTTTATAGACATTTCAACAATATGTTTATGATAATCATCAAAATGGCTATGAGATTTATTCTGAAATGATGCAATCATCGGAAATCATGGTGAGTAATATTGAAAAAATAATCGATTTTAGGGTAATTGATTGAGTATATGTGATCTTGCCGAGAGAGGGGATAGTCCGCTATTCCTCCCGAAATGCTTTCACATGGCCGCGCGTATATAGCTTCTGACAGGGAAGTCCTATTCACTGCCTTCTCGTGGCGGGGTGCTATTTACAACTTTGAGAGGACGGGAAGCGAATGTCCGGCGCTTTAAGCAGGTCGGTGGACCCGGAAAGTCTACCTAGGGGAGTTGGAAAACCCTGATTCCAAATCAATTGTGCACATGGGCTGGCTCCATTATCCTGAGAGAACAAATGGTGTATGAATCAATCGTTGGTCACCGGCTACCATGGGACTGCATCTCCTCACGATGCTCCACTGCCTTGTGGATCAGATCTTTAGGTCAAAGGTTCCGGGTGTGTCCCCCTAAGGAAACTACCTGTTTCCGTTTGGGCAGCATCACAGCCCTCACACAAATCAAATGAGATTTGTGTGGCGCATATATATATATCTGGTGCCCATTTGTACCAATATTTATGTGTTTAAATAAATAAATAATATGTGTTCAAAATCAACTATGAAATGTTTCGAATAATATTATCTGATTTCAAAGTGTTATTTAAGTAGATCTGAGAATGAACATGTTGGGGCGATCCTGAAAATTTCTTGCAATATAGGTGACACACTCGGTGTTTGATTAGAACTTTTGCTAGAAATATTGCGAAAATAAAAAGTCACATGTAGAGGTTATGATTGACTGATTACTACTGCACTGCTAATATGTTTAGTAGTATTCTAGAATTTTCAAGAAAACCCAAGGATTTCTAAAATACTATAAAAACCCTATATATTTTGTACATAAATGAACCTTTAGAGTCAAGTGCTTCTTGTATATTTTGTGCCTTTTCTCTCGTGTTCAAGTCGCTGTGTAGTTCTAGCTTGTGAGTAACGAGACTAGCTTAGGATCCGAATATAGCCACAACTAATTGATCACTGGGTGGTGATCACTGTCATGCGTATCAAGTCCTTCTTAGTGCTGATCGAATACTATCGATCAAGTTACAATCTGGCCACTAGTCTAAGTGTCTCGATACTGTGTGCACTATGTTGAGATAAGATGATGTTTGAAGGTGTTCAACAAGAAACGCGAGATCAAATCCGTCAAGTAGCTCCAGTTCCCTTAAGATTACAGGTACACTTTGCTAACGAGTGCCAAATGGCACGAAACCCGGGTTCAGGGTTTCCTGTTGACCACCACGAACCACCATCTTATCCGAATATAGCGTTCAATCAGCAAGACTTATCAGAACATATCTTTCCAATATATATATGATTATCACAATATTATCTTATTGTTTAACTCTTTCTTTTTCCGGGTGGCCGATGGTGTTGTTTTCTTCCTTAAACACAGATGAATCCACCATTACTCTCATTAAATCATACAATATGGGATTTTACTTCAAATTCTGATTTATTATCTAAAGCATTATTATGTGTAGAACAATTCAACAAAACAATCAATCAAGGTTTACCCTTAAATCTTGATGATTTAGCTATATGTAATACATTGATCATTCAAAATTGTACTAATCATGTCTTAATAATTCATTGGACTTCCAATAAACAACTTGATGTCAATCATCAATCAATCAATAATGATAATCAATATGAAGTAAAAATCAATAGTTTTAGAATAGAACCACAAACAAAAGAACTTGCACCAAATAGTTCAACAGAATTTACTATATTATTTACACCAGTAAGTTATTACTATGGTGATTATATATGATCTAACAGTATTTCTCATAAGCAAAGATAGATAATGGTTAGTACTGGAATACAGGATGTGCGTTTCCTCTTATCTGGGACTCGTCAGTTGGATGTGCCTCCATCTCAGAGTTCAAGTTCACTCCTACTTACTTACTTGCTTACTTACTTACTTGCTTGCTTACTTACTTACTTGCTTACTTACTTACACCTATTGCTTCCAATGGAGCATAAGCCACCGATCAACATTCTCCAACCCACCCACTCTGTCCTAGGCCTTTCTTTCTAGTTCTATCCAATTGTTGTTCATTCTTCTCATGTCTGTCTCCATTTCTCGTCGTAATGTGTTCTTTGGTCTTTCTCTTCTCCTTTGGCCTTGAGGATTCCATGTGAGGGTTTGCCTTGTGACGTAGTTGGGTGATTTTTGCAATGTGTATCCTATCCACTTCCAGCGGTTCTTCCTGAGTTCTTCTTCCATTAAATGGAATCTGGTTTGTTCTCTCCCATAGTAGGTTGTTGCTGATAGTGTCTGGTCAACAGGTCCGAAGTATTTTGCGTAGACAACTGTTAATAAATATCTGTATCTTCTGGGTGGTGGCTTTCGTAATTCTCCACATCTCCGCCACATACAGTAGAACTGTCTTGACATTTGTATTGAAAATTCTGATCTTGGTGTTGATTGACAATTGTTCACTCTCGGTCTTAATATTCTTGATTAAATGTAGAATTATAATGAATTTATTTCAATAGTGTTATTGTAGTGAGCAAGAAGAAGACGAGTGGAGACAATCGAATGTATTGACACCAAAATTACAGACTATCTCATTGAACATTGACAACCATATAGTAAACAGTTAATTTGCAAACTATCAATCAATGGTCTCAATCTTGACCATTTCTTGTGAAAATATCAGTCTATAGTCTCCGATTATTATTGTTCATGCATTTTCATACTAATTGCATCCTGTTCTCATTCTCTCCTTATCGATCTTCTAGTGAAATACATTCGATGCGCGACCATCGTCATATACTACTTATGTGGATGTAAGCAATCCACACCACATTATTACTTTATTCAATTATGTAATTATTCAATTGAAATGACAACTCTTTAAATTGGTTGGAATATATATTATATGTGGTAAACTACCATCTTAATGTTCTCTAAAGTAAACTACGTTGAAAGTAAGCTAAGAGAAATTGAACTAAAATATGTAATCAATTCATTAAGGATTATTTCGGACAATGTATGATAGTCTAAACTACCGGCTTGAATATCTGGGCTACCTGTTCCTGCTATCTGGGTATTTCAACAAATTATCTGTTTCCTTGTTTGTTTTAACAGATCATTATGTCAATTCATTGCATAACCCATTCAGATGCGTTTCTGAAAAGTGTACAACCTTTCGTTGTACAAGTTACAAGAAAGTGTACAATCAGAGACGTTGTTATTAGCGATAATGTGCAACAAAAAGAATAAACATTATTCAAATATCGATTCCTGAACTGCTAATATCTAATTGGTGATCTCTGTCGAATGATTGGGGGCCTTTTGAAGTTAGATGTGAGTGGTGTGACGAACCAGTTAACTTTGAAGTCACACCTCGTGGTCAGTATGTAAAAAGGATTACATCTTCAACGTATCAAAGTACCATAGCTGCTTTAAAGACTGTATAACATAAAGAGCGTGGTTACACAAATATATTAGTAAGAATGAGTTCAGAGATGTTAGTGAGACCACTACTGCATGGGCTAGTCCATGGTGTATGATTAACTGATGTGCGTTTGTTATCCTTGACTTTGACAGGGATCGATGATCTGCTCGATATTCAGTGACCCAACTGCTGGATGATTTTGCTAGGGCTCAGTGACATTTCACTGCCCCTACAAAATAAATAAATCACATATGATAAACTACAATTAAGGGAACTTTTAAAGTTAAACAACTAACTCATCATTGAGTTTCTGAAATGTTTGATCATTATGTTGTTCTTTTTTAAAGGCTAATATGTGCCAGTATTATCATCAAGAATTTGAAGGATTCGCTATGTACAAAAATCAACGAGATGATAGTTTGATTAGTTCAGAAAAGATAAAACCACCTTATTGTTTACTGGTGAATTGTTATGGTATGTTAAATCAGATTGTTTTCATTGTTTATTGATATAAAGTATACATATGCTTAGATCATAACATATGTAGTCCACATTGTTCGGGCTTGCCTATTGTGATGACTCAACCGAACTATATTGGCTGGAACGTATGTTCCTGTAGGTTCTATCATGTCAGGCAGGTCGATTAGAGAACAGTAAGACTAAAAGCAGCAACTCAGGGTCTGAGGGAGAAGTCGTACTGCTGACTGTAGAGGGGTGTGACATCAGTAATGTCTTTCCCTCAGACAACCAGCAACTGCAGCGATACTGCCTTCTCACAAGGAAGGAAGGGGTTAGAAAAGGTTGACCCTAAAAAGAACGGAGATAACACGTCAAGAATCCCCCACAAAAAAGCCGTGCGTGACCGGCCACAAGCAGTTGTCTCTTGGTCTCTGTGGTCACGCTCCCAGGTCGTTAAGACCAACATTTATCCAACTTCCTTTTCAGGTCCCTCAAGCAATACCATTCGACGGTGTGAGCAGCCGGTAAGTGATATTAGCTTTAAAGTATTGTATATTCTTGAAAAAGCTGCAGTTTTGTGTGTTCAGTGTGATAAAATCCGTTATAAAACTTGCCATTCTTCCTGAATAGGCATGTTTGATCCACAACAAGTCTTTGACGCTTAGGCTGATAGAATTTAGATTTATTCCCATTACTGATGAGTACATTACATGTTCTTTAGTGCAGCATCAAACTCTTAACGTTAGTACCAAGAATATACATAACCATGAATGTAATTATACACATTGTTAGTGTTTGAGAAATACGATTAATCAGCTTTTAAAAGTTAGATTAGACTCTGTAAAATATGAAAATGGATCTAATCCAGAACATTTTCATTCATTCTTTTCATCGGTCTCTCAATTATGTATACCAAAATGTAAGCTAGACCACTATGGGAAACCCGGAAGCACTGAACAGCCGTTTCATCCTAGTATGAGACTCGGCAGTGCGCGTCCATAACTCCGAATGCGGGATTCAAACCCGGGACCCTCGATCGTGCGTGAGAACACTTAAACTCCAAACCATTGAGCCGGCATTCAGCGGCGTCCATCGATCCAGGGCTGGCTGCAAAACCGCCCAGCGCTTTCAGGTTTTCCATGGTGATCTAGTTTACATAGACTCATGAATTCAACTATTAAAATCACTACAGACTCCACAAAAACCCCATCCCGATATATTTTTTTTTAAAGATTTAGATTAAACATGAAATAAGGATGTAACTCACTGACAGCACTTGATGTAAATCATAGCATATCACAAATAAATAGTAGTTAAACAACCTGATTACTGAGTCGACTCAATAATTTAAAGATATCTTTCGAACTACAAGACCTGAGGATCTTGATCTTCATGATAGTTGATAATACTGAGAAGATTCTACTTAAAATAAGAAAATCTGTTTACTTTTCCATAGTTATCAATTATAGTGTATGAGAACACAGTGGAGGCAATCGGATGTAATTGAATACGAAATCACAAAACGTTTTAATAAAATCTGAGAACAATACAGTAAATACTTCATTTGCAAAATGTTAGTCAATCGTCTCAGACTCTAATGTTCATTCGTTTCCACACCAACCATTCTTTGTTCTCGTTCTCTTCTGTTCGATCTGCTTACCCCTCTGCCATCAGGCATTTCACTTTCGATAGATGATACATACTACTTATATCTGTTGACATCAATAGCACACACCACACAATGACTTTCAATCTAATTTCAACTTGTGATGATATTTACTTATGCAGTAGTTGTCAGCTAAACCAATAAATTCATGTTAGCAGATGGGGGACTAATGCCAGAAGTGAAAAAGACAATAAAATTCAATGTGTAATTCAATTTATATTTAGTTTGATGATCATCTTATTAGTATCAGAAGGGATTTTGTGGAGATTTCTGCATTTTCATAGTTGAAATCATGAGTCGACTGAAACTGGAACACCATGGAAAACATGGAAGCACTGGACGGCCGTTCCGTCCTATGGTGGGACTCCTCAGCAGTGCGCATCCACGACCTCGCCTCGCAAGCGAGATTCGAATCCAGGACCTACCAGTCTTGCGCCAGAGTATTTAAAAAATAGACCATGGAGCCGGTTGGCATCCGATTGCGTTATTGTCTGACTCCAACCAATTCACGAAGTTTGAGCAACCGTTCACCAATTGTCTTCAATGAGTTGATATCTCTACAACAGACATGGTTGAACTTCACTGGTCACTGCTTCCTATTAGAACTCCCGGAAATATCTCTTGATGTCAGTCACTAGCGAGCATATGATTATAGATCAGAAGGGGTTTTGTGGAGATTTCAGTATTTTGATAGTTGAAATATATTTACTACTAAGCATAACAAATGTGATAACCCCCCCCCCTTGTTTCTCATCTTTTATTGTTGTCTCCCTTGTTATTTTTTTAATTAATTCACAGGTCATACATTCCCTAGTAATAAACAACCATTTACACCATGTTATGAAATGAATAAATCAAAAATTATATTTGATCCAATTGAATATTGTGAAAATAAATATGATTCAATATCATTATATAATAAAAGTGAATATCCATTATTAATACAACATAAAAATCTTATGAAATGTTTGAATTATGAAAAATTTGACGAGTAAGCTCTCCATCTACCCCTCCCCCTTCTCTTTCCCTTCTCCCTCCCCCTCTCTCCCTCCCTCTCTCTCCATCCCCTTCCTTTTCTCCCCCCCCCCGATCCCCCTCTCTCTCTATATATATATACATATATATAGAAATTAGTGAATTACTACTGAAATACTCATTACTTAGCTAAACAACAACAACAACATTTTAATATGATGGAATAAATCCTAAAAAACCAAGGAACAATAAATTTCTATACCCTTTATAGCTATGGTAATGAATAAATTTGAGTGGAAAACTAATTATTCACGTCACTAGAATTAAATTAGTGTTAAGTAGTGAACAATCATTAGGTTAGAATCTATTTGATGTTGTTTACTTGTATCTTCCCATTGTTATTTAGGACCGCAATTGATCAGTTTGTGGTTGGCATATATACATCCTAAGCGGACTGCCTCGATATTGCCTGAAGTCACAAGCTTTATAAACAAAAATGGATTGGGGCTAGCAGTGGAATCCAGGATGCGCGTTTTGTGGATAACGTGATGGCGTTTGAAGTGGACGGTACTGGATTCGAGTCCCAGAGTGAACATCAACTCTGAGATGCAAGTACATCTAGCTGACGATTTCCAAATAGAACGAAACGCGCGTCCTGGATTCCATTACTGGCCACTATCCATCTTTGCTTATAAATCATTAAGTCAGTCTGTTTTATCATTAGTACAATTAAGAGAGTAATGGTAAATGATTACACAATGGATAGATATTGCTTTTTATTTTAAACTTCTATCCAATACACGTTTATAATGTTACCATCAGTAAAAACTAGAAAAGTCCACTACTTTACAGGTGTGATCAGGCATTACAAGGATTTTAATAATATGAAACAAGTTGACAGAATAGTTAGAGGTGATTTCATTCATAGAGTACCAAATTCTTATTGGAGTATAGACTATAAGAGTAATCAATCTAGTAAACACTAAGTTGTCTTCAGTAGGTAGTATAAGAAGAATATATGTACCGTAAGAAAGTAGCATGGCTACGACTTTATGAGAGTTTTGGAATGATAAATAGGCTGAGAAATATCAGAAATTCAGTTTTCTATTCAGCTCAGTCTCAACTTCGCAGACTGTGAAACTTCATGACACAAGTTTGAATCCCATAGGGAGCATCAGTCCCTTAAAAATTTCAAGTATTATTAATTAGCATGAAATTATTTTATTTATTTGAACACATAAATATTGGTACAAAGGGGCATCACATATATATATGACACACAAATCTCATTTGATTTGTGTGAGGGCTGTGATACTGCCCAGATGCCCGAACCGAATCAGGTGGTTTTCTTAGGGGGCCACACCCCGAGTCTTTGATCTAAAGGTCTAACCCACAAAGCAGTTGAGCATCGTAAGGAGATGCAGTCCAATGGTAGCCAGTGACCAACGATTGATTCATACGCCATTTGTTCTCTCAGGATAATGGAGCCAGCCCATGTGCACAATTGATTTGGAATCAGGGTTTTCCAACTCCCCTAGGTGGACTCTCCATGTCCACCAACCCAGTTAAAGCGCCGGACATTGGCTTTTCGTCTTCTCAATTTCGTAAGCAACAGTGATGCCACGAGAAGGTAATGAGTAGGACTTCCCTGTCAAAGGCTATATATTCGCTGGCCATGTGAGAGCATTTCGAGAGGGAGGGTGAACTCTCCCCACTCTCGGCCGTACCAGGGCATTTGGGGGCATGAACTATATATCTGCGGTTTCCTGTCAGCCATATTCAATCACCAATCATATTGGGATGTTATGAAATTGTTTGCATATTAAGTTGTTGCATTCAACAAATAACAATTTCTTCCTCATTAATAGTTTATACATCAATCAATTAATCAATAAACATTAATATATCGATTTCTTATAATCTAACAATCATCATGATTTTTTTTGTTTTAAATATTAAGGAATAGTTTCAATATTCAACTGATTCCTTCAATAACTTTAATTCCGGCTAATTCATATAAAGTGATTGTTTTTCGATGTGAAACTAACCAATCATATGCTGACATCAAGAAAAAGATGGCGATTAAAGAAGATGAAATTATACTTAAAGGACTTGAGATTGTGTCTATGAATAAGCAACCAGAATATGAATGGGTAATTATCTTATATCGTATATATATATATATATATATCAAGAGAGAGAGACTATCTTAGTTACTTACTTACTTACATACACCTGTTACCCCTTGTGGAGGAGCATAGGCCGCATACCAGCATTCTTTATTCAACTCTGTCCTGGGCAATCCTTTCCAGTTCCCACCAGTTAACATTCATCTTTTTCATATGTGTTCTTCAGCCTTCCTCTTCTCCTTTGACCTTCAGAATTCCATGTGAGGGCTTGCCTTGTGATTCAGTTGGGTGATTTTCTCAATGTGTGTCCTATCCACTTCCAGTGCTTCTTCCTGATTTCTTCCTCCATTAAATGGAATCTGGTTTGTTGTCTCTCACAGTAACTTGTCGATGATAGTGTCTGGCAAACGGATCCGAAGTATCTTGCCTAGACAACTGTTAATAAACACTTGTATTATCTAGATGATGGTTTTCGTAGTTCTCCACGTCTCCGTCCCATACAGTAGAACTGTCTTGACATTTGTATTGAAAATTCTGATCTTGGTGTTGGTTGAATTTCATATTTTATAGTTATAAGAATAAATTTACACTTAGTTTCTTAAGTAGACGTTTGTACTGATGATGTTATTCAGAAGGACGATCAAACCATCCAACTCAGAGAACAAAAAAGCTATCCAAATAAATATAAGCAAAGATGGATAGTGGCTAGCAGTAGAATCCAAGATGCGCTTTTCGTCCTATTTGGGACTCATCAGCTGGATATATCTGTGTTTCAGATTTGACGTTTACTCTGAGACTCGAACCCAGTGCTGTTCGCCTCAAATGCCATCACATTATTCACTTCGCTACTGAGCCCTGATAGTCACTTGCTGTCATAATAGTTACTTAAGTAAATTAAATCTGGGTGCGAACCTCGTGAGGCGAGGTCGTGGATGCGCACTGCTGAGGAGTCCCACAATAAGACGAAACAATCTTCCAGTGCTTTCAGGTTTTCCATGGTGGTCTAGCTTCAATTGACCAATGATTTCAACTCTAAATTAGGTCTGTTTAAATCTCCTTTCTGATATCTTATATATTTTGATGTTATTCTTATAATAAACATTTGACTATTTCAGAGAATCCCAATAGAAATAGATTTTACCATAGCAAATATCACTTTAGAAAACAATGGTGAACTATATTTTATACCCACCCACATTGGGTCATATACACAAAAAGAATTCAATATAACAAATATCTCACCTTATAAAACAGAGTAAGTTTTATGAATGTTATTGTGATATTATTAGTATATTCATTTTTGTATGCTAAAGATTCGATGAACCCTGGAGGTTGTAAATCTGCTCTACTTAGAAGACCCCTACTAGGTGGAACCATCCATTCAGTGTTCAGTGGTTTTCAATAGTTTTCCTAATGAGGTTGGTTTTTGATGACATTAAAGACACTTTTAGAGTTGAAGAAGAACAAAGTTGATAAATCCAGGACGATTGAGAGCATTTTGGAAAGATAGAGAGAGTAAAAGTAACTTTTGTAGTGAATAAGCATATAAGTGAGGACAGTCGAATGTACAGACTATCTCACTAAAATCTGACACCCGTACAGTAAACAGTGAATTTGCAAAAATATCAATCAATTGTCTCAATCTTGACAATTCCTTCTGCAAATATCAGTCCATCATCTCTGATTATCATTGTTCATGCATTTTCATAGCAATTGCGTTTCGTTTCCGTTCTTTCATTATCGATCTTCGGCCAGACTATAATTTATGGACGGGCCAAACAGAAGCGTTTGAGGGATTTCAAGGTCATGGCACCAATTTCAGTACCTGATGCTCATGTATGATCGGTTTACAGAGAATTTTAGAGAAGACTTGACAATTAAGCGGCTGCAACAAATGAGACTGCTATGAAGTTCCTGTATTTGTAATTGAGCGTATTAAATGACTTGTAGACCTTGTGCAGACGACCATGATGTTGTCCTTCGATGTAATATATGTTGAAGGAAGACGTTTGCAACAATAGGAACCTTTATCGCTCGATCCACATTGAGACTAAGACACATTATAATAATTGCCGCGAACTGTATAATAAAAGTTCCAGTAACATTGGCTGCAATAATCGTAGATGTTACTGAAGCTTCGGCGGTTCAATGGAATGAGTATTGTAGGGACATATCCGTAATAAAAATGATAAAATTACACAACTCGAGTACACACAAACAATAATGAAACTGTGATTGAGGCTGAGAGTGTTTCTGTGACCTTATCATGGCTCCAGAGACCGACTATTATGGAGCCATATGGATGCGTTCGTCTAAAACTTTTGAACTTCTTTCTAACCTTGACAAGTTTTTGGACCATGTAAAAGAAGTGTACCTACTCTAATATTTATACTCTATACGGAATGTCTTCTGATTGGCTAATATTTCTCAGGGTCACTTAAGATTCGTTCAAAGGTCCTTCATAAATTATAGTCTAGCCCGATCTTCTAGTGAAATGCATTCAATGCTCTACCATCGTTACATACTACTTATGTTGATATAAGTAGCCTATGCCACTTTTCCTAATTAAAAATTAACAAAAAGAAGACTTCTTTCCTTAGATTGTCAGATAAAGAATCAGTATATTTTTCATTGCCACAATGATAAAAGGGATAAGTTTTGTACTACTTATAAAAGACAAATTAGAATATCGAATATTAACTCAGAATGTTTACAATTTCTACCTTTTATTATCAGAAGCGGTTTTGTGGAGATTTAGTATTTTCATAGTTAAAAGCCTGAGTCAATTGAAGCTAGACCATCAAGGAAAACCTAGAAGTACTGGACGGCCGTTTCGTCCTATTGTGAGACTCCTCAGCAGTGACCAGTGGAGTTCAAACCACGTCTGTAGTGAGATATCAACTCACTGAAGACAATTGGTGAACGGTTGCTTATACTTCGTGGATTGGTTGGAGTTATACATGAACACCATCGGATGCCGGCTGACTCAGTGGTCTATTGTTTAAGTGCTTTGGCGTGAGACTGGTAGGTCCTGGATTCAAATCTCGCTCGCGAGGCGAGGTCGTGGATGCGCACTGCTGAGCAGTCCCACCATAGGACGGAACGGCCGTCCAGTGCTTCCATGTTTTCCATGGTCGTCTAGCTTCAATTAACTCACGCTTTCAACTATGAAAATTTCTATTTTATCATCATACGTAACCATCTTATTATTACTTATAACGGGATCGTTATCTTCCTTTTAAAGATTTTGTTGGGAAATTATTTCTGATGACAAAACTGAATTAGAAGTTTATCCAACTAAAGGAGTTCTATTACCAAATGAAATACAAGTATGTAAATACTATTGATTTAACTTACTTAAATGACATCATTGGCTTTATCCATTTGTTAATCCTTTCCTTTCACTTATTAAATTCTGGTTAGCGTTTTTTTAGCGAGTTAGCTTTTCTACGGGATGGGGTCGCTAACCCTATGCCCAACCCTCCTCTTTTACCCGGGATTGTGACCGGCAGTAACTCTAGAAGAGCTACAGGCGGAGTTTTCACTTA
Source organism: Schistosoma rodhaini (assembly GCA_944470415.2). Classification (NCBI taxonomy): domain Eukaryota; kingdom Metazoa; phylum Platyhelminthes; class Trematoda; order Strigeidida; family Schistosomatidae; genus Schistosoma; species Schistosoma rodhaini. The sequence goes on along the minus strand of OX104036.1, from coordinate 1,819,885 downwards.
TTAAATGTTTTGTGTCAATTAAGGAGTATTATCAGAATGGGTATTTATGGAGATTTTAGTAATTTGAAGAGTTGAATTTATGGGCCGATCTAAGCTAGATCACTATTGAAAGCCTTGAAGTATGGGACTTCTCAGCAGTACATACCCACGGTCCTGCACACGGAACTCGAACCCAGGAACATTTAATCTCACGCGCGAACGCCTAACCTTCAGACCAATGAGCCGGTTTACAACGGTTTTATTGTCTAACTTCAACCAATCTATGATATTGCACTACTGGCTACGATTATCTTCCGTGAATAAATGCCTCACAACAGATACGGTTAAACTCCGCTGTTCACGGCTTCTCACTAGTACTCCAGAAATAATGTTTTGTGAAGTTAAAATAAAAATTTATCAAGGGGACTCATTTCATCAAAGATATTCATATTTCTATTTTATATGTAAGTAATTAAAGTAACTATACTATTCAAAATACTCTTAAGGAGCTAGTTATATTTGGCTCACAATTAGATAAATACATCATCGTATTTCTGAACACCATCTCTCATGATTGACTAAAGGACAATAGGAAATAATAAGAAACTTTATCTTAATGCATCTAGTCGATACTGGTCATCTCATAGATAAAGCTTTAGAGTTTGAAGTTATGCATACAATCTCACCGAATTTACCATATGGTTTCGGAATCGGACTCTTACATATAGCAGAAGCTATAGGAATATACATTGAGAAACGTAACTTTGGTATACAAAAAACCGTTCGTACAACCTTTGAATCCTCCCCTGACCTTCTACTTGGATACCATTATATGTTTGAAAATCTTTCTTTGTATTCTCTTAAAAAAATTTTCTGAACTTCGATTTCATTACCATCTTTAATTTCCAATTCTAATCTTACATAACCTGTTTATTAATCATATCTAATTTTCACTACACTCATCCTACCAAGTACTTATCATTAATATCACATATTATGATTTCAATTCCTATTCTTACTCTTATGTAATAACTTGTAATAATTATAAAAATCCACCTTAGTGGCTAGCACTGGAATCCACGACGCGCGTTTTGTCATATTTGGCACTCGTCAGTTGGATGTACCTGCATCTCAGAGTTGATGTTCACTCTGGGACTCGAACCCAGTACCGTTCGCTTCAAACGCCATCGCGTTATCCACCCAGCTATTGAGTCCTGATAGACACTTGTTTGTGCAATGGGTTGAAGTTTAAATTCACTTTATATTATTTGGTTGAATCTTCCCATTGTTGTTTAGGACTGCAGTTGATTAATTTCTTGTTGTCATGTGTTCATCGTGTGAGGATTGCCTCAATATTACCTTAGGTCATAAGTATAAATGGATGGTGACTAGCAGCGGAAACCAGGACGCGCATTTCGTGCTATCTGTACTTACAATGCTTGTGACTTAATGTAATATCGAGGCAATCCGCAATGGATGCATATATGGAAGTAAGAGACTGTTCGACTGAAGTCTTAAACGTCAATGGGAATATTCAAACAAACAATACCAAGTGAATTTAACTGATTATTATATGATTATACTAACTCACCACTATCTAATCGGCACTGCTTTTTTACTCACTTATTATATATATGTTAGTGTAGAGCCTTGGTGAAGAACTAATTAAGAGGTAATATTTCTTCATTCAACTTGCCTTGATTCAAGCTATATGGAAAAACAATATCCTTAATCTTATCACCATCTCTTCAACATACAAATTGTATTGTTGTGAACAGAACATGAGTGGGGATAATCGAATGTATAAAGGCACAAATTATAGACTATCTCACTAAATTCTGATAACCATACACTAGTAAACAGTTAATATGCAAAATAACAATCAATTAACTCAATCTTCACTGTTCCTTCTACAAATATCAATCCATCTTGTCTAATTTCATTGTTCATCCATTTTCGTAAAGATTGTGCCTCATTCCTGTTTGTTCCTTATCGATCTTCTGCTAAAATATATTCTATGTCTGACCATATACTACTTATATGGATATAAGTAGACTACACTATAGTATCACTATGAAAATCTTAATTATTTATTTTGTTTAATGTATGTTCTTTCTTTTGTTGTTGTTCTTCAGTCACAACTATGGACATTTCATCCAACCCAAATAACGAATTGTATTTATAAACCACGTCTTATCTATTGGAGATTAAATCAGTCCAACCAAATGATATCACATGAAATCAAACAAAAAGAATTACGTATCATCACAATGTCTGGAAATGTTCAATTATCCATTGAGCCAGAAACAATTCATTGTCATCCATTATTAGTAAATACATCAGCCAAATATAAGATCAATTTTCATAATCCCAGTATAGTAAGTGTTATCCATAGGATTAACTACTTACCTTTTTATGAATTTATTAAATTACATTACTTTTCTTTTATTTAGATTACGGACCAAGGTAAATTAAATAGCTATTGATAAAACAAAAAACACTAAGCAGTTGTTTTGTTCTAGTTTAATATTTCTTAATAATCAAACGCGTCGACAACTTCACTTATCTTGGAAGTCTTGTCAGCCCTAATGGGTTGGTGTCTGACGAAATCTCAGCACGGATTCAAAAAGCTCGCTTGGCTTTTGCCAACTTACGTCATCACCCATGACGAAGAAGAGATAACCGTCTTTCAATCAAGGGACGAGTATACTGCGCAGCAGTTTGCTCTGTTCTACTTTACGGCTGTGAAACATGGCCATTAAGAGTAGAATATACACATAAGTTACTAGTATTTGATCAAAGATAACTTAGAAATATTGCTCGGATCTGATGGGATCACCAGGTATGTAAAAGTGAGGTTAGACACAAGGTGTTAGGGAATGATGGTAAATCAGTTGATGAGGTGATGAATCTTCATCGACTGAGATGGTTGGGGCACATGTTGTTACGTATACCTAAACACTAACTACCACGACTAGCAATGCTGACTAGTGTTGGGGATTGTTGGAAGAGTGTCAGGGGCAGCCAAACCAAAATGTGGCTTCAGAGTTTGAAGTCACTAACTTCTAGTTTCAGCCATGTTATTAGATACAGACTTCTTAATTGGTGTCCGCGTGACTATCGTAGCCAATGATTGGAGACTCTAGGTGACATGGTTCAGAATCGATCACAATGGCGTAGGTGTATACACTATCTTTCCTTAAACCCTAAGATTAAAGTTGCTTCATATCTGTCTTCCTTCTTATACTATATCCTTATATACAGTCTTTCTTTTACATATTACCATCACTAAGTTAACTGCTTCTATGAATCCTGTGTTCATCTTGTTGGGCTAACGAGATATGGAAACTTGGACCGATGAATAGATGTGCCTGGTCCTATGTTGTAGCTGACTGACTGACATTCATGATCTTACCGAAGATCGAAACTAAGGACTTCAAATCTTACGATGAACGCTTGATCTTTCGACTATTCAAACGATATCCAGTACTTTCTGTTTTTATTTAAATTTATAACTAACTTAGGTTTATTTGTATTCCTGATAGCACTCAACAGTGATCATAAACCTCTATACTTTTTATTCCTGACAGATATCAACTCATTTCTGTACAATAATTAAACCAATATATAATGAGAGTAATCAAGATTTAAAATTGAATGAATTTATTATAATAAACCCTAATGAGAATCTGATCAGTGGTCATTCAACTAAATCAATTACAATCGATATTTGTCCAAAATCAAAAGGAAGCTTTTGTTTTCATTTATTCTATCGTTTATATACTACTAATGAATTTATTAGTAATCAGAAAAATAATAATAAAATGATTGATGGAAAAAACAGTAAATCGGGTTTGTTTAAATATAAATACAATTAAATTGCTTTTTTTATTTAATTGAAAGCATGATTCAATTGAAGCTAAACCACTATGGTGAACCTGGGAGCACTGGAAGACAGTTTCCTACTAGTGTGAGGCTCCTCAGCAGTGTGCATCCACGATCCCGCCTCTCAAGGTTCGAATCCAGTAGTCCCAAAATAGGACGAAACGGCCATCTAGTGCTTCCAGGTTTTCCATGGTTGTCTAGCTTCACTTGACTTATGATTTCAACCATATAAAAAAATTACTAAAATCTCCATAAAATCCCCTTCTGACAATTAAATTGTGTTTAAAATTAATTATGCTACTGAATTATTTCTTTTATTTGTTATATTTAAAGGTTCAGAAACTTAACCAGTTTCCAATAATAATAACGTTGATTTAGTCAGCAGTAGTTTGATATATCATTTACAAATTTAGGTTAAACAAGAATGATATTATTAGAAGGGGTTATTGTGGAGATTTTAGTAAGTTTATGGTTGAATTCATGAGTCAATTGAAGCTAGACCACCATGGAAATCTTGGAAGTACTGGAAGATAGGTATAGAAGATTGAAGGGAATTTTGTTAGCATGTTCAGAAGGTAAACAAATTGTGTGAAGACAATGGTGGACGGTTGCTCAATATCGTGGATTGGTTAAAGTAAGACATTAACACAGTTTGATGCCGACTCACTGGTTTAGAGGTTAAGCGCACGCGTGCTAGACTGATAAGTCCTGGTTTAATGTCCCGTGTGCAGGACCGTGGATGCGCACTTTTAAGGAGTCCCATGATAGGACGAAGCGGTCGCCCAATGCTCCACGGTTTTCAATGGTGGTCTAACATCAGTTGATTCATGATCTCAATCAAATGCATGAAACGATAGGTATAGAATATTTAAGGCAATTTTGTTAGCATGTTTAGAAGATAAACAAGTTTTATGAGTGAAATTCCTCAGTTTGCTAGTTATAATCTAATTAATAAACAAAAATGTGGAAAAATGTAGAAATTTTCAGTTTGTTTCTGTAACGGTGAAGCAGATGAAGATCAACTATTAACTCATAGAAAACAAAAGTCAAGTTAAGGGATATCAGTTAGCATCGCTCCTTCCAGTTGATCAAGCTGAACGCATTCATTGCATCTCTTATCTATCAAGCATGTGGTGTGCTACCATTCTACGATGGACGTTCCCTATATCCAAAAAACGTAGATGTAGTTTCTTGGAATAAACGGTTGAGGAACAGCCAGTCATTCATCACTTTAATCTTTCGTAGTAAAAACGGGAGTGATCAATAATGTATGTATCAGCACTGAATCCAAATGAATACAGTTAGTTAATATCAAACAGGAAAAAATGTACATTCCAGAGATCACTAGAAGCTTAACATCACGTTTACTAAAACGTATGGCATAACGCTATATCTAGGTAATACACTCATGATCCATGTAAATAAACAGGGACTACTAAATCACTTACTTACTTACGCCTGTTACCCTATGGGAGGAACAGTCCACAATATCAATATGGAGAAGTTATAAACCCTTACTATTCATTCTATCTATCATACAATGTTTATTCTTTTTTCATTAATTTTTCTTATCAATTAGATGGTACACGTAAATATCTAACCGAAGAGATATTAGCTGCAACAATATTTGTTGAAGCAGTTTATCCTACTTTACGAATTACTGATATCCATGGTTCAGGAAGCCTGAATAATACTAGTCCAGTGGAACTTTGGCGAAGTTTGGATATAGACAGGTTTGTGTTTATTGTTCATCAATATAAATTTTATCATGACGAGTATTTTAAATTGTCTTTTGGTACAGCAGGATGAAGTTACCAAGATAAAACTAAGAGGATTTAGATTAAGAATTTAAATGCTGATCAGATTAATATTCATTCTTTTGATGTCTGCCGCTGATCGCCGGAGCTGCTTGTTCCTTGATCTTCCGCTTTTTCGTTTCATTTCAAAATTCCAAGTAAGGTCTTGCCTCGTGATGCAGTATGAAGGTTTCCACAGTATATGTCCCACCCACCACCTAAACCATCTTTTTTCTAATTTCGTCCTCAGATGAAAACTGGTTTGTTCTTTTCCACTGTAGGTTGTTGCTGATAGTATCCGGTCAACGGACATTGAGTATCATATGTAGACAAATGTTGATAAATAAACGTACATTTTTGATGATGGTTGTGGTAGTTCTCCACGTTTCAGCTCCGTACAGTGGGACTGACTGTCTCCACGTTCGTATTGAAGATTCTCACTTTCATATTGGTTGACATTGTTTCGAGTTTCAAATGTATTCAACTGTAGGAATGCTGTCGTTCCTTTCCCAATCATTGCATTTACGTCTACATCCTGTTTTGTTTATAACAATGTCCTCAATGTTGTAATAAATAAAAATCCATTTTAGTCATTATGTAATATTGTAACATGTGTTATCAGCAAATCCCAAAAAGGTGGTGAAGACCTGAAACCATTAGACGCAATTTTAATCAAGAATTTCACATCATGAGAGAACACGAAGTGGAAGTCAATGAGTCTTTTATTTTCAAAATCAAAATTCGCGGTGGGGGATGTACAGAGGGAAAAGCCAGTTTAAAAAATAGTCTTATGAATCATCTTTTAAGTTCAGTGTATGTAGGGCTTGCCCATCTTCCTCCAAAGAGTTTATCATTGCTCTCCCTGCAATAGAAAGAAAATAGAATCTGTTAGCATGGTCAAACATGGCGATTTCAACTCCGTTACAATATATCCATTTCATAACAGTGATTCATAGTGTGTACCTTGGTTAATTTATAATTTTCATAATTGAAATCATGAGTCAATTGAAGCTAGACCACCACGGAAAACCTGGAAGCACCGGACGGCATGTTTTTCCTATTATGAGACCCCTCAGCAGTGCGCATCCACGATCCCACCTCGCGAGATTCGAACCCAGGACCTACAGGTCCCGCGCAGAGCACTTATAATTATCTTGTTACTATTTTAACTGATCACTCACAAATTTATTTCACGGCTTATTCTATTTTCATTACTCTATAGTCTGAATATTAGTTTAGAAGCTGATCCAACCGACTATGAATTAAAAGATACAATCAATAGTCGTCCACTTTATCGAGATCATCCTAAATCGTTAGATTGTCGTGGACCAGAATTTGATTTATTCATTGGAACATCAGTTATAGCTAAGAATGATGAGATTAATAATTCTAAAGCATTACTATGTTTTCTAGTGGAAAATTCAAGTTTGATAGAAGTTGATTTCGCTTTTATGTTTCCGGAAGATTTACGTCTTGAACTACCTAATTGGGCAGAAAGTGGACATTATGAAGAAGCTGAACTTCAACAAGTAAGTCAATCTTTAAATCTAAGCTCACTTATATTTAACATTTGTATTTGTAAAGATAATAGTCTCATTTCTTAAAATTGGTCAGTCAGTCAGTCACAACGTTGATCTTCCTACGTACGTACATCACTTCGAGTTGCCATACCACATTACCACCGAAATGCAGTGGTCGATTTAAATCCTATAGTTGTAGAAGTAGTAAGAGTATAAGCATTAATGGGAAAGATTAGGATTTGAAGATGCTATCGAAGGAGCATAATCCAAGGAAATAAATTTGAAAGAGAAAAAAGAAAGATGAAGAATTCAGCAGATTAGAATTTGGGAGAACACAAAGTGTGGATTCACCTTCGCCATTGCAAACGATTTTGAGCCATTTCATTCAAGGTCTCTAACTATCGATTGCTATCATCTCATGGATCCCAACCAGGTAGTCTACACCTACAACATGGCTCAGTCCACTTGTCAGTGACTTCATGGATATGTGCCACGTTTTGGTCTGGTCACCCCTAGCTTTCTTCCAACCTACTCGTACACCATAAAACGTTGCAAGTCGAGGCAGTCGGTGGTTGGGCATACGTAACACGTATCCCAGCCATCTCAACTGATGAAGTTTCACTACTTCATCAATCGATTTGCCATCCTTACCTAGTACCCGTTCCCTAACAACTGGTCCCAGGATATACAAGCAAATCTTTTGCTGTGAAACAAGAATTGAACATCTAGTTTTATGTACAACTCAATGTTACGTGTAAATTTAAATAAATATCTAGATTGTGAGTATGGAAATTTACGGAGATCGTAGTATTTTCCGTGTCAGGTGTGAAACAGTTATCCACTTCATACAATCGATGAAGCTTTGCGTAGTATCATAGATTGATTGAAGTTAAACCGTAACACCGTTGTATGCCGGCTTAATGGTCCAGAAGTTAAGCGTTTGCTGGCGAGAACGAAGGTCCTGAGTCCGAATCCCACGTGTGGGGTCGTGGATGTGCATTTCCGAGGATTCTCGTACTAAGACAAAATGGTTAGTTAGTTGTCCACGGTTAACTTATTCAACATAATACTCCTATTTACTTGGTTTTAAGTAAAAGTAAACTCTGAAAATAAACATTAATAGGGTGATTTAAGAGATTTCATTAAGGTATTCAAATACTACTGAAAAGATAAAACAGTAAAAACGTTTAAAGGGATTATCTTAAATAACGTCTTACTTACTTACTTACGCCTATTACTCCCAATGGAGCATGGGGTTAGCGACCCCATCCCCAAGAAAATTTAAATAACGTCAATAAAACCAATATAGATTAACTATATAGTTTAACTTTAATCACTAGAGAGTATAAGAGATTTGCATTATCCATATTTGGTACTCTTTCATAATATTCCCTTATAAACTTATATCGGATCAAACTGGGAGTTATTATATTCCACAAGTGTATATTGATAACATTAAACTCACGATTTAAAACCCAGTATTTCAAATATTTCCATAGCAACCATTTTGTAATATTTAGGGATTATTATGTAGATGGCGTCGAGTTGCGATTGACTATGATCACCATTACAATGAGATTACGAGCCTAAAAACGACTTGGTCCCTTTGATAACTCGCAAACCAGAAGACTATAACTGGTCCAAATAGAGTATATTTATTGGCCATCTCGTGGTATTGAAAGAATATCGAGACGTGCCAATGAGTATAGGCAGTAAGGACAGAGCGTAAGAAAGTTCGAACCGAACAAGACGGATAGCGGAATGAGGAGTGACTTTGATACAGTTAAACAACAACAATCACAAAACAATCACTGGTACAATTGGTTATAATAATAACTGTTTCCATTATTGCAATTGTGTTCTCGTCGAGAAATGCAGGTCACCTAAATTATTCTATAAAGCCTCATTCGATAGGGTTAAAATTGGCCACCAGAACTTTATATGATGCATCTTGGGTCTTATTTATTCATTTATTTATTTACTCAAGCTTTCTTTCTCCTTAATCAGATGTATCTATTTAGAACTGGTATATAATTACTGTATAATTATGCATAAACATTCAACAGTGGAATGCAGGACGCGCGTTTCGTCCTATTTGGAACTCGTCAGCTGCATGTACCTGCATCTCAGAGTTGATGTTCACTCTGGTACTCTAACCAAGTACTGTTCGTTTCAAATGCAATCGCATTATCCACTTCACTACTGAGTCCTGATAGGACGAAACGTGCAACCTAGATTCCACTGCTAGCCACCATCCATCTTTGTTTATAAAGCTTGTGACTTCAGTTATGATCGAAGCAGTCCGCATAGGATGCACATATGCCAACAAGAGACTGATCAATTGCAGTCCTAAATAACAATGGGAAGATACAAGTCAACAACACCAATGTGAATATTCAACAAATTTGGAAATAATGATTATTTTCTCTTTACGATTTCTAGTTACATATTGAAAATCATTCATTAATTGATATTCAACCAAGACGACGTTTGTTGAAGCCTGGAGAATACTCTGAAATTATGATCACGTATAATCATAATTTATCTGGTTGTCATCAATTGCCAGTAATTTGGAAAATAAATGGTGGTCGAGAAATTAAGGTGAATAATTTAGTTTTTTATTAAAATTATAAACATTAATTATTGTATATAGCAGTAGCCACTGCATCAATAGGCCTCAACATACACAAAGGAAAAATCAAGATCCCCAAATACAATACGGTGGCCCCTAACTCAATCACACTTGATGGGGAAACTATGGAAGAGTTGGAAACATTCACGTGCCTGGGAAGCGAAATCGATGAACAAGGAGGATCGGATGCAGATGTAAAGACGAGGATTGGCAAAGCAAGGACAGCATTTCTACGATTGAAGAACATATGGAAATCAAAACAACTGTCAACTAATTTCATGGTGAGAATCTTCAATACGAACGTCAAGACAGTTCTATTGTACGGAGGTGAAACGTGGAGAACTACTACAACCATCGTCAAGAAGGTAGAAGTATTTATAACTAGTTGTTCACTAAAAATACTCAACATTCAGTGGCCAGATACTATCAGCAACAGCGTTTTATGGGAGAGGACAACCCAGCTTCCATCTGAAGAGGAAATTAGGAAAAGACGTTGAAAATGGATAAGACATACATTAAGAAAATCACCAATGTGCATCACGAGGCAATCCCTAACTTGGAATGGTGAAGGGAAGCGAATAAGAGGAAGGCCAAAGAACACATTACGCCGAGGAATAGAAGCACATATGAAAAGGATGAGTAGTAACAGGAAAGAACTTGAAAGGATTGGCTAGGACAAGATGGAATGGAGAATGCTGGTGAGCGGCCTATGCTCCTCGACGAGGGGTAACAGACGTAAGTAAGTAATTGTTGTGTATCAGACGTAAAGTTCATAGCATTTGGATATGAAAGCTGGATTACCGAATCAGTTAGCTTTGCTACTTTAAGTTTATATTATTTCTGTGTGCTTCATTTATCAAATTACTGTTAATTCACCAATCTTTTCAACAAATATACAAACTTGGTTATCAAATTACATGAAAGAAACTTGTAGACAATTACCATTGAATTTGTATACAGTTTCCCTAACTCAATATGGTTTTTCATAATGATATGGATAAAGAAATTTCTCAAAAACTTAATTTCTCAGTGATTACGGATAGTCAATCAACCACTGCAGTGCACAAGTGATCACTCATATCCGATGTTTTCACCAATGCAAAAGCTTAATGATTGTACAGGCCTTGAATAAATTTTAGTCTGTATGGCTATTATTGATCAGTGGTTCTAGAGGTTAAGCGTTCGCGCGCGAGACTGATATGTTCTGGGTTCGAATCTCGCGAGGCGGGATCGTAGAGAGATGGCTGTTATTGAAACGGTTAATTCACTTGAAAAGAACAGTTTATTTCAGTCCATTATCTTTAAAAGTAAATATTTGTGATCAGTCAGTCAGTCAGCTACAATGTAGGACCAGGCACATATATGTATCGGTCCTAGTTGCCATACCTCGTTAGCACAACAAGATGAACACAGGATTCATAGAAGTAGTAAATTTAGTGGTGGTAATATTTAAAACATAGGTTGTATATAAGAATATAGTATATGAAGGGAGACATATGAAGCAATTTTAATCTCAAGGTTTAAGGGAAGATAAAGACTGTATACACCTACGCCATTGTGATCGATTCTCAGTCTTCACACAAGGTCTCCAACCATTGGTTACGATAGTCACGCGGACCCCGACTAAGTAATCTGCATCTTCCAACATGGCTCAGACTAAAAGTTAGTAACTTCAAGCACTGATGCCACGTTTTGGTTTAGGCTCCCTAAACTCTCTTCCAACCATCTTCAATACTAGTCAGCATAGCGAGTCGTACCAATTGCGTTTCGTTTCCATTATTTCCTTATCTATGTTTTACTGAAATACATTCTCAGCCTTGACCATCATTATATATACTACTTAAGTGAATGTGAGCAACCCACACCACAGTTTTCATTTTACTAATTATCTTCTTATATTTTCACCTTTTTTCTTTTTCTATTAGTTAAATATGATTGGTATTACATTACCATTAAATCAACCTTATTTACAATTACCTTATCGTAAATATATATTGAATCCAACTCCAATTGGTTTAGGAGATTATCGTTTAGGTTATTTATTTCAAATGAAATTAAAAAATCCTAGTTTAAAAACAATCCATTTTCATATTAGTCCATTACTTAAATGGTTACCAAGGGAACAAAAAGATAAAGAATCTAAGAAATCAGAACTAAATGAGAAATTTTTAGAATATAATTTATCTATCCTTTATTGTGTACAAAATCAAGGATTAATTAAACCAAATGAGGTGTATGCATTAGAATGGAGATTTCGTCCTATAGAAGCTAAAACTTATACTGTAAGTTTTTTGTGATTTAGTAGTTGGTACTAATTATTATTGTAAAGATAATGTTGTCTAAAATAAAGTTATCCTTTGTTAGGATATAACGAATTACTTACTTACATACTCCTGTTACCCTTCGTGGAGGAGCATAGGCCTCATACTAGCATTCTTCATCAAACCCTGTCCTGGGGAATCCTTTCAAATTGTTAGAAAGGATATCAGCCTCTCGGCTTTCATCATGATGAGTCATAAGTATTCCTTGAACTTGAAGGGCAGATTTTAAATGGTTTGAATTATTTTTTTCTGGTTAACGTTTTTTTTTTAGCGAGTTAGTTTTTCTACGGGATTGGGTCGCTAACGTCATGCCCAACCCTCCTCCTTCTTGTAGGCTTGTGACATGCAGTAACCTCCGAAGGGTCATGTGATGAATAAGATAAAATATGCACCCACATACACTTACATAAAAACAGTCAAAGTTAGGTAAGCGAATAATTGACATCAAAATGTGACTCAAGATGTATGAATAAATTGACTTGTCCGAAAGCTGGAAAAAACTATGTGAACTTTACATAACAACCGACAGTACAAGATTTATTATCTATGAGAAAATAGTAAAACACCGAATTAAGTCTATTATTCTAGAGGCAATATTGTCTGACATGAAAAATAAATGCGAAGCATTAGTAACTGCTTGACGATGAATGATAAGTCTTTTGAACTAGAATTAAGCTCTTTAGTATACTGCAGTGCCGCGATTCGTTAATCGTTCGTTTCGATAACCGATATAATTCTAATCTTAACGACGCGTAAAATCAGAAGACAAAGGATAGCAGCAACTACAGTTTATTGTCGAATAACTCAGGTCAGAAAGTTAGCAACACCTGAGCGAATAATAACGAGCGAGTGAACAGGCGAATAAGCGAAGGAAGCGAACGAGGCGGAAATGACATGCAGTGGAAGATGGCTGGTAAGCCAACTCGAGAGCGAGGCGAAAGATAATGCGTACTGGAGGTGGCTGGGATGCCAACTCGATTTGAGCAAGCGTTAATCAACATTTATAGTCGGACAAAAATGAGTGACAGACATATGATAAATGATATACGAAGTGTACACATATACGCTCATATAAAAGTATAGTCAAGGTTAATAAGCGAATAATGAACAAGATCAAAATATGACTCATGACAAGCGAATTGGCTTGGCCAGTAGCTAGGATAAAGTATATGGGCTTAACAAATAAACTGATACTACATATGGTCTGTGATGCTGATACTACAATACAATTAAAGAGAGGAATGCACATTATTTCATACAATGATCTTTAAGCACGAACATCCTAGAGCTATCATAACACACTAAAAATAACATCACTCATGTATAAAACTTTTAAGAATTAAAGAAAAAACGAAATATTTTATTCTAATATATTGGTTCGGTGAGACTATAAATTATGGACGAGCCAATCAGAAGCATTTGAGGGATTTCAAGGTCACGGCGCCAATTTCAGTACCTCATGCTCATGTACGATTGGTTTACAGAGGCTTTTAAAGAAGACTTGACAATTAAGCGGCTACAACAAATAAGACTTCTAGGAAGTTCCTGTATTTGTAATTGCGGTAATCAAATGACTTGTAGATCTTGAGCAGACTACCGTGATGTTGTTCTTTGATGTAATATATGATGAAAGAAGACGTTTGCTAGTATAGGAACATTTATCGCTTGATCCAGATTGAGACCAAGGCATATTATAATAATTGCAGCCAACTGTATATAATAAAAGCACCTGTAACGTTGGCTGCAATAATCGCAGATGTTACTGAAGCTGCTGCTGTTCAGCGGTATGAGTGTTGTGAGGACATATCCATCATGAAAATGATAAACTTACACAACGGTAGTACACAAAAACAATATTAAAGCTGTGTGGTCGAAGCTAAAAGAGTTTATGCGACCCTATCATGGCTCCAGAGACCAACTATTATGGAGCCATATGGATGAGTTCGTCTATCTTGTGCATTACGATTTTGGAACCTGACTGTTTACTGATTGGCTAACATTTCTCAGGGTCACTTAAGATTCGTTCAAAGGTCGTCCATAAATTATAGTCTCACCATTGGTTCTTATCGTTATCAATCCGACCAATGAATATTGATATTGATACTAGATAATATTGTAGTGAACTACAACGCGAGTGGGGACAATCGAATGTATCTAAGCACGAATTACAGAATATCTCACTGAAATCTGATCACCATACAGTAAACAGTTAATTTGCAGAATAAAAATCAATTAACTCAATCTTGACTGTTCCTTCTGCAAATATCAGTCCACCTTCTCTAATTTCATTGTTCATGCATTTTCATACTGATTGCGCTTCATTCCTGTTCTTTCCTTATCCATCCTCTGCCAAAATACATTCCATGTCTGACCATCACCATATACTACTTATATGGATATAAGTATACCACGCCACAATATGACTTAATACAGGATTGATAAACCAGATCACTAGACATATATCTCAAGCACTCGAATATCAGATAAACGATTTTAATCTTGATCAACATCTTTCATTTCAATGTCAGATTACTGATGACAATCTGTAGGAATCCTTGAACCCGATACTTATCAAAATTATGGATAGATCTTGATAATCTACGCCTAACCAGTGTATGAAATCAAAGTCTTCGACTTTCTGTGAACTTCCTATATATATTGTCATTACTTATTTTCTAATAATATGTAATATAATAGATTGTATAAATTCATTTAGTATTGTTTGTTCGAGTCCCAGTTTGAACATCAACAAGTCTGAGATGCAGGTACATCCAGCTGACGAGTCCCAAATAAGATGAAACGCGCGTCAAACTGGATTCCACTGCTAGCCACTATCCATTTTTGCTTATAATAGATTGTATGTTTATCATATATTGAAAAATTTATTAAATTTTTTTAGGCTTATTGTTATATTCACATTATTGATGCTGAAGTGTCACCAGTTACTGGTCAGTCAATCTATTCTGATACTATTCTATTAGAATTAATAGCAATTGGATATGATCCAAAACAATTGGGACCTAAAGAAATCATAGCCAATCCACAACGTGTTCGAATTCCCACAGCTATTGAAGTAACTGTCTATATTAATTTTAGATGTTTTTTTTAACAACTTAAAGTACATATGCATTCTATGTTTTGTAAGTTTTTTTTTTGAAAGGGGTTGATTTTTTGTGTACTTTGATTGATAATACCTAAGATTCTTGACAAATACTGAATTTAAACAGAGAATACTGGATAGAATAAGTAAGATGGTGGTTGGAGGTGGTCATCAGGGAACCCTGGACCAGGGTTTTGTTCTACTTGGCACTCGTCAGCAAGGTGTACCTGTAATCTTGAGGGAACTAGTGCTCCCTGACGGATTCAATTCCGTGTCACTCAACTTCACAGTCAGAGACGTTAACACTGAGCACGCAGTGTCGAACCACCTAAACTAGTGGCCATATTGCAACTTGATCGATAGCATTCGATCAGCACTAAGAAGGACATGACACGCATGACATTGATCACCACCCAGTGATCAATCAAATGACAAAAAGTGAATTAATTAATATGAGTATCAATTTTCATCAACTTAGGTGGTTTGATCATGTGTGAACCATCCTTAACTATGTACATTATTCAATGCTTTCTGGCACGGAATTAACTTAAAAAACAGTTACTAATGGTAACATGAGTGTATGTCATCAATCCATGAAGTTAGTAATTGCTGGTCTGAGCTATGCACGTAGGTCCAAATGTTTTAGTCGTTGTTCATGCACACTTGTAATCAGTGTTTGAAAACGTTAGATGACTTGGTACAAAATCGATTCCAATGGTACAGTTGTAATATTCTTCTACTTCCGAATCGTCAGATGGGAAACATCCCTAAAATTTTGTTCTTCAAAATTTTCAGTTTATTGTCAACCGTTCTCCTAAAGTTTAGGTCTTCAAAGCATTTAATACTATTTCCCTATTTTTGCTTTTTGTTTTGATAATTTCCTTTATTACAATGTTAACGTAGTTTACGGTAACTTGGAGTAGTATGTATATTCGTGACAATCCCTAAATAGATTATTAACATCTGACTGACTATTTCATCATTGTAGATGACTTAACTGTCTATAACTATGTAGGCAAATAATTCAGTTGATCTCCAGAACTTTACTTTTTTACTTTACTTACGCCTGTTACTCCCAATGGAGCATAGACCGCCGACCAGCATTCTCCAACCCACTCTGTCCTGCCAATTCCTTTCTAGTTCTATCCAACTTTTTTTTCATCCTTCTCATGTCTGTCTTCATTTCTCGACGTAATGTGTTCTTTAGTCTTCCTCTTCTCGTTTGGCCTTCAGAATTCCATGTGAGGGCTTGCCTTGTGACGCAGTTGGGCGGTTTCCTCAATGTGTATCTTATCCACTTCCAACGCTTCCTCCTGATTCTTCCTCAACTGGAATCTGGTTTGTTCTCCCCTACAGTAGGTTGTTGCTGATAGTGCCTGGCCAACGGATCCGAAGTATTTTGCGTAGACAACTCTTAATAAACACTTATACCTTCTGGATGATGGTTTTCGTAGTTCTTCACGTCTCCACCCCATACAGTAGAACTGTCTTGACATTTGTATTGAAAATTCTGATCTTGGTGTTGGTTGACAGACAGTTGTTTTGAGTTACAGATGTTCTTCAGTTGTAACTATGCTGCTCTTGCTTTGCCGATTCTCGCTCTCACTGATCTCCATAAGATTGGTAATTAATTGTTTTGGTTCTAGTCTAATAAGATAATAAAATAAAGTTCTAAAAGTTACGCCTTTATAATGCAAAAGATATATGATTCGGAAACACTTCGTAATTATAACATCATAACATCAACATGTTAGAGACAGACAGTCAATCAATATTATTCACAGCATAATCATGAAGAGATAAGTTATCCCAATGCTGATAATTCATAATTATACAAATTTACCCTTTTAGGCCAGGGCAAGTTTATGTTGGTTTTCAGGAGAACCAGACGCTATCCAGGCTTTAACACTATAATCTGAACAACAGCTCAACTCTGTGACACAACTACACAGGTACTCAACACCCTATGTCCAATATTGATAAGACTGACTTAGTTTGAACCAGTGCTAGTTAGCAAATATATGTTCCTGTGTAGATTGTTTCTGTACAGCCAATTTTCGTTATAGTGATTAAATATCATATCTTTAGCACGAGTGAGTGATTATCTGTATTCAGTAGCTCAGTGGATAACGCACTGGATGTTTGAAGAAAAATGAAAAGATTTTCATTTTGTTTGTGAATATCAACATTGGGATGATGATGCATTCAGCTAACGAGTCTCAGATGTGATGAGACACTCGTACTGGATCACACTGGTAGCCATAATCCATCTAAACAATGAACTCATGCACTTTTATTCGAAACATCAGTTTTCAAATGATCCACATGTCTACGACTATCACGAAACTTAGGACCTAATGATAAAACCTCTAGTTGAGTCCTATCGCGATTAATCGAGGAAAAGTTAAAAACATACAATCATTGGAGAATTTTAGAGTTATTTTGTGAGACCGCACTGCCTATGTCTTATTTGGCAACAGCACCCCATATTGGACATTTTTGTAATTATCTTGAGAGATTTTGTCTAATTTCATCATCATTTTTATGTTTAGCAACCGCTGCTCGACAATTGGTTGATTACTGGGTGATGATCAATGTCATGCGTGTCAAGTCCTTCTTAGTGCTGATCGAATGCTATCGATCAAGTTGCAATGTTGCCACTAGTCTATATGGCTCGACACTGCGTATACTATGTTGAGATAAGATGGTGGTTGGAGGTGGTCAGCAGGAAACCCTGGACCCGGATTTCGTGCTACTTGGCACTCATCAGCAAGCTTTACCTGTAATCTTGTGGGAACTGGTGCTCGCTGACGGATTCGATCCCGTGTCACTCAGCTTCACAGTCAGAGACGTTACCACTGAGCTATTCGGGCCACAACCGACCTCCTGTAGGACTGATATGTAATCACAATTGGTTGTTCACTGGGTGATAATCAATGTCATGCGTTTCAAGTCCTATTCGAGCATTTGCCTAACAAATCATAGATAGAGAGGCTCTCAACAAACCAACTAAATTTCTTGCTGATTTCATTCTATTCTTTTTATATAAATAATACGGTATAATATTCATCTTATCTCACAGAATCATATAATCTCTTTGGATCGTAATCCACAATCAATAATTAGACATAATGATGATGATATTGATGAAGGTGAATTGACTTTTCGAAATTTTCCACCACTTGCTCGACGAATTAAAATTCCAATTGATTCATGGATTAGCTTATCACATCATTTAATTGAATTAAATCGTATTATTATTGGTACATGTTGTAGACGTATAATTCATATGACAAATAGATTTAGTTCTGATATTAATCGATTACCTGTTAATAATCGTTCAATTTATCGATTTCGATGGTTTACTGAATTTCCAAATGATACGGAGGTAAGTAAATCCTTTTTTTTATTGATCTTGGTAGACACGGAAAGTTCACCTAGGGGAGTTGGAAAAACCCTGATTCCAAACCAATGGTCAACATGGGCTCCAGTATCCTGAAGGAACAAATGGCGTATGAATCAATCGTCGGTCACCGGCTATCATGGGACTACATCTCCTTACGATGCTCCACTACCTTATGGATCGGATCTTTAGGTCAACGGCTTCGAGTGTGGTCCTTTAAGAAAACCACCTGCTTCAGTTTGGTCACCCGGGCAGTATCATAGCCCTCACACAAATCAAATGAGATTAGTGTGGCGCATATGTGCCTGGTGCTTCCTCGTACCAATATTTATATGCTTAAACAAATAAATAAATAAATTTTTACTGAACTTAAAAGCTCATTCAAAATTAGCTTACCATCCTGACACAACGATAAATCACCTCAAGCTCTTATGAAATCTCAACATGACAAGATGAAATAAACATGATTAGTAAAAGTCGAAAGAATAGTAGAATCAGTGTTAGTGATAAAGATTAAACATTGGCGAATCCTTTTTTTAAAAGTAGAAACAAATTTGAAGAATATCATCATTTTTGGACGTTCTAAAATGTTCTCAAGTTTGAAGACCTAATAGTGAGGGAGTATTTGATTTATGTGGTCACGTTGGTGTACCGCAACAGCCTGGTTTCACCGGATTTGGTGACTATGAGCCCTAGCTAAGCACTGGATAATTATTGAAGTCGATATTTTAGACCACGCATTAGTCAAATTGATTCCTCACTTTTTATTGCAAGATGACATCCGTTCTTTCTTATAAACTGTCATATTGTGGTATGGTTTACTTATATCCATATAAGTAGTGTATGGTGATGGTCAGACATAGAATGTATTTTGGCAGGAGATCGATAAAGAACGAAGAGGAATGAATGTATGGTTATCAGAATTTAGTGAGATAGTTTTTAATTTTGTCCTTAAATGTATTCGATTGTCCCCGGTCGTGTTCTTGTTTACTACAGTATGTGGTCAGTCAATCAGTTACAACGTAGAACATCGTAGAACAGTATGTGGTGGTATTCAGCTTTAAGACTTGAGCTAATATATCAATAAACCTAACTGCTAAAACTAGATCAGTATCACTGGAGAATTTTAGAGTTATTTTGTGAGGTCGCGCTGCCTCTGTCTAACTTGGCGACAGTACCTCATACTGGACACTTTTGGACAACCTTAGCTATGAGATTTAAATGCCCAAGATTTGGTCTCTGGAAGGGTTGTGGGTTAACATTGTCAGAAACTATTATACTAGAGTAAGACAAGTGTCCATGCGCTCTACTAGTACCCCAAATGATATTTTTAAATTTGTTATTCGAATTAAAAAAGGTGACAGTTAACTCATTAAACAAACGGTTGGTAAACATTAGTGTCTATTTCAATAGACTTTGCTGAGCATTGGGAGTATTTATTATCTTTCATTATGGTATATTTCCCGTTATGATCAAGTTATATTTCCTGCTTCATGTATTTTGATATTAGCAGTCCACTGATAACGATTTCGTATAATCATGAATTTCATCAAATAATTATGATTATTGACTTCTTGTCTCTTATTTAAGTCCGATAATTTCATGGCCTCCTGATGTAAAGTATCCATGAAGAACATCGTCAACTATAGAGTTACTTCAAATTTGAGCTTAATTTTACTAGTTTCACCTATTATTAGTCTTTTATGTATGGGAAATTATAAGAATCTCAGTCATCAATGTATTTCTATCATTTCCATAGTTGAAATCATGAGTCAATTGAAGCTAGAACACCATAGAAAAGCTTGGAAGCACTGGACAGCCGTTTCGTCCTATTGTGGGACTCCTCATCAGTGTGCATCCACGTACCCGCCTCGAGAGATTCGAACGCAGGACCTACTACTCGGCATCCAACGGTGCTAAGTGGTCTGGCGCGAGACTGGTAGGTCCTGCTGAGGAATCCCACAATAGGATTAAACGGCCGTCCAGTGCTTCTAGGTTTTCCATGGTGGTCGAGCTTCAATTGACTGATGATTTGAACTATGGAAATACTGAAATCTCCACAAAACCCCTTCTGAGTATTTCTATCAGCTTTTTATTTTTCTCATTACCCTTAGAATGTTACTATTAGTCCAAGAATAGGAAGAATTAAACCAGGTCAAACAATTCAAGAACTTGTTACTTTTACAGCTAATGGATTACCACGTTTCACTGAGATTAAACTAATTTGTGAAGTGAGTGGTGAGAAAAAGAGGTTGAAATTCTTTATGTATATTATAAGTTTATTTTATGATTGTAATGTTTTTTTTACAGTAATAGAATCGGATCAGCAGTTTAAGACCAGAAAGACTTGATATTGGTCATTATTCAATGATTTTACTTACTTTAATTACTTACTTACGCCTGTTACTTCCAATGGAACATGGGCCAATTCAATGATCACTCAATTGTAAATATCTCAATCCTGTAGAAAGTTAATCTCGGCCCGAATAGTTTATTGGTAATGTTTAATAATGTAAAGCTAGCTGACAACGGTTTGTACTCTATAGGCAACCCTAACCTACATGGAACCTAGATTTAGGGTCGATGGTCAAATGCCTTTCCCCCCCCCCGAATATTTAAGTACAGAAAATGTTAAGTGGCGATTAACAAGGAACTATTGAACATGTGGATTTTAAGTAATTTTAGTAGACTAAATAAAACAAACGAGTGTTTTCATATCAACTTCCGGTACTCAAAAAGATAACTTAATAAACTAACCATATTCCATTCCTTAATCTAAGACTTTTTGGAGGTACTGTCAAGAAACTGTGAACATAGATTTCATGTTAGATAGCAACTGTCAGCAATTCATTTCTACAATGGTATAATATCTGATATCCTCTATGATTTTTGTTGGGATCTCTTGAGTATTTCTCCAAAAAGTCTTCCGAGGCCAGGAAAAAACTAAAACATCATACCTAATTAATATTCGGTTGAAAATTGCCAGGAAAATCTAGTACATTGATGGATTAGGTTCCACACTCTGATTGGATTATTACCTATTTCGACATTAAATTTGGCACACTGTCAGAAGTTTGCAGAAGGTTATGGTCACCCTTACTTACTTACGCCTGCTACCCCCAGTGGAACATAGACCGCCGACCAACATTCTCCAACCCACTCTGTCCTGTGTCTTCCTTTCTAGTTTTATCCAACTTTTGTTCATTCTTCTCATATCTTTTTACATTTCTCGGCGTAATGTGTTCTTTGGTCTTCCTCTTCTCCCTTGGCCTTGATAATTCCAAGTGGAGGGCTTGCTTTGTGACATAGTTGGTGCTTTCCTAAATGTGTGTCCTATCTTCTTGTAGTGAACGAGAACACATAAGTGGGGACAACCAAATTTATTATAATACAACACAAAATATCTTGGTAAAATCTGAGAACCATACAATAAATACCTTATTTGCAAAATTTTAGTCCATTATCTCACATTTTGTTGTTCCTTCGTTTCCATATCAATCAATCTCTGTTCTCTTTCTCTTTTCCTCGATCTTCTTAACGTTCTGCCTCCAGACATTCCATTTTCGATTGATGATACATACTACTTATTATCTGTCGACATCAGTAACACACACCATGATGACCAATTGATTGTCATACATACAATAAATGTTAAAACACACTTGATTAATAAGTAAACCGACAACGTTCTAAACGTGGAGAATGTTGTAGCAATGTTTATCAACTAGTAAACTAAACAGTATATGTAGTGGCTATCAGGACTCAGTGGCCGAGTGGATAACGCGATGGCGTTTGAAGCGAGGGTACTGGGTTCGAGTCCCAGAGTGAACATCAACTCTGAGATACAGGTACATCCAGCTGACGAGTCCCAAATAGGACGAAACGCGCGTCCTGGATTCCACTGCTAGCCACTATCCATCTCAGTATATGTAGTGGCTTACACGACCCCTAAAGACAGAGCAGTCAGAAGAGGTCAGAATCAATAACATATTATATTTAATGCTCTGGTTAATGTGTAGGAGCTAAAGTATTATTCAAGAATTGATTCTAGGAGCGCCGTTAACTCCTGGGCGAATACATTACTTATTCATCATTACTAAAATTATTATTATTATTATTATTACTAACCACCATCATTATTTAGTTAATCGATGAACATGAAGAGAACAAATATTATGAAGAATTAAAAGCTTGGCAATCTGAAATAGATAGATTGAAAGTTGAATTTACAATAACAGATAATGATTTAACAAAAAAGAAAACAAAATCGGAAGCTATCTCATCACAATCAGATGAGATTGATATGGATGAATTTTGTCAAAAATGGCCAAAACCAATTCATACTAAACCAGTTTATGTTTATCTTACAATCAACGCTGAAATAATTAATGATGAAGCTGCAAAAATTTATGGTGTAAACAATGAAGGAAAGACATCATTCATAGATTAGTAAGTAAAATATCTTTAATATATGTAATTTATGGAAATTAGTGTAATATACAACATATTCTAACCAGGAAGTATTGAACAGCCATTCCATCCTAGTATGGGACTCCTCAGCCGTATTCGTTCATGACCCTATCAAGATTCGAACCCAAGAGCTTAACGTCTCAACATTCTGGTAATAAACATAAGAGATACGCTCTAACCGTAGAGCTAGCAATTGGCAACTCTAGAACTAGATAACGAACACTGAGGTGATGGAGATTTATTTATTTATTCATTTAAACACATAAATATTGGTAAAGGAAGCACCGGATACATATGCGCCATATAAATCTCATTCGATTTGCTTGAGGGCTGTGATACTGCCCAGGTGCCCAGACTGAAGCAGGTGGTTTTCTTAGGGGGCCACACCCGGAGCCTTTGACCGAAAGATCTGATCCATAAGGCAGTGGAGCATCGTGAGGAGATGCAGTCCCATGGTAGCCGGTGATCAACGATTGATTCATTCGCCATTTGTTCCCTCAGGATACTGGAGCGTATGTGCACCATTGATTTGGAAGCAAGGTTTTCCAACTCCCCTAGGTGGACTCACCTTGTCCACCAACCCGGTTAAAGCGCCGGACATTGGCTTTTCGTCTTCTCAATTTCGTAAACAACACCCCCGCCACGAGAAGGCAGTGAGTAGGACTTCCCTGGCAGAGGCTATATACTCGTGGCCATGTGAAAGCATTTGGAGAGGGAGAGCGGACTCTCCTCACTCTCGGCCGTACCAGGGCATTTGGGGGCTGAGATGATCAATATAAACAACTAAGTTTACAGTATTTAACGTTTGAATAAGACCTCTGAAGAGGTACATTGGGTTGTAGTGTTGGTTGATATGTTAAGCCCATATATCCTTATTATAGCTTCAGGACAAGCCAATTTACTTACCCATCATGAGTCACATTTTCGCCTTGTTAATTATTCACTTATCAATCCTGACTGTTTTTTATACGAGCGTATATGTGTACACTTCTTATCCTAATCACCACATATCTGTAACTTATTCTTATTTGACTATAAATATTGATTAACGCTTGATAAAAGCGAGTTGGATTACACACCATCTCCAATATGCATTATTTTCGCTTCGCTCTTTCGAGTTGGCTTCCCCCCATCTCTAATGCGTGTCGTTTTTGCTTCGCTCTCATCGATTCGCTTCATTCCTATGACTTCCTGTCCAGATCAATGTGTGTACAGAATATATGTATTCGAAATCTATTCTCATGTATTACATACGAGGATAGACAGAATGTATATTTTGACAACAATCATTCATACGACCAAACTGGGAGTCAAATTCAAGCCTCCACAAAAATGGTGAGCCGCATCATTTAGAACACGCACCATCTGCTTGCAAGGTTATGTCATTATGTCACTATCTAGTTGACTATAGTTCCCAAATCCCTTTATGATGCTGTGTTAGCCTATATTATCAACACTGATTTTGGTGGAGTTTTGTTCTCTGAGCTGGATGGTTTGGTCATGGAGCTTTCATTGACCTGAACGACATCATCAGAATAAACTTCGGGTAGAAGTGAAGTATTTGATGATGTCGTTCAGAAGGACAATGAAAGCTCCATGACCAAACCATCCAGCTCAGAGAATAAAACTCCATCAAAATCACCCAACTGAGCTGCAAATCTTCTCCACCATATCAACACTAATGCTAAAACTAAAAGATGGACTATTTAGCCAATGAACTGCATGACATATTACCTAAACAGATATTCTCTTTCAACTTTTTTTAGTGCACAATTTTTTAATTCGAATCATTCAGCTGCTAAAGCATTAAGTTCCAAGAAGGTTCAAGATTCTATCTGGAGCTTACATCAACACCTATTCACTGATTTATTAACATCTTTAATAGACAGTTTAATATTTAATAATGAATTTGTACAAATGATTCAAAAAATTGTTATTCCACCTGAGAATAGAAGTGATGCATCACCATTATTGGTAACACCGCTAAACAACAATGAGATCATGATGGATGATAATGATGATGATGATCCAGTACCACTATGGATACAAATAAAATCGGATCATTGTTATAAATCTAATGAATTATCAACTAATTACAACATAAATGATATAAATAAAACAACAGATCAACTCAATCATTGGATACCTGAAATAGTTAAAGAGAAACTTAATAAACAAGATATGAAAAGTATACATGAAGAAACTGTTGATACTATGTGTATACAGTAAGTTGTATATATTTATTTTTGCACCTTTATCTTCCAGCATCCACTTTATGAGATATAAGCGGAAACTAAAATGTGAGTAAAGCGTCAGTAAGCCTCCGAAATGATCTGATACGGCCGAGAGTGAGGAGAGTCCGCTCTCCCTCTCCAAATGCTCTCACATGGCCACGCGTACACAGCCTCTGTCAGGGAAGTCCTACACACTGCCTCCTCTCAGAGGGGGTGTTGTTTACGAAATTGAGAGGACGAAAAGCGAATATCCGGTGCTTTAACCGGGTTAGTGAACACGGCGAGTTCACCTAGGAGAGTTGGAAAACCCTCATTCCAAACCAAAGGTACACATGGACTCCAGTATCCTGAGGGAACAAATGGCGTATGAACCTATTGTTGGTCTCCGGCTACCATCGGACTGCATCTCCTTACGATGCTCCACTGCCTTGTGGGTCAAACCTTTAGGTCAAAGACTCCGGGTGTTGCCCCTTAAGAAAACCACGTGCTTCAGTTTGGGCACCTGAGCAGTATCACAGCCCTCACACAAATCAAATGAGATTTGTGCGGCGCATATGTATCTGGTACTCCCTTGTACCGATATTTATGCGTATAAATAAATAAATAAAACGTCAATAAACACAATCGACTTCCTGCAATGATTAAAAACCAAACAATCTGTGCATATCATGTTTATCGTTAAAAATGGATGAGCCCGAGTATTGCCAGATTTTTTATATATAGTTGAAATCATTAGTCAATTGAAGCTAGACCACCATGGAAAACCTGGAAGCTCAACTTCGTGAATTGGTTGAAGTTATTCATTAACACCGTTCGATGCAGGCTCAGTGGTCTATTGGTCAAGTGCTCTGGCGCGATACTGGTAGGTCCTGGGTTCGATTCTCGCGAGGCGGGATCGTAGATGCGCAATGCTGAAGAGTCCCGCAATAGGACGAAACGGCCGTCCAGTGCTTCTAGGTTCTCCATGGTGGTCTAGCTTCAATTGACTCATTATTCCAGCTATATATAAAAAATTACTTTGAATTTCCACAGAAAACCCGCTATTACCAGATTTGTCTGTTAATGGTTGCAGACTTTCATTAAAATAATGGACCTACCATCATTGGACATCCGGAAGCACTGGGCTAAATTTGTATAGACAGCCATTTCCTTATTGTAGAAATTTTTTAGGGACCTGTAAAGCAAGCTGGGTAACAAGTGGTCTTCTCGACCTGAGAACTCTAACGCAGTTACTGAGAGGAAAATGCTCACAGTCAGTTACACGGCCTTTCCGTGAATCTATATTGAACTAGCCTCCCGATCTTCAGAATTGACCTCCTCTAAGATGAAGAGTACTATCCTTAGTACATGTCATTTTCAACCTTTTTTCCGTCTTTGGAAAGGTAAAGTGGTTAAAGATGTTGATTGCCCGTTGAAGGTTTCATGCTGAAATGACACTCCATTTCAAGTGCGATACAGCCCTGACCTTATATTTGGTGCTTTTAGTCTTACTACTCTCTAGCCTACCTACCTGGTGAGATGCGACTTCAATGAACTGATTCAACTTGACTGGATCATCACGATAAACAAGCCTAACTAGTGTTAAGATCACGTTTACAGTCAGAACATAATTTACTTAACATCCAATCTAAATTACTGATTATAAACTAAGAGCCTATGAATGGTGATCATTTGTTCCTAGCTTAGTACTAATCAGAATACATCAGATTAAATTTAAGATGAACGTCACACCATTGAGTCGGGATTCAGTGATCCCATATACTTTTTCAACCAACTTTTGATTAGATGCTGAATTCTCAAGCAACTAATCCAATGCTCCCCGATTTCAAATGATTACCCAGCTAATGTAAAAACACGTAATTACATGTTACGCATAAATTTTACAACCTTTTCCTCTCCCCCCTCCTCCTTTCTACCCAATCATTTTAGGAATCCGGCTATTCAATGGTTAATTGAAGATGCTTTAGCTGGTATATTAAGTAATATTTTGGATGAAGTCAATGAGAAAGAATTTGAAATAACTACTAGACCTAGAATAATCGCACTACCACCGACAACATTACAGAACAAATTGGAAGATAAATAAATGAACTACACTATGGATTTCAGTAGTCTTGGAGTTTTCTATGAAACGTGAAATGGAACACAGACTAATTTTCATGTATAATTAATGTTTTACGTAGTGGATGAAAAGAATGTGAGCTTGACTACAAGATTTTTTCATGTAAACAACAAGACATTGTTTAGGACAAATTGATTATTTTTAAAAGTTTACATTGCATTACATATTTGCATCGGTCCAAGTTGCCATACCTTGTTCATCTTGTTGTGCTAACGAGGTATGGCAACTTAGGCCGATGCATACATGTGCCTGGTCCTATGTTGTAGCTGATTGACTGACGGCAGATTAGAGTAACTGTAGAACCTCTCACATTACTGTTTGTTACTCTTGTTTAAAAAAAATAAAGATGCAAAGGTAACAACAAAGCAATTCTCAAATTTACTACATAATTGAAAGCATGAGTCAATTGAAGCTAGACCACCAGGAAAAACCTGGAAGCTCTAGACGGCCGTTTCGTCCTATTGTGGGGCTCTTCAGCATTGCGCATCTACGATCCCGCCTCGCGAGATTCGAACCCAGGACCTTTACTACATAAACTGATCAGCAAAAATAAAAGTGGATTAGATTGTACAAAATTTGTTATTTCCAAATTACTCTGAAATTGATGTCAGAGATGGCGCATAACCATTTTTAGCTACCATCATCACTGGTATTGAAAATAAATGCTTTTTTAGTAATTCCATCCTTCACTTTACTGTCCACATTCAAAGAGCAATAAGTAAAATGAAGATGAAGTTAATCTGCGAAATGTAATGTATTTGCCTAATATACCTGGAAAACCTAATCACACTCTTAAAGACATTTATTAAAAATCACATTTCAATTATTACTTGTATTCATTTGACCTTCTTTAATTTTCGTACAGTCAGTCAGTCAGTCACAACGTAGAACTTCGTACGTACGTACATCAGTTCGAGTTGCCATACCACATTAGCACAGAGATGCAGTTGTCGATTCAAATCCCATAGTGGTAGAAGTAGTAGGAGTATAATCAGAAATCCAAAAGATTAGGGTTTGAAGAAATTATTGAAGGAGTATAGTACAGTGAAATAAATTTGGAAAGAGAAAAAGATAAAGACATGAGGAATTCAGAAGATTAGAATTTGGTAGAACACAAAGAGTGGATGCATCTTCGCCATTGCAAACGATTTTGAGCCATGTCATTCAAGGTCTCTAACCATCGGTTGCTATCATCTCGCGAATCCCAACCAGGTAGTCTACACCTACCAACATGGCCCAGTCCACTTGTCAGTGACTTCATTGATTTGTGCCACGTTTTGGTCTGGCCACCCCTAGATTTCTTCCAACCTACTCCTACACCATGAAACATTGCACGTCGGGGCAGTCGGTGGTCGGGCATACGTAACACATGCCCCAGCCATCTCAACTGATGAAGTTTCACTACTTCATCAATCGATTTGCCATTCCTACCTAGTACTCGTTTCTTAACAACTGCATTACTTACCCGGTGGTCCCAGGATATACGAGCAAGACACCTATGATCGAACACTAGTAGCCTACGAATATCCTCTACTCTTATTGGCCATGTTTCACTGCCATAAAGTAGGACGGAGCAAACTGCTGCACAGTAAACCCGTCCTTTGGTTGCTAGACGGATATCGCGCCTACGCCATAAATGACGCAAGTTGGCGAAAGCTAGACGAGCCTTCTGTATCCGTGCTGAGATTTCGTCACATACCAGACCACAAGGGCTGATGAGACTCCCAAGATAAGTGAAGTGGTCTACACGCTCAACTACTTCACTCCCTATCATTAGTTCAGGTGTCGCTGCAACCCAATCCTGAAGTAACATTTTGCACTTCGAGGGAGAAATTTTCGTACAAAAAGACCTTAACGGATATGTGATCAGATTATTCAAAATGTACTGAGTATTACCTTTCTTGGACTAACTTTTTACATCTATGGAAGGGATCCATTGTTCTACATTTAAAGAACAATTTAATGTTCAAGTGCCTGGTTGTCAAAACCCGAATACATATGGCAATGTTCAAACTTGGAACCTAAACTCTATAGCGCAAGTTAGTTAGTCATTATCACTTTAGAACCTGGTACGAGTATCCAATGACGTTAGTCATAATCCCTGAAATCACTATAGAAATAGGACATTGACAAAGTGAGAAGCATAAGATGGGAAATAATATTGAGTTAGTAGGACATGGGAAACAAAATTCAGAAGGAACAACTGAGACCGAAGAATGGAAGGTAATACATAATTCTTAAATCCTGACTTAGAGAAAAATAGGTAATGAACACGACTGCAAATGATTTTGTTACACAAATTGATTACGAGTTACTATGTAACCCGCCCGTTGCTTATACCTTGAAGTGGTGGATGGGCTTACCCATCGTGATGAACCAATCGAGCTATACTGGCTGGAACAATCGTTCCTCAAGGTCCTGCCATGCCAGATAGGTAGGTTGAAGAGCGGTAAGACTAAAAGCAGCAAACCCAAGGTCCGAAGGCGAAGTTGTACTGCCGACTGTACAGAGGTGTGACAGCAGTAAGGTGTTTCCTTCAGACAATCAGCATAACAGCGATGCTGCCTTCCCACAAGTAGGGGTGGGGTTAGAAAAGGTCGACCTTAAAAATGCACACCTCGCCTTATCCCACGAATTTCCATCTCCGGTTACTATGTAAACCCCAACCATTATCACTTAATGGTCTATTGCAATTTTGAATATCAACCATTGAAGAGTATTCGTTTCTTCGCTTGTTATATGTACCAAGTAGACAGGAATTCGGAAAACTGAAAACAACCAATGTTAATCATCACTGCCTGGCTTATCGAATTCTCAATCGGTACAAAAAACATCATATAAGAATAAACAAATTAGTCGTATAAAACCAAAACCATACAGACGTTCATTATATGTGAAAAAATTATAATTGAAATAGTCTCAGCGATTGAAATTTAAATAATTCCAACGTTTCGTCCAGCTAACTTGTTTGGACTTCTTCAGGGAAATAATCAAAATCAAAATCATCAAAGAAATATAGTGTTTTTACAATCATATCAAAATCTCTACTACTTTTTAATCCAATCATATTTGGATGTCGAAGTTTTTGTACAACAGGATAATATGAGTCAGTTGAATGAGAATCAAGTGAAAAGTTCAACGATGTGAATTAAAGGAGACTGAATGAATTGTGTGTGTGTGCGTATGTGTAAGATGAGTTATTAATGATGAATGATATTCAGTGTTGATATGTTTCTATGTGAAGTAAAATAGGAATAAACGTGCATAATGAAGGTTGAAAAGTTTTTCTCCTTTCTGAATCATCGAAGTTGCAAATAAAATGAGAATCATCAAGTACATAATTATACAATGTTAAACATAACTCATATTGATTTCAGTCATAATAACGATTCATGTGAAGTAAACAGGTTGAATAAAAGAAAAAGGTCAAATTACTTGTTGATGAATATTTATCATTGTTGAAAGCGTGAGTCAATTGAAGCTAGACCACCATGGAAAACCTGGAAACACTGGACGGCCGTTTCGTCCTATTATGGGACTCCTCAGCAGTGCGCATCCACGAACCTGCTCTCGCGAGCGAGATTCGAACCCAGGACCTACCAGTCTCGAGCCGAAGCCCTTAACCGATAGACCACTGAGCTGGCATCCAACGGTGTTAATGTCTAACTTCAACTGATCCACGAAGTTGAGCAACCATTCACCAATTGTCTTCAGTGAGTTCCTATCTCACAACAGACGTGGTTTTGAACTCCACTGGTCACTGCTTCTCACTAGAGCTCCTAGATATACTTCTCGAAATCACTAGTGAGCATATTATTATATTAATTATAGAAGGGGTTCGTGGATGCGCACTGCTGAGGAGTCCCATAATAGGACGAAACGGCCGTCCAGTGTTTCCAGGTTTTCCATGGTGGTCTAGCTTCAATTGACTCACGCTTTCAACAATGATAAATACTAAATCTCCACAAAACCCCTTCTATGATGAATATTTGCCAAGTGGTAGCTAGCTGAATACCATCCTTTCTGTTTAGGCTGTTCTTATTCGCCCATATATACAGCGCTTCTGCTGTCAATCTTTCTTTGTGAGTGTTGAAACCTTTCTGAAGTATTTTGGCCCCTTCAAAATTAATCATGTGTCCCGTTTCCAACGCATGTAACGCTATTGCAGACTTATTCTCAAGTTTCTGTAAGTCAACCGAGGTTTTGGGAACGTTTTTTAAACACTGTTTGTGTTCCTTCAACTTTACCTTCAATTGTCTGGATGTTTCTCCAATATAAGCCGCATTACAATTGATCTCATAGACAATATTTTGTTGTTCTTCCTTTGGTAACCTATC
The DNA here is from genome assembly GCA_944470415.2 of Schistosoma rodhaini. Classification (NCBI taxonomy): domain Eukaryota; kingdom Metazoa; phylum Platyhelminthes; class Trematoda; order Strigeidida; family Schistosomatidae; genus Schistosoma; species Schistosoma rodhaini. The sequence goes on along the minus strand of OX104036.1, from coordinate 1,788,086 downwards.
CTTAACCTTCACCAATGACGATCTTATAGTGTCACATGTTCTAAAATACACTCTTATATCATGTTTGTTTAAAGTCCGTTTGATTTCCTCCGATGTTTCGCTACGGTATGTTATGACTACAGTGGACTTCCAATCTTTCTGTACATGTTGCAGTTTAGCTTTTCTTTCCTTTCTAACAATCTTCTTTAAAAACTCTTTTGGGTAGTTGTTATCCCTAAGTGTAGCTAAAATCCTATTCAATTCAAATTGTTGGTCTTCTTCATCTGTAACAAGCTTCAGACTTCTGTTAATTAAATTTTTAACAACTGTGACTTTCGTACATAAAGCATGCGCCGAATCAAAATTTAAGTATCTATCTGAATGTGTTGATTTTTTGAAAACATTTATTTTCAACTTCCTATTATTAAGTCTTCGTTCAACCATACAGTCGAGAAATGCCAGTTTGTGGTCATCAGACTCTATTTCCTTCGTTAGATTAATTTGTTCCGAAATGTTGTTCACATTTGTAAACAATTCTTCCAAATAGTCCTGTTTAATGATAACAAAAATGTCATCTACATACAGACGTTAATTGACGGGTGTAACTCATGATCATTTTGACAGTACAATGATGACCTAGCTGAAGCACTTTGTAACTGCGATTGTTCAACCTCAGTTCCTAATGAACACCTGTACGTTAAGTGTTCCCAGTAATTTGATAATGAAACAACGGAGATTTTAAGTAGTTGATGGAAACACAATGAAGTGAGTTAAATTTATTTTGACTATTTCCTGTTTCATAAAAAAAAGTTGCTGTTAGCTTCGGTTATTTTGGCCCTTATATACTGGGGGTTCTTGGAATATAAAATGTCACTGCATCAGTATCCCAAGTGTAAAGGCTACCAAGTTTTTGATCCTTCAGTTGGTAAGAATAATATACTTAGCCCTGATAAGATGCGCGATTAAAATAATAATACCATTGTGTATAGAAAAATTTATTGATTTCTTTCAGAATTACGCAAAACATTGATTTATACTACAAACCAATCTACTAGTTCTTAGACAAATGAATAATATCACTTCCCGGCTGCCCACACCATGGAAGGGTATTTCTTGAGGGACCTGAAAAGGAAATTGGGTTAGAAGTGGTCTTAATGACCTGAGAGCGTGACCTCAGTGCCCAAGGGACAACTGCTTGAGGTCGGTCACACGACATTTTTGTGTTAGCTCCGTACTTGTTGGGACCTTACCGTCGGAGACGGATATCCGTGGGATAAGGTGAGATGTGGATTTTTAGGGTCGACCTTTTCTAACTGCACCCCTCCTTGTGGGAAGGCAGCATCGCTGTTATGCTGGTTGTCTGAAGGAAACACCTTACTGCTGTCACACCTCTGTACAGTCGGCAGTACAACTTCGCCTTCGGACCTTGGGTTTGCTGCTTTTAGTCTTACCGCTCTTCAACCTACCTATCTGGCATGGCAGGACCTTGAGGAACGATTGTTCCAGCCAGTATAGCTCGATTGGTTCATAACGATAGGCAAGCCCGACCACCACGTCAAGGTAGCAGCAACGGTCGGATGTACGTACGTACGAAGTTCTATGTTGTGAACGACTGATTGACTGGTACCTATTTGCCCCAAAGCATGCAAAACTATATCAGTAAAATAACACTGGGTTTTTAGTTTATTCATTAAACATGGTAATTAAAGTTTGAACGAAGTGAATATTAACTAGGTAAAGATTTATGGTACAAAAGCTAAAATTCTGAGACAATTGAATCGTGTACAATCGGTAACACTCAACTCATACATTTACATCAAAAAACAGGATAAACAAATAGACTTTATTGTGCAGCAGGTAAATTAAGGAGTGTATGTTGACCATCAGGGATATAGGTGATATTTCGATTTTTTGAAAGTTGGTAAGCAATATCTTCAGCAGCTTCGATTCGCCTCAATTCAATAAGACCTTCACCGGAAGATCCGAAAGATTTAGACAGTAATGTTGCCGCTTCTGAGTCACCTTCTGCAGATATAATGGCAGCCAGTTTATGTTGTTCAGCCTTTGTGAATCAAGAAAGAATAAAATATCTTGAGGAATTACAACATAACAACAAAACTACATTTAAATGACAATATGGAGAAGTAAATAATTTTATTTGGTAAGGATACAAATGCCACAAAAAGAAGCGCGGTTATCACAAAAACGTTATCTTTACTGACTATCGACAACAATCAGTAACAAGCTAATAGGTTGTATTGCGATAAAACTTATCCGTTATTTCAAATACTTAAGGACTGCGTACATGGTAAAATATCTGACTTTTAATCCGTCCAACCGTTAGATTGATTTGACCACCCAACCTGAAGTATAGTGCATATTATATTATCACGAAAGTAGCTTCCTTCTGGATTCATTTTAAGAGAGCTCACCAACTTGAACTGATGTATTGATGAGTAAAGTTTTAAATTGTTCGTATGAGCATGATAATTTAAAAAGAATATCTATTTCAGGGACTTCGTCAGCGTATAAAGAGATTGTACAAATGTGACTGATAATTGTCACTTTTAAAAGGACAGTCTGATAGAATTTGCTTCTAGTAGTAATTCATTAAGTGATGAATGTTATTACACTGCCCATCAACTACCTTTAGAGAATATTTTACCTTTTCTACTAAATATCGTGCACGTTCAGCTTCCTGTTGAGCAACTTGTTTGGCTTCTACTGCTTCTGAGAATTCTCGACCGAAAGAGATTTGTGTCTGTGAACAAATAACACACGAAGCATTATTAAACAATAATAATAATAACAAAAACATCTTACTCATATTTTATATTCTTAAACTAACGTTAGTTAATTAGCTTAACGCCCCCAAATGCCCTGGTACGGCCGAGAGTGGGGAGAGTTCGCTCTTTCTCTCGAAATGCTCTTATATGGCCACGCGTATATAGCCTCTGCCAGAGAAGTCCTACTCACTGCCTTCTCTCACACAGCCCTCTCACAAATAAATGGAATGATGAGTTGTCTAATAGATTTGTATAACCTCTGATCATTTGAATAAAGCATAATTTCTTGAAATTATCGTATTACACAGAACTAAAATGTATTCCCTGTACAGTAAAGCAGTTAGATAAATATAGCTATATGTTAGAAACAAATACAAAGTTTATTCGCACAGCTACTATTACTTATAACATTTCTGGGATTTTACGTTCCATGACTAATAATTCCAAAACGAAATAATAAGGTTTCTTCTATAGAAAACAAGATGGTTATTTCTTTAATTTTGACTCTAGTTGACTGACCGTCAAACTTGGGTTAAATCTCATCTATTCAACTGTTTAATCACTCGAGTTTTAAACAAAGGTTTTATAGGGGTCTGAACGCTACCTTAACTACCGTACTTTAAATTACCAGACAGGGTCATCAGATAACACGGTTTCCGTAACTAAACTACTGTAATATGGGATAAAACATGACTCCATACATCAAAACACTAGATCACTCGATAATTGAATCGGTAGGGCTAAACATTAGACTGGGCACTAGAACAATAAACTACTTAATAGATCATTTGATATACTCAACGTAATCACCACCTGATCAACGACTAAGAACCAGATATAGATGAGAATGAGACTTTATTAGCACATAATAAAAATAGGTCAACAAGTGGAACTAAAGTCAAAGTAATTTTACGGATAAAATAGTCTCTTATATTTAGCGTAGCTGGAGATGTTTGACAACTATATTAGCACAAAGAGAAAAATTTACCAAGACAAATCTCAGTGCAGTAAAAGTAGTAATAGTATAAGTGATAACTGTAAATATTAAGAAAAAACATAATCCCAGAATGAATTTGTGGACAAGTACAAGATAAGTTTTAAACTCACGATTATAGGGAAGATAAACAATGAATGAACTTACACTATTGAGATTTTGAGCTATTTCGCTGAACGTCTGCATCTATTGGTTAAAGTAATCACAGGGACCTCAATACAACATCTCGTAGCACGCTCTAGTCTAACTATTAATCTTCATGGAACAACGTCACGTTTTAGTTTGGCCGCCCCCATCTTCCTCCTAACCTACTCATATGCTAGCAAACATTGTACGTCGGAGTAGGTGGTGGTTGGGCATATTTAGCATGTCCCAACCATTTCAATCAATGAGGACCGTCTATCTCATAAACTGATCTTTACTTAACGTCCTTCGTCTAGCCTTAACATTACTCACTCGGTGATAGTGCCTCGAAAACATCAGCGATTTAATATTTATAACCAACAAATCTCGGTTCAGCAGTTAATCGATTCATGAGCTGATATGATATCTTGAATAATTGATCTATCATGGAAGTTTCATTACTTCAGATGAGTTTGGATGATGATGAGACTTGGCATCTGACTTGTCGAACTGTAACTCATGATGAACACGAAATTTCCGTTCATTAATCAAGGAGAGCAAACACTTTCCAACAGTCAGGTTTATATCATTTCACGTTTGTGAAGCTTGGCCTCTAAAAGTAGGAATCGCTAGGCTGAAAGTATCTAATAATAGATTTATTTGTTGTATTCCCCGGATGTGATGAAACCATTGAGTGAATAATGCAGAGTATGCGTGGGGCACTGGGTAAAAAACCAAGTCGTCGAATGAGATGGTTTGGACATACGTTAAGCATATCTAACCATCATCTACTCCAACGCGCAATGATGGCTGAAATAGTAGGCTGAAAAAATGTCATAAGCAGTGATATATCATAAAACCATGAAGTTATTGGTTGATAGCCTGAGCAAACTCAAGAAACATACAGGCTCTTAAGCTAGGGCCTGCTTAATACTCGTAATAGGTGACATGGGGTGGAATCCGTTGAAGTGGCACAGCTTCACCCACTCTTCCCTAAAAACCTAAAATTCTTTGACCTTATTTGTTTTTTTTCAATGGTATTTTTCATGCTTAGATCCTTACTGCATTTATTATTGTTTCCTGTACTTTGCTTTTCATCTTGTCAACTTCCTTTCTAGCTTTGCTGATGTGAGATGTGGCAAATGGGAATCATAAATATTCGTGACAGATATTTGATCGATGATGATGTATGGGTTTTGTAACAGCCATATTCTGGAAGTGTGGTAAAACTGTGACCAGTTTCAGACACGACATTGTTTAATCAGTAGAACATCTAACGGCAAGAAAAGTGATCCCTCAAATATCACTTGGACCCGTGTTATTTGAAACAATAAGGACAACCTGAGTAAATTATAAGAAAGTATGAAACCATAACGAGATGCAAGGTCAGAAAACGATAAATAGAAACCAAAGAAGTTATTTACTAAGTAAATACAATGACATTTACCAGGGCGATATCGTCTAACAATATACCGAACGATGAAGCTCGTTGGGTAAGATCTTCATTCACTCTCTGACTGACCAATTCTCGCTGAGTTATAAGCTCACTTGCATCAAATTGAGCAACCACTGCTTTGAGCACCTCAGTGGTAATGGAAGGAAGTACACGTTCCTCGTAGTCAAAACCTAGGTTCTGATAAATCTTTGGTAGAGTAGATGGCTCAGGGCGAAACAATATACGCAAGGTTATATTCACTGTTTGTAGATCTGCATCGGTAGTAAGAAAAACACAAATATGACCCATGGATGACGTTTAAATTAAAGTTATTAGAATTACTATTAATGAAGAAATCTATGCGACATGTTTATCACGTGTACTTTTCCCTGCAAACATAAAATCGGGGGTAATGCGACAGACCCAGTTGACGAAGCACTTTACTACCAATCATATCATGAAGTGTGGTGAGAATATCTGCTTGAGTTGAGGATGAAGTGTACTCTACACGAATGTTTCGTGGCCGAGAAAAGTTTATTGACTAGTTCTTATTCGCATGATTGGGTTCATTACAATTGAGTACAATTGAGACTATGCCTAATACCTTGATATCAGGTTCAACAATCTTATTAAAGTCATAATCTATAAGAAACATTCTTTTTGGTCTTACTGTCGGAAGATAAAAAAAAGCCGTGCAGTGACAAATAACTAATTTCTCAGTATACTTGATAAGCTTGTACTATTTCTTGTACGTGGTCTGAAATTTACAAACTGCGATACATAAATCAGGTTCAAACTAGCAACCTGCTCTTCCAAAGTCATATATTTAGACCCACAAGTTGCAGTTTGTGGTAAATCCAAAGCGACAATTCGAATTCAGTCCCTTCACACTTCAAAGGAAAATGAACACTGGAGATATTGACATGAGGATAAAGACAGAATGGACTGAATCCTGTAAGTAAAGAATGAGTTACAATGACAAAGTGTATTCTTTAACACTTCGATTCATTTTTAGTCTTTTTTCTTCAAACTAAATATTCTCTTTAGCTTTCCATTAGTTTTGACTTTTTCTCATTTGATTACGTTTCCCTAGTTGTTTTGCAGTGTGGTAACTCGGCTAGGTGAACATCTATGTGCTACAATGGGTATGCCCGACCGTTGTTGTTACCTTGAAGTGGTGGTCGGGCTTGCCTACCATAATCAACCAAACGAGCTGAATGGAACAATCGTTCCTCAAGGTCCTATCATCCCAGATAGGTCGGTTGAAGAGCGGTAAGACTAAAAGCAGCAAACCCGAGGTCAGAAGGCGAAGTCGTACTGCTGACTGTACAGAGGTGTGATAGCAGTAAGGTGTTTTCTTCAGACAACCAACATAACAGCGATGCCGCCTTGCCACAAGGAGGGGTGCAGTTAGAAAAGGTCAACCCTAAAAATCCACATCTTGCCTTATCTCACGGATTCTCATCTCCGGCGGTAAGGTCCCAACAAGTATGGAACACGAAAATTACTCACAAAAATGTCGTGTGTGACCGACCTCAAACAATTGTCTCTTAGGCACTGAGGTCACGCTCTCAGGTCACTAAGACCACTTCCAATTCAATTTCTTTTTCAGGTACCTCCAGAAGAACCTATCCATGGTGTGGGCAAGCGGGAAGTGAAAACCGCCCTCATGCCTCTAACAGCAGTCAAGATCATTGTATTCATAATCAATCTCCTCTTCAATTTCTATTATTCCTCCTACCTCGACTTTCAACTCTAAATTTTCTACTCAAGTGACACCATAGCCAACGATTCTAGTGTTTTTATTTATTTCAGCACATAAATACAGGTACAAGGAAGCACCAGATATATATGCGCCACACAAATCTCATTTAATTCGTGTGAGGCCTGTGATTGTGTATTTCTGACGTTTTGTGGCTTAATGTGAACCATTTCTTTAGAGAAAATGAATAACCGAATTAAATTGATACAAGTTTAAATGGTACAAATGAATGAAATGATGAACTCAATTGACGATACTATTCCTGCTCACATTAGAAGCAAGACAATTTACATTATTATTATTACCTTTATTATTATTGTCATTATTATTATTATTATTATTATTATTATTATTATTATTATTATTATTATTATTATTACTTACCATATCGCTAATTCACCCCCTTTTATCCCCAATTTGTGTAACCTTACTTTTCAACTTATGCAGCAGCTCGCTCTTGGTGGAAAATCTATCCTATCTAAACGATCTCCAGTCACTGTCTGATTGAAAGTGAATGCTTCCACCGATAATGAATACTGAAGCAGTCTTTCTGAAACCACGTACGCCGTTCAAGCTGGCTTCCTTCAACGTTCGCACACTAATGCATATCAGACAACAGATAGGGCTGGCTATGTCTTTGGAAGGTCTTAATGTTGATGTTTGTTGTCTATCCGAGACCCGTATTCAAGACTCTAGTGAAGTACTACAAATCCGCTCTCCATCTGTCGCCTCGAAAAGCTTGTTCCACGTGCGCTTATCCGGGGACCCTGTGGCATCCTCGTCTGGTCTTGCTGGCGTTGGTGTCGCACTAAGCGCTAGGGCTGAGGCAGCACTAATCGATTGGATCCCCATTAACAGTCGGTTATGTGCTGTTAGATTAGAAAGTTCCATCAAAGTGAGAAGAAATCGGCGTGAGAAACGGTGTCTTTTCGTCATCTCCGCCTATGCCCCGACAGATTGCAGCCCGGATGCAATCAAGGACCAGTTTTACCATCAGTTAACAGTTCTCCAGAAAGCGCGTTCGACAGATATTGTAGTATTAGCCGGAGACTTGAATGCACAGGTCGGGCGTCTAGGCACAGAAGAGAGTCGTCTAGGTGGCCGATGGGGACTTGTTGGTCGCAGGACAGATAACGGGGACCGTTTGCTGCAACTGTGCACAGACCACAACCTGTCTCTGGCCAGCACTAACTTCCGGCACAGTCATCGCCGGTGTGCCACCTGGCGTCCTCCCTCTGCATCTCAAGCCTGGACTCAGATTGATCACATCGCGATCAGCTACCGCTGGCGTGGTTGTGTACAAGACTGCCGCTCCTTTTGGAGTACCTATCTGGAGTCTGATCATGCCCTGGTCTGCGCCAATCTCACCTTACTTTTCAGTGGCCGAAGGATTGACCACCACCAACGGATTGATATTAGTAAACTGGCTGCAACTTCTGTTGCAAGTAAGTATCGAGCGGAGCTAGCCTCTAGGCTAGCTACCACCCCACCGAAAAGTATAGATGAACATTGGTTGCATCTTCACGACGCCATGAAAATGGCGAGTAAAGCCGCTTGCGGCTTCGCGAAACGTCCCGCTTACAAGCACTGGGTTTCTTCTGGCTCCTTACAACTGATGGAAGCCCGTCGGTCTACTCCGGGTGACCGTGAGTTTGACCACAAACGAAGGCTGTTACGTAATGAAATCGGGCAAAGCTTGCGTAAGGACCGGGAAACCTGGTGGTCGGAGCGTGCTAATGAGATGGAAGCAGCAGCTGCATCTGGTAACTGCCGGAAGCTCTTCCAACTCATCCGAGCCACTGGCAGCAAGAAGTCTGGTGTGAGTGAAACAATCTACGAGAATGATGGGATGCCAATCACTAACATCTGTCGACGTCTTGGACGATGGGCGGAATTTTTCGAAGGGTAGTTCAACTGGCCTGCTGCTCCGGCAACATCAACCAGTTTGTTCTGCCCCCCACGGCCGGTGACGACTGATCCACCAAACGAGGCGGAAGTCCGCAAGGAACTCCAACTCTTGAAACGTTACAAATCACCGGGCCCAGATGACTTACCTCCGGCTCTTTTTAAAGATGGTGGTGACTTTCTGACTAAGGAATTGACTGTGTTGTTTGGAAAGGTTTGGGAGCAAGAAAGTGTTCCAACATCTTGGAATGAGTCGATAGTCGTCCCTATCTTTAAAAAGGGTTCACGTTGTTCCTGCAATAACTATCGGGGGATAAGTCTACTTTCGATTGCGTCCAAACTATTGGCTTCTATCATTCTTCGTAGGTTGTTTAAAACCCGAGAACGATTGACTCGCGAGGAGCAGGCTGGTTTTCGTTCTGGTCGAGGATGCATTGATCACATCTTCACCCTCCGCCAAGTGTTAGAACGCCGTCATACTTATCGCAGGCCAACAATCGTAGTGTTTCTTGATATCAGGGCGGCCTTCGATTCGTTGGACAGGACTGTTCTCTGGGATTGTCTATTGAAGAAGGGTGTGCCTGAGAAGTTCATTAACATCTTAAAGGCCCTGTACACGAACACCTCAGGCAGAGTGAGGGCATACAACCACCTTTCTCCCTTGTTCCATTCGAGCAGTGGGGTTAGGCAGGGTTGCCCGATCTCACCATTCCTCTTCAACTTTGCCATCGACGACATTCTGGAAACAGTTCTGGTGGATGTAAGTAATGGCGGTGTGGATATGTTGCCTGGAGAACGACTTCTCGACCTTGAGTATGCGGATGATATTGTCTTACTGTGCGATAATGCCAAAGGCATGCAATCAGCACTTAATCAGTTGGCAATCAATGTCCGCAGGTACGCCATGTGCTTTGCACCCTCCAAGTGCAAAGTACTTCTACAAGACTGGCAGGATTCTAATCCTGTACTCACCCTGGATGGTGAGCAGATCGAAGTAGTTGAGAAGTTCGTGTATCTTGGTAGCTATATAAGTGCTGGTGGCGGCGTGAGTGATGAGATTGATGCACGTATAATGAAAGCCAGAGCGGCTTATGCCAATCTGGGCCATCTTTGGCGCCTTCGTGATGTTAGTCTGGCTGTAAAAGGTCGGATCTACAACGCGTCGGTGAGAGCAGTCTTGCTCTATGCTTGTGAAACCTGGCCTCTCCGAGTTGAGGATGTTAGACGTCTCTCTGTGTTTGATAATCGTTGTCTCCGAAGGATTGCTGACATCCAGTGGCAACACCATGTTAGTAATGCAGAGGTTCGGCATCGTGTGTTCGGGCGCAGAGACGATAATTCAATTGGTGTCACCATCTTGAAACACCGACTTCGTTGGCTTGGACATGTTTTACGAATGTCGTCCCAGAGACTTCCACGTCGTGCATTATTTGCCGACCCTGGGACTGGTTGGAGAAAGCGGAGAGGAGGTCAGTGTATGACATGGTGTCGTGGCATGAAAGAAAGCTGCAAAGGGCTAGCTTCCGTTGGTCCTTCACGGCTCCCTGGTTGGGCTCCGAGAGATGGTGCAACACAGTGGCTAGAGACGTTATCAGATATGGCTCAGAATAGAAGCCAGTGGCGATCCTGCTGCAACCTTCTTTTACTTTCTACATAAAGAGTGGTTCTAACTTTCTTAACTGAGTCTTCTGGTTGTATATTTCAGTCCGCCCTATCTTTTCATCCCTTCTCTTCCTACTTTCATTATTTTGTATGGCGCATATGTATCTGGTGCCCTTTTGTACCAATATATATGTGTTTAAATAAATAAAATAAATACAAAAGAAACTTGTGTAAATTTGATCGGATCATTTCCTCTGAAGTGACTTACATTAAACCACGGAACGTCAGAAATGCAATTGTTCTATTCATTGAGATATAACAAAAAATACACCTATTGCTAACTTCCTACCTAATGCCAAATTTATTTGAAACCTTGGCACTGATACCTACTTAGTTACTTTCTTTGTGGCTGACAAAATATAAACAGTGGTTAGGGCAGTTACCTTCACTTCATAAGGAATCGCTTCGTGATGTACGATACTTATCAGAAGAGCTAGTAGGAACAAGTAACATGTACATCTACTGTCTGCCATAAAGGTTGATGTTGGCTGGTATAAGAGCAGATTGTTTGAAGGCTGGAAGCCAAATCAGCATGTGGCTTTAATTCACTAAGTCAGTGACCTGGATTTCCGAAATTATGTCAGACTTTCTGTAACTAGGTATACATCTGGGATCTAAAGTGATCTGTTTTTGAAACGTTAGCATGTACGATACTCACTAATCTCAAAGCAACGCCAGTGTATTGCTTCCTAAGCACTAGTTTGTATCTGACGATGAATTTCCTGTACTAAGCGAGAATTAAAATTACCATCAAAAGTGATAGCCAATCTATTGCCTAAATACATAAAGAAGATTAAGGATTTATGACCAATGACATTAGACCGAGAAATAAACAAGCATAGAGGAAAAACGTATTAGCCGTAGTTGCCATGGGAAGGAATGTCCCCTAAACATATAAAATGTAAGAAATAATCGACTGGAACTGAGAGAAAAGCTCTTTCAGATGCAAAATCACCTGAATACAAAGCCATTCACAACAAAACTTTCTTACTTCATATACACTTTGCCAATGATCCATTCCAACACTACTACTAACCTTTTGAACCAGTCATCACAGGCACATTTCTCGGTCGCGATCGAATATCAAAAATAATAGGCTTTTGAACCCATGGAATAATAAAGTGTGTTCCTTCCCCTCTTACATCGGACCTAACACCTTTAAATCGGTCAAATATTACGGCACGGTGCCCACCATCAACTAAAAGTGATATGTTTCGAAAGTTTTTATTACCATTGTAAAGAACAAGTGGAAATATACTGCTTGCAGCCAACAAGCCAACACCGGCTTTTGTCAAACCGCGGAACAAGGACGCTGACATAATATTGTGATAACGAGAAGTGGGTAGCAACCAAGTTCAACTTCAGCCCCAATAACTTCAAGAATCAAATGTGATGTGGAAATAACCATCTATTCCACGATGTTCAATAAGTGATCAGTTTCAAGCATTTCGGGACATTTATCATTAATTTGGTGGGTTGAAACATCATATAGGAGAGATATTTTCATTTTCAATACGTAAGGTATGGAAGCATAGCACGGGGCCTTTACAGGGAAACAGTAACTGGTAGCGGAATAACAATAGATATATATTATAAATCTTCCAAAGGTGGAAGAAATAGAAAAAGCCTACGCTCAATAGAACACTTTGTCTAGTGACAGTGGGTCGACAATGTCTCCAGTTAGGAACCTGGGTATCTTTAACGACGGAAAGGGGAAATTATGCATGTCCCAATAAAACTCTGCTTCTGGTGAGTTTCAAGTATCCCATACTGATTCAGTTATTAATGCAATCAATGAATTTAATTTTGATGGCGTAGCAGGTGTTACTTTTGACTCTTGGTTTAAAAAGTATGAAGGTTTGTTTCGTACTGATATCTGCAGACTGGATGACGCTTCAAAAGTCAGAATACTTCTAAGAAAACTTGGGACAACAGAACATGAACGCTATAGTGACTTTATTCTTCCGAAGAACCCATGAGACTTTTGTTTTGATGAAACAATTAAAACCCTGTCTCAAATCTTTGGAGAAAAGTCATCTCTATTTAATATCCGTTACCAGTGCTTGAAGATAACGAAAGAACCAGGAGATGACTAGGTGAAACATGTAGAAATTGTGAACCGAGAATGTGAGAGGTTCAAATTGTCTTCCATGACTGAAGACCAGTTTAAATGTCTAGTATTTGTCTGCAGTCTGCGTTCACCCGAGCATGATGACATCCGAACGAGAATCCTAAGCAAGCTTGAACATTGTCCTAACATGACCCTGCAGGAAGTAACTACTGAATGCCAAAGGTTAGTGAATTTTAAGCATGATAACTTGATGGTAGAAAATTCTAACCAGTTTCTCCACGTCAATGCTGTCGAGAGAAAAGTCTTACAATGTTCCAGAACGCAGAATTATCGTAATGACAGCGGCAAACCATCATCCCCATGCTGGTTATGTGGCAGTTGGCATTTCAAAAGGTTTTGTCCGTTTAAGTCATCGTTGTACTACTTGTTCCAGAAAAGGACACAAAGAATGTCATTACAAAACCCAGAAATGCCGTCAACCTAAAGTGTATTCTAAAAGATTCAAGCCGCGTGCAGCCAATGTGATGGTAGCTGCTAACAGAACCGGCTCCCATAATCGTAGAAAGTATGTTTCCATCAAGATTAATGGGTATGATGCCCGCTTACAGCTAGACACAGCCTCCGATATAACGTTTATGAGCAGGAAAACGTGGGAGAAAATTGGGAGACCGAGAATATATTCAACTCATCAATCAGCACATAGCGCATCCGGGGGAATTCTAAACATTGCTGGTGAAATTCATTATGAAGTCACAGTCAAAGAGTTTACGGAGAACGGAGTATTATTTTTGACAGAACGTCCATCACTCGACTTATTGGGGCTTGATTGGGTAGAAAGTTTGAAAATATCAGACCATCCCATAAACTCGATCTGTAACAATGTCAGTATGTCGAAAGTTGTGGATCCAACATTGTATCGTGGGGGAGGATAAAGTCAGCAAATGCAGTCTGGATACCAACCACGAATTTTCAAAAAAGGGAGAGGTGTTAAGGCAATCCTGAAATATTATTGCAATAGACAAGACAAGCTCAGGAAACATCAAAAGGCATTTTATCGAATCAGCGTTTGATTAGAAGTTTTGCTAGAAATATCGTGAAAATGAAAAGTCACATGCAGAGGTTCTGATTGGCTGATTAATACACTGCTACTATGTTTATTAGTATTCTAGAATTTTGAGGACAATCCAAAGACTTATAAAATATAAATAAAGACAGAACAAATATTGATGCAGAATAATATGAATTCATTATATTTCGTGGTTTCTCATCAGCTGCTTACAACCAAATATGCATTAAAGTTTTAGCATTGGGGTAATAAATAGAATGGAACGACTGACATAAGTGAATGTAAGGGATTGGAATAACAAAAGTCATCGATGATAACTATATATATATGGGCAAGGAAAGGTCAGAGATTATTAGGTATTAGAATAAAGGGTAGCGTAATAGTTGAGTGGAGTTCAGAGACAGATAAAATCAAAAATGTGATTATTTTGGAGGTAGTTGAAAACAATTAGGGTTACGTAATAATTGAATAATTTTTAGAAGTTGTTGAAAACAACTAGGGTGGGTTGCGTAATAATTGAATAAAATTTGGATAGTTCATATAATTAGGAGAGACAAATGAGCGGAAATGTGTGAGAGAAAGGGTGGTTTAAGAATTGGGTAAGGGGAGGGGAATATAATAAAAACTGAATATTAACCAAAATTGAACTAATAACAACAAAACTGAAACAAAAAAAACAAAAACAACAAAAAACGGATTACCAGAGTAGTAATAAGTTTATCACTGTCTCTTTTTAAATACATAGATGAATTCATATTATTCTGCATCAATATTTGTTCTGTCTTTATTTAAATTCATAAAAGGAACTAACTGCATGAAACTTTTAAAATACTATAAAAACCCAATATTTTCTGTATATAGATGAACCTTTGGAGTAAAGTGCTTCCCGCATATTTTCTGCCTTTCCTCTCGTGTTCAAGTCGCTGTGTAGTTCTAGCTTGAGGGTTACGAGACTAGCTTAGGATCCGAATATAGCGTTCAATCAACAAGTCTTATCAAATTATAGACAGCACTAAAGTATGTGAACCTATGATTTCAGTTCCCGATTTACATATCAACGCAAAACAAACATTGGGGGAGCTAAGTCTGAGAGGTGTAGAGGATGTGATCAAGAGACAAAATAAGGTGAATGGTAGTTTCAGAGTCACATCCAGGAAAAGAAAGATAAGAAAAGGAAATGCGACCTCTGCGATTGACGCCAAAGGGGAAACGGACTGCAGAAAAGAGACGGCTTTAGGAATTAAAATTCCACAGAGCATTAAGATGGACCTCGCTGATAGGTCAGTCATTTTTCACACGCTAACAGAATCTTCCGTAAAGGAATGGAAGGATAGATTCAAGCACGATGTCAGTCACATAAAATCTTTATAGAGCAAGCTACTCCCAGAAACAGTTTCAGGAGTTAGCATCTGTAAGCTTACTTACTTACGCCCGTTACTCCCAATGGAGCATAGGCCACCGACTGGCATTCTTCAACCCACCCTGTCCTCGGCCTTCCCTTATAGTTCTATCCGACTTTTGTTCATTCTTCTCAGATCCGCCTCCGTTTCTCTACGTACTGTGTTCTTCCACGTGAGGGCTTGCCTTGTGACGCAATTGAGTGATTTCCTCATCGTGTGACCTGTCCACTTTCACGGTTTCTTCCTGATTTCTTCTCCCACTGGATGGAACCTGGTTTGTTCTCTTTCACAGTAGGTTGTTGCTGATAGTGTCTGACCAAAGGATCCGAAGTATCTTGCATAGACAACTGTTATTAAACACTTGTATCTTCTGGATGATGGCTTTTGTAGTTCTCCACGTCTCCGCCCCATACAGTAGAACTGTCTTGACATTTGTATTGAAAATTCTAACCTTTGTGTTGGTTGACAATCGTTTTGAGTTCCAGATGTTCTTCAGTTGTAAATATGCTGCTCTTGCTTTGCCGATCCGCACATTCACATCTGCATCATATCCACCGTGTCCATCAATGATGCTGCCCATATATGTAAAGGTTTTCTCATCCTCCAAAGCTTCTCTGTCAAGTGAATGAAGGTAGCCTAATTCTATTTTTATGCATCATTTTCTATACATCACTGAATATACTACTTAATTACAGAGTTGTTTACATCGGAAAATGGTAGATTTTCATTATTAATTTGTAAGGTAGTTAGGAAATTAAATATTTTATGGTCTAAGTTACAGCTATACTGTATTTTTAATTTGATGTAGTTTTGTTTTCGCACCTAGTTAAGACAATAACACTATAATTCAGCAGTCCATACAATAAATCATTGAGATAACAGGGAAGATTTGTGACTCAGGATAATGATTTTGATAGAGTTCTATTCTTCAAGTCATGCAACAAAAGCTCCATCATAAACGCGAATTTTGAGTAAACCTACTACACACTAGGTTAAAATTTTGTTCGTTATCGGAATTGACCAGATAAATTGCTTTACCAACTAGGAACACCCAATAATTAAACTCAGTGTTGGTTGACAGTTGTTTTGAGTTCCAGATGTTCTTCAGTTTCAAATATGCTGCTCTTGCCTTGCCGATCCGCGTCTTCACGTCTGCATCAGATCTACCGTGTTCATCGATAATTCTGCCCAGATATGTAAAGGTTTCCACATCCTCCAAAGCTTCTCCGTCAAGTGTAATTTGATTGGTGCATATTGTATTGTATCGGAGAGTCTTTATTTTCCCTTTGTTTATATTGAGACCTACTGCTGCCGAGGCTGCTGCTACACTGGTCGTTTTCTCCTGCATTTGTTGTTGCGTTTGTGATAGAAGAACCAGATCATCTGCGAAGTCTAAATCGTCAAGCTGCATCCTGCCTGTCCACTGTATCCCGTGATTTCCTCCAGATGTTGACGTCTTCATGATCCAGTCGATGACCAGGAGAAAGAGAAAGGATGAGAGTAAGCAACCTTGCCTAACACCGGTATTTACTTGAAACGAGTCGGTGAGTTATCCTCCGTGGACGATTTGGCAGTTTAGTCCATCATAGAAGTTCCGTATGATATTGACTATCTTCTCAGGTACGTCGTTGTGTCGAAGAAGGCTCCATAGTGTTGTCTCATCCACGCCATCGAATGCTTTCTCGTAGTCAATGAAGTTGATGTATAGTGATGAATTCCATTCAATTGATTGTTCCACAATGATCCGCAGAGTTGCGATTCGGTCTGTACACGATCGATCCTTACGGAATCCAGCCTGTTGATCTCGAAGTTGGGTGTCTACGAAATCCTCCATTCTGTTTGACAATACTCTGTTGAAGACTTTTTCTGGTATTGAGAGGAGAGTAGTTTCTCTGTAGTTATCACACTTGCTGAGATCGCCTTTCTTTGGTATTTTGATCAGAAGTCCTTCTTTCCAGTCTGTTGGTACTCGTTCTTCATCCCAAATCCTACTGAACAAAATGTGGAGAATCTTTGCGGTTGCTGCTACATTTTCTTTCAGTGCCTCTGCCGGGATGTTGTCTGGTCCCGCTGCGTTTCAGCTCTTGGTTTGTCTAATGGCCATGCTGATCTCTTCAATTGCTGATGAGTCAGCATCGTTTTGGGAGGTCAGTGGGTGTTGCTTCGATGTTGGGTGGGTTCAGTGGAGCTGGTCGATTCAAGAGTTCTTTGAAGTGTTCTACCCACCTGTTTCGTTGTTCTTCAATGTCGGTGATTACTTTGCCTTCCTTGCTTTTCACTGGTCTTTCTGGCTTACGGTAATTTCCAGCAAGTTTCTTTGTTGTATCATACAGTTGTCTCATGTTTCCCTCTCTTGCAGCCTTTTCCGCTGTCATCGCTAAATCTTACACATATTTACGTTTGTCGGTTCTAATGCTCCTCTTCACTTGCTTGTTTGCCTCTGTGTATTCATCTTGTGCCTTGCAGTTTCATGCTCTTGTTCGGCTGATATTGATTGCTGCCTTCTTCTTCCTCCTTTCTTCAATCTTATCCAGTGTACCAACAGTGATCCATTCCTTTTGATGGTGCTTCATGCCACCAAAAACCTCATGACATGTTGAAGTGATTGCCTCCTTGATACCTTTCCAGTTGCTCTCCATGGTAGTTCCCTCTCCATTGAGTAGATCGTGAAAGGCTTGGAACCTGTTGCTGAGGGCCATGTTGAATTTGTTGAGTTTGTCAGTATTCAGAAGAAAAGCCGTAATAAACTTTTGTGATGTTGTCCGCCTCCTTATCTAGTGCTTCTTGAGTTTTAGTTTCATCTTGGCGACCGGCAAGTGATGATCTGATGCTATGTCAGCTCCTCTCTTGGTTCTCATATCCTCCATAGTCCTCCTGAACGTTTTGTTGATGCAGATCTGGTCGATTTGATTCTGTGTAGTGTGATCAGGTGAAGTCCATGTGGTTTTGTGAACGTGTTTGTGTGGGAATATAGTGCCACCTATGACTAGTTTATTGAAGACACATAGGTTTGCAAATCTCTCACCGTTTTCGTTCCTTTCTCCCAGTCCATGTCGTCCGATGACGTCTTCGTATCCAGTGTTGTCAATTCCAACCTTGACATTCAAATCTACCATCAGAATGATCAAGTCCTTTGTTGAGCACGTGTTAGCCCTGTAGAATAAGGCAAAAGGTGGATTCTGAAAGTGCTCAGAAAAACCGCATCTTGAAGGTTACTTTTGCCATGGTTGAAGAAAGGAGCATTATACTGGGAAATTCACGTAAACTGATTCGATCCGAAATATACATCCGAGAGGATCACAGCGTGGTCGACCGTATTAAGAGATGAGCTGCAGAGGTAAGAACAGATGAGCGTCGCCAAAACGGCAAAGGTAACCTCTTGCTTAAGGGTTTTCACTCTGTAAAAGTTCGGGACGAAACCATCCGGGCTGGTAAGGGAAAGTTGTCCACAGAAATAAAGGTGTGCTATACAAATGCCAACAGCCTACTTAATAAAATAGTGGAGCTCAACACAATGGTATTTATAGAAAAACCGGATGTTATTGCTGTCTCAGAAACATAGTTAACGTTAGAAGTGCTTGATTATAATGTTCAGTTGGCTGATTTATGTCCAGTAGAGTTGATAGATTAAACAGTAGGAGAGGCGGGGTTATACTATACTCGAAAAGTGCCTTAACCGTAGGAGCTGCTGAGACATTGGCATATGATTCAGGGACATATGAGCTGGTGCGTGGCAAGCTGAAATATAAACGGCAAGATATTGAATTAGTTGTAGTATATTGCAGTCCAGAGTGTGTAGTAGATGAATTCCTCATAAGCAAATTTAAGTCCTGGTGTATTAGGGGTAAATGTCTTATAGTAGGCGATTTTAATGCACCGTGTATAAACTGTGTTCACTTTGAGGTAGGATTACCGGTGACGTCATTCCATTGCAAACTGTTAGAAACCTCAATTGCACAAGCTTTATTCCAACATATTAGATATCCCGCCAGATATGACTTACGAAGCTCTTCGTCCCTCTTGAACTTAGTCTTCACACACGGTGACAACGTCGGTCAAGTGACTTTCCTGCAACTTCTACGGAGAAGCGATCATACAGTCATCTTATTCAAATTCATGACTGAGGTGGCCTGTTAAACAGTTGCGCCTGCCCGTCATAATATATGGAAGGCAGACATGTAGGCAACCAACCCTTCAGCATCGGCTGAAAACTGGGAGTTTGACTTAAAGGTATCAGAAGAAGAGGCATGGACACATTTCAGGCAATTATGAAACCGGGTTACTCAACCATAAATATCCTGTACAGTCCTAAAAAAGAAAAGACACGGCCGTCTCTGGATAGACCGGCATATTCGACGTTTATTAAGGCAACAGAAAAAATGTTGGAATGTTGTCATCAGCCTTGTCTACATAGACTTCAGCAAAGCGTTTGACAAGGTGTCAACAAATAGACTGCTATTGAAGCTACAAAATCTTGGTATTGCCGGATATCTCTTGAAACGCCTTAAGGATTTCTTAGTAGGTTGTAGACAGAAAGTAAGAATAAATTCGAAGTGCTCCACCTGAAAACCAGTACTGAGTGGAGTGCCTCAAGATATTGTCCTGGCTCCTTTACTTTTTATATTGTATGTAAATGATCTTCCAAGTATAGTACAGTCCACAAAGTCATTATACGCTGACAATGTAAAAATCTGGCGAGAGATGACTGGAGACGAAGGCTCATACGCACTTCAGGCAGACTTAAATATTGTGATTGACTGGTCTAAAGGGTGACTGATGACTATCAACGCGGTAAAGTGTGTCTAAGTGCATTTTGGGGATACAAAATTAAATGGGTACAACATAGGGGAAGTGTCAGTACCCGTGGTCCGGTTTCACAAGTATGTTGGGGTGATAGTGGGTCATGATCTTAAGACCACGGTCCATTGCCGAGAGGTTGCAGCTAGAGGGTTTAGAACCCTCTAGGCTTTAAGTCAGACATTCACCAAGTTATATACTATCATGTTCATTACAGTATACACATACTCAGTGGGAACCAAGCTTGGAAACTGCGTCCAGGCTCCAAGCCTCTGTTTAAAGTGTGACTCGGATATCCTGAAAAAAGTAAAGAGGGCAGCTACCCTTGCAATTTCAGAGCTTAAGGGTTGACCATAAAAGAACGGCTTGAAAAGCCATACCTCTTTACTATGTCCTACCTCAGATTAAGAGGTGATTTGATTTTGCTGTAAAGAATACTAAGAAATGATTTTGGACCTACTCATTAGGATATTACAAATATATAATTTATTTGTAACACTTTACCCAATACTCAAATTATTCGAAATTATCAAATCAAAACTTGGTAATGATACCTCTTGGACGCAATATATTCTATTTCTTTTTCTTCCTACTAGAGTGGGACATCTTAGAGGAGATAGCAAGCAGGTAGAAAAGCCAAGAACGAGTAAAATACCCGGGGAATACAGGTTTTCATCAATTCTTGGATCCTGTTGCCCGAAGCAGTGGTGTCCACACCCTCAGTCGACTCATTCAACAGAAGACTGTGCACTTATAGGAGCATACTAGAAAAAGAACAGCATAGGTCATAGGCCTTTTGTCCTTACCACACAAACCTGAATCCGTAAACTAGAATGCCTTATGTAATACAATGTTATTTGAGAATATATTATTGATAGAATATATTATTATTATACATTGTAATGACGGGAAAGAGCGCAGAGCGTTGATAAATAAAGGTAGGTCTCGTGAAAAGCAAATGGTCAGGGATTGTGAAATTTATTCAAAAAGGTTGTTCTTTAATATAATGAGGCTAAATAATGAAACCTCACCACTGCTGGCAAAAGAAAATCGGTTTATATCCGCAAGAAGTCATGTTGTGAAAGTTGAAGCTTCATCAGAATATTTTAATGGTGTTTTCTACCGACTATGGTGAAAGGTCAGCAATTGATTATGATTATCACAGCTTGTCAATGAATTCTGTGGTTATTGAGAAATGAATTATCTCAAGATTACTTCAACACCTCAAGCCAGATAAGCCCAGTGGTCCTGACGATATTCGCCATAAGATAATAATAATATATTTCTGCCAGAGCACGTACACTCCATTTTTACAGGCATGATCTGCAAATTACAACATTTGTCGGCTTACGGTATGCTTCCCAAGTAGGGTCGTTAAGTAGACAAAATCAATAAAAGTAAATAACACTACATTAATGCAAATGTCTTGGGGCGTTATTGATTACGTTTATGTCTTAGCATTACACTGAAAACAGTCTTTGAAATATTTTCCAAAGTGGTATAGTGTCCACGTTGCACACCAGATTAGAAATCGACATAATTGTGTTAGAATTCTGGTCGTGCTAGGTATTTATGCAATACAGCTTTTTAAGTCTATAGTTGTTAGAAAGTAGACTTGTAGAGCTCTTTGTTTGAGCTATGACCTTGAGAAAACGCGTACGTCAAATTTGTTCCAGACGTCGAGAGTTCCACAGCTGTGCTCACAGAGCAAGATTCAGAAAAAAAGAGAAACAGAAGAGTACCAAGGCATCTGGATAAGAACGATAAACGATGCTTAACATCAAGTAGTGGAACAGACAGAGGCATGATAAATTAGTAGAATAAACTCATACTAGCTCTTGTTGTGAATAGCTGACAAAGAATAAACAAAAAGGAACTCATATTAACTTGGTGCTGATGTTATTTTGTGCCATCGTAACAGGTTAATGGGTTACAAGCTCCATAGATTAAAGACCACTGGTAGTAGACGGTCGATTATGAGGTTCTTTTTACTTTTTGGGGTTATAGTGAGCATCCCCTAGCAACCGACTATAGTTGAGCAGCATCGATAGGTTCAGTGAGTTACCCGTCTACTTCAAGTAAAAATTAAGGAGGGAAACGTATCTAATACAAATGCAAAGTAGGATCTGAGCGGGACGCAGATGTGTTCGATCGTTCTAGATCAGTACAAGGTGTAGCTTGGTCAAGAAGTCTTACAAACGCATGTAACTTATCTATCATGCACATTTCGGAGGGAGGACTGTTCCATATTAGTGCATACTTGATGAGGATGAAGTTTTCCCGAGTTCTTGATTTGTATTTCTCAACTTCGACCGTAGACACTTTGTCACTAAGGTCGTATTCATGTGAGTCTTGGGAAATTACCATATTACATGTATAATAAGTAAGGTTTTGAGAATGGATGTAATTGCTGAACCTCTGACAATACCGTTTGACATGTCTTTGCGGCAGTCTAAACTCAAAAGAGACTGGAAAGACACGATAATCAGTCCGTTTCATAAAAAAAAATTGGATTTCCAGAAGGTTTGATCCCAGGTCTCATTCTTTTTTACTTTATGCAGACGACTTACCAGCCTTAACAAAGTCTCCTGTCCTACCCTTTGCAGATGATAAAGATTTGGAAGTCCATAAATAATATGTCAGATAGCATAATATTATAAGATTACCTAAATTCACCAGTTAAATGTATAGGTGACTACTGGGAATTAATTCCGGCGAGTGTGGTAATGTAAATAAATACATAATAATAATAATAATATATTTCTGCATTAGCAGGTACACGCCATTTTTACAGGCATGATCTACAATTTACAACATATACTGGTTCACAGTATGCATCCCAAGCAAGGTTGTTTAGTAATTATAATCTATAAAAGTTGATAGCAGTTCATTCGTTCAGATATAATGTGTTTTCATAAGAATAGTTTCCAAAGGGGCATAGCGTCCATGTTATATACCAGATCCAATCTCGACAAAAAGTGTATTAGGGTTTCGGTAGTTCTAAGTATTTATGTAATGCAGCTTTTTAAGTTTATAGTTGTTATAAAGTAGGCTTGTGGAGCGCCTGGTTTGAGCTATGACCTTGGGAAAGCGCGTTCGTCAAGCTTTTTCCAGATGTCAGAAGTTACATAGCTTCACCCTCAGAGCAAGATTCTGAAGAGAAAAAATAAAAGAGAAACCGAGGAGCAGCAAGGCATCTGGATATGAGCGATAATCAATGCTTAACATTTATTAGTGGAACAGATGGACGTATGATAAATTATTAGAATAAATTGATACTAGCTCATGTTGCAAGAGTAAACTGCGATTAGGGGCTCCAGAAGAGAGAAGGCAGTAATAAAGAACAATGAGTTGTGATATTTATCAAGTTGGAGTAGGTTCCAATGAAGGAGGGAAGTCAAGGTTGAAATGAGGAAGAACAGAGAGTGCATATAGAGAGTAGTGTTAAGTAAAATAGAAACCATATCCTTTACAGTCAGTTTTTTTTTCTTTCTTTTCTCATCCGATGCCTGCCACACAGTGTTCATGTAAAAGTCCGAGTTAGCATGTTAAAGGTTGTCTTAGTAGAATAGTTAATCCAGCACAAAAATTAGAAGCATGAGTCTTAATAGTGAGTGTAGGTGAACAATCTCAATATCACAGATCTATTGACTTGTTCTCATCCATAAAGAGCCTGATACAAACATAGGACGATTCGTATGACTACACAGTATGTGGAGTTGTGTTACCTAAATTAATGGACTGTAAAGATCTAGGAGTAATAATAATCTACAACCTTAGAACCACGAGTAACTAATTCTCGCGCTGCCGAAGGTCTCAAGGTCTTATGGGCTATTCGTAAGTCATTTCAATATTTGGACCAGGAAATTACTAAAGTACCGCACCAAACATTTTGGAGATCGCATTCATAACGTGCAGCGAGTTTTGCTTCAAGCATGAGGCAAATACACTGGAAGGAGTTCGACTATGGGAGGCCAAAATGGTGAAGAGTTTCACCGGCATATCTTATGAAATCAGAATGAGATGCCTCAACCTATTTCTGTCACTTTGTCGAAGGTTACATGGCGATTTAATACTGATCTACTGCATTCTGAACAATAATCCTTACATTAATATGTCTTGTCTTTCATCTGGGAGGAAAGGAAATTCAACGAAAGTTCAAAAACCGAGATCAAATACTTTCTGTCTGGATTTCTGTTTCCCCAACCGAGTAGTAAATTATGGAATTCTCTACCAGAACACGCAATATCAACACCTATTGATACATTCGAAGCAAGATTAGATCTTCTCAGTACTAAATTCTTGTGAGTTGATCAATGTTTTATTTTTTCTTGCCCTGAAAATTTTACAATATTTACTATCATATCCTCTGGTCTGCTATTAGCCCTTACCATCTCTTAACCACATATAATCTGACTTGTCTCTTTTAACCTTTACCATTAGTTATATTCATAGTAGTACGATATATTAAATGGATATCTAACCCATAATACAAATGCTATTACCATCTGATTTGCTTGTAACATGGAACTTGTAGAGACAGTGTATTCCAAATATGGTCCTTGATAAAAACAATATTCATACCGACCACAAACGTAAGAGAGCCTAACATCATAAAAGGAGGGAGGGTGGCGTTACTGACCAGCAAACATGATGGTGGGGAGATAACTTCAATCCACCCGTGTCTGTGGGGCAGAACATATTAGATTACGGCTCCTTATGTCAAGTGGGATGTCACGAATCAAGGGTATTGATGCGAAATTATTCATGCAAAATACCACTTTGAATCATGTTAAAAAAGCTGAATTGGTTCCACTTCCTACCAAGTAATCCTAATACAAGCAAACTAGACAATTGGCTAAAAGCGAAGCCCACTCTATACCCTATAAAATCTGTAAACAAAAAAGAGAGTTCAAACAGCTTCGAAAAAAGGGAGACAGCCATTTGTATCGGAATACTGTTTTCAGCACTTTATTTTATAATTACACAATTTCATACTTCTGAACTACCTTCATTTATACAGTTCCTTATCCACTCATACCTTGCCCACACTTATTTTTCTTTAACACATTAGTATGTTCTTACCTAATAAATACTTCAGTAACAGACAAATAGACTAAATGGTTATACCTTAACTATTCCTCCATGAATATTGTGTGCTCTGCTTTTCGTCCTTCTTTTTTCTTACACCTTTTTCAGCCTCCTGCAGATACTCCACCGAAAACAGAAATGGCACGGGTGACTTCGTCCTACACCGTTATTAATGCTTTCGATATTCTTGAGGGATATAAGTTCGAAACTTCTAAAAGCCCCCAACTTCGCATGTATCTATTGTCGACCATCAGTTGTATGTTGCAACGCTACCTCCATAAAGTGCGCCAAGTGTGATATTGAAATGTTCCTTATGAAATCCATTTACATTCATATCTTATGAAATATCAACCCAGCTGAGTAATTTTCAACAGTGAAAATTTTAACTTCTTTAACAATTTGATCTTGCCTGTAAACCGGCATGCCTCATGTAACAATCTGTTATTTGAGAATAAATTATTATTATTATTATTATTATTATTACATGCTGCAAGAAGTGATGCAGGTCGACCGACCTGCTATCTTTACCAATGAAGACTGAGTAGGCAATAGGAAAAGTTTTGTTAATTGCTTTTCTAAAGGGCTATGTTATTTATACAGTGTGTTCATACAGAATACAGTATAACTTGATGTGTGAAGCCCAAAAGTCAACATGAAAAAGTATTTGCTACTTAATAAAACACATGACCCTGAACTGCCTTAGCAGTTCCGGTTAAGTTATTAAGTCACATAGATTCGTGCAATCTGTTAACTCTCGAGCAACATGGGCTTCGTAAAGAGCGTTCATGCTTGACTAACTTACTTATTGCTAAAGAGGACTGGACGGCAGCTCTAGATAACGGTCTGTCTGTCGACGTGATATTCATAGATTTTAGCAAGGTGTTTGACAAGGTTTCACGCTTAGGCCTTATGCAGAAGCTCCCGAGCTTTGGAATAACAGATGCTGTACAGGAATGGATAGGAAACTTCTTATATGATCTCAGACGGAGAGTGAAGGTCAAGCGAACGTTATCCGAATGGAAGTCGGTCAAAAGTGGTATACCCCAAGGCACCATCTTAGGCCCTCTACCTTTCCTTTTCCATGTTAATGAATTACCACTATTGATTGAGTCGTCGAAATTGTTATTTTCGGATGATGTCAAAATCTGGAGGGCAATAAGAGGTGAGGTTGATTGTGTTCATCTCCAAGCTGACTTTGACAAGTTAGTTAGACAGGCTTGTGGTTGGGACTTAGAAGTTAACACACGTTCAAGAACATAAAGACTTAAGATTAATAATAGGTCACGACTTGAAAACAACTACTCACTGCCACGCGGCTGCTTCCAAAGGTTATCGTTCGTTATGGTCACTTCAAATGTTTTGACGAGATGTTTCGAATTTTATATCCCACCTACGTAAGACCACACTTAAAGTACTGTATCCAAGCAGCTAGCCCATGTCTGATAAAGGATACTAACTCACTTGAGAGTGTCCGGCGTGTGGGGCATTTCTAAACTCCATTACGATGAGCGTTTGAAACGTCTAAACCTTTTCCACTTATCTTATCTTAGGACACGAGGTGACCTTATACTGGCATTTCGTATCTTTAATTATGATCTGGGTGTTAATATGTCCTATCTTTTTGCTCTCTCCAGCACTGATACTCTCAGAGGTCATAGCAAGAAGGTTCATAAACCGCGATCTAATAAACTAAAGGTGGGGTCCCGTTTTTCTCATCGAGTGGTCAATGACTGGGACGCCTTATCCGAACAATTGGTATCAGCCCCATCAGTGAACATTTTCAAGGAGAATCTGGATCCTCACTGGGAGGCAATCTGTCAGGATTAACACAGGTTCACCAACTTACTATCCTTATTACTGAAGACTGGAGACAGTTTTAAGTAATAAATTTAATCAATTGTTGGATTCATGACAGATGGCGGTGGATTTAAAGCCGCTTTGAAATTTAATCGGTAATCGTTATTGGATACTTAAAAACATTTTTTCACCTGAAACTCTTAAATTAAATCTCTGCACTAAAAAATTAATGAATATTTTCGCTTTATGAAGATTTCTTACTGTTAATATAATTAGTGTCACGGAATTATTTTGTAGAATTTCTAAAAGATGTATTGTTCACCATATATTTTATCACTACTTCCTGAAGACGCTTTTTCCTTCACAAACTTTCGTCTATAACTAATACCAAAGTTAAGAAAGTGCCACTTTGATTAACTCTATTGATTCCCGCCACATGTATTCATAAAGATAAATATTCTATTGACCAGTTCCTGTCCTCTTAATATGAAATCTTTGGAAAACTATCACATCCTTGAAAATTTAAGGTGAAGTTCTGGTATTTACTAAGTTGGTGAACAATCTAATTAGCTTATCGTGATTTGTAGGGAATGAATGACCGATTCTCGATGGTGATTGGCGAATTTCCACGTACGACTGGTGTTAAGTGTAATGAAGAATATAATAAAAACGCTTAAAATCGTCGTTTTATACTTAAAACAGTGATATTGAGGCATTTCATACCTGAAATACATCACATTACTGAAGGCCTCACTACCCACAAAAGAAAAGACTATTGATATAAGTGGACCTGACAACATTTACGCTATATTCCTTAGATGATGTGATTTTATCTTACAGATTGTTGAGATAGAAAGAGATGGTCGTCATCTTGGTGAATCGATGCGCCTAGTTGTATGGGTAGGTGAACAAAGATGATATTTACGCATGTTAGTGATGGGGTGCCAAGAAATGGCGTAAGCTTTTCACCGTGAGCCTTCATCTAGTTGTCTGTTGAAACTAATGATGTTGAGGTACCCAAAAGACGAAGGCCAGATAAGCAAGAGTGTTCTCAACCAAGGTGACGGAAATCTATTTACAGAGGCTGGGTTTACCCTCAACTACTATACAAGTTCTTCTGTCATATGGCATGGTAGCAAAAAGTAGTCACATCAAATTGCCGTCCAAACATGGCATTACACCCTCCACTATCCGAAGCTATAAACTCTCACGACTTGTCAATGTTTTAGTCATTACGATACTGACATTGTGTCTGTTTGGGAGATGTACTGATTTTTGATGGTATTACGGTAAATTGGTCCAATTCATCACTGATACTGAGTTATAAAATTTCATAAAATCAGCTTTCTTATCCACTGTAAAAATACAGATATAACTTTTTTTATTATAAACCGTGTGGTTCATTGTCATCAGACTTTATTTTTATATTTCAGGGGTAAATTCGAAACGGTTTTGTGTGCTCCTAACTAGTCAATTATAGATTACGTAGGGACCGATCCAAATATATGTTAACTCTTGCTGGGACGTCTAACATAGGCACAGAGGGTAGGGATAAACTGGCTGATAGACTAATAAGAAACAGGGAGAGATATATGGAAAACATGGCTTGAGAAAGTATAAGATCAGAGACCGAAAATTATTAATTAAAACTAAAAATCGACATTTCGGGGTAGATGGATTGATTCAAATGAGCTGTTGCTGTTGATTTTGGCCTTGGCCGCCGACTATACGTTATATGTGTACAATACTAGTATTATTATACACTAAATATATAGCTCTGAATATCCTCCAAAAAAACTTGGAAAAAAACGTTGGTTCAAAAAATACCAGATGTGACAATCTTTCACTTACGTGTAGTACTTTACATTTTACTGTAGATACAAAAATTCTGGTAACATGAAGCATGAAACAGAAAGGTAAAAACCTTGAAAAAAACTGATGAATAACACTATAACATACCAGCGTGTATAATTTAAGTATGAACAAAAAGGGAAGTTTTACTAACGGTACTTCAATGATGATGTTTTTATGTGACACTAACCCTAGTAATATAAATGTCTAATCCCTAGTAGTTGATTTGATATACACATATGTTTGAAATGCATTTACTAGTTTGCTAGAAAATTTAAAATCGATCTCTTTTAGTTAACAACTCACAATGACCAGTTAATTTGTACCTAGCCTAAAAAATGACTCATATTTCCAGAACGTTGACTTCAGAATGCCAGATTTGTCACTTCTTACGGACTGATTTTCTGATAATGGGATTTAAACAGACCCATAAGCAGCAATGTATGCACAACTGTGTTTAAAGTTCAAAGTTAATATTGGAAAACGTGGTTTCTCACAAAAACAAGACCTCACCATTTTTTAACAGTTTTTAGTCTGTTTAGTGATACGGTTAAATTTATTCCTCTCTGACATCCAACAATAATGTTTTCAAATTCTGATAATTTGTGTGTAATGGTAAAGTTGTGTAAATTGATGGGCGTCAATAAAGTATTACCATATAGCATATTAATAATTCTATTGTTCTGTACTTGTGAATAGAAATAAGACTAGCATTGTAAGTTGAATTGACTGGTAAAAAAGATAAGAAAAGGTTTTAGTTTCAAGAGCAAACTTACGGCAGCTGGGCAAGCTAAGATTTGGATTGAACTATTATCAGACAGTATGTTTATTGTCTCGATATACTTGTAGATCCTTTCCTGAGCTGTATTATTTGTATCTTCATAATCAGCTTATTTTCTAAAATTTTTTGTCGATATTACTTCAAAATTCTATAACATGAACACTGAAAAGTTTTTCTACTTATTTCACTTACTACTGGTTTAAGCCAACTACAATGAGAGAATGAATGATCGAAACTCACCGTGTGTAAATAGATTACGTTTTGATATATTAAAAATCAAATTTCTTTGGTTGGAAATTGCTGATAGTTGACACTATTCTTGTGACACTTTCAGAATTATTTCTTTTAGATTTCACGCACGAAACTATCAAAGTCGCAGTTTACCACGTAATATGTTTTTTACCCAAAGATCGCGAAGAATGAATGGCTTCTTTATGTCGGTCTATCTGATTTTACCTTTCTCAACTTAATCCTATTTCAGACAGTATCTTATACAGAAGTCTCCTGATATGAAGGTTCATTAGTCATGGTCATGATTGATAAGTGGATTAGTTACTGAATAGGATTATCTTTATTTTTTATTCAGAAATGAGCATACTGGGATGTAACTAGTATCACTTATTTGATTTTAGGAGATAACTAAATTTAAAATTAAAACAATCATTGTGAAACCATTATATTGATGGATTATTGAGTAACTGTCTTGCTTGAGATTTCATTACTAGAGGACAAAATTATTTCGAGATTAAATACATTTGACTAAAGGTTTTTGAGTACTACAACTACCAAGTAATCAAATGTTTTGTGAAGGATAAGCTTTCAAACATGAATAGACTGTCAGTTAGTGAGGCTACGAGAATATATTGACATATGGGGATTGATTCAGCTAATGGCCGATTTTAAATATTATTTATGTATGTCCTGCTTTAGACGTTACTTTCTTACACCCATTTTTATAATAGGCTTGTAATTTATTTATTCCACTTATATTTTTTAGAAACTAGATATGCTTCAACCAAACCCAATATTGTGACATGTTCTAATCAGCCTATTAAATGTAATATTATCTCTACACAAATTTGAGGCTAATAGCTTTGTAAGCTTGGATTATAGTAATCATTGTTTTGAAATCAACAGAATAATACCTTTCATTCTGATAATAACAAGAAATACTGTTCGAGATTGGTTATTGTATTGCCAACCAAGTATTATGCTTGCTGCACTTGTGAATTACACAATGAAACTTTATCACAATGGATAGTTTTACATCAGAGACTGAAGCAGATTTAGTTGCATCAAGTGGATCAGATTCGGAAGAGGATGTAAAACAAACGTCTAGTTATAAGTAAGCTTGATTTTATTCTTTATCTTTAACAATATTTTAAATTTGGAGTTATTTGATGACTTATTTTTAGGCTCCGTTTTGTATAGTTTTGCTGTTGTATTCACTTAAGCAAACTAAACTTCCTTTGAGTTATGAGTGTTATGAATTAGATTGAGCACAATAATCAATTACGTGGTGATTACTGTTAATTTTAGCCACATCTTACAGGTTAAATCGCTTTTCCAAAAATCTTTGACAGGGAAAAATGATAGCCGAATATTCTTTACTGAGCTTAGATCACTGATTAAGAATGGTTTAACACAAAATACGCCATCTTCATGAACTCTGGTTTCGTAAACTTGTTAGGTTTTTGCTCTCGGTCGTAAAAACGGTCTTAACGTTTATGAGAAACTCTTGACTACACCATGTAATTTATCTAAAACTTATTTATATTTATGTTATATTATATATTTAAAATTTTTTAGTTGGACTTGAGTAGGAATGTAATCGAAATAGTTCAATAAACATTGTATTACCTACTTAATTGCGCCTGTTACCCCTCAAGTAGGAGTATAGACCGCCAATCAGCATTTTTAATTCAAATTTGTCATGGACAATTCTTTCCAGTTACTATTCATCTTTTTAATGTCTATTCCCAATTTCCAACGTAGTCTGTTCTTTTGGGCTTCCTTTTATCTGTTTCCCTCGTTATGTATTTTGTGATTTCTATAATGTACGTCCGAACCACCGCCAGACCGCCTTTCTCTAATCTCCTCTTCAGATGGAAGCTGGTTTGTCCTCTCCCACAGTAGGTTGTTGCTGATAATACCCGGTCAACGGACATTGAGTATCTTGGGTATACAATTGTTTATAAATACCTGTACTCTCTTGATGATGATTGTATTAGTTCTCCACGTTTCAGCTTCGTACAATAAGACTAACTGTCTCCAAGTCCGTATTGAAGATCGTGACTTTGATATTGGTTGACAGCTGTTTTGAGTCACATATGTTGGAATAATATGTAGGAATAATTCCCTTCCTTTTCCAATTCTTGCATCCAAATCTGATTCATATCCTCCTCGTTCATCGATGATGCTGCTGACCAGGTACGTGAAAGTTTCTACCTGTCCCAGAATTTCTCCATCAAATGTGACTCAGTTGGTTCTCTTTAAGTTGTATTTGAGGATCTTGGTTTTTCCCTTGTGTATGTTGAGGCCTACTGATACAGAGGCTTCTGCCACACTGGTTTTCTCAACCTTCATTTGTTCGTGTGTATGAAATGGAAGGGTCATGTCATCTCTACGCAAGCTGTCCATCGTATTTCGTGCTCCCCCTCAGATGTAGAGTTCTTCATATCTAGTCAGCCACCGGAAGAGAGGGAAAGGGTAGAGAGAGAGTAAGCGACCTTGTCTGATTCGTGTCCTCATATGGAATGGGTCTGTAAGCTGTCCTCCATGCACGATTCTTCAGTGTCATCCGTCGTATGAATTCCAGATAATGTTGACGATCATCTCAGTTACTCACTCCAATTTTTTGAAGAAGGTTTCATAAAGTCCTCCTGTCCATACTCTCAGACACCTTATCGTCTTCTAGGAAGTTGATATATAGTGACGAGTTCCATTGAATTGATTGTTCAACAATGATCCGTAGCGTTGCGATTTGATTTGTGTGAGGTTGATCCTTACGCAATCCAGCATGTTAATCTAGAAGCTGAGCGTATACTCTGGTTTAACAACACTCTTTTTTGGAATGTTTCCTAGTACCGATAGTAGTATGATGCCTCTATTGTTCTCTCACTTGCTCAGATCTCTGTAGATATTTGATTCGTCTTCCCGGTCTTCCACATTATCCGGACATTCCATGTACCTATATTAATTGTTTATCTGATTGTTAGAAGGGATATTGGTCTCGTGACTTTCGATGAATCTTGGCTCTAACTATGGGGTGTCGTAATTGTCCTGAATGAAGATCATCCAACTCGGAGGACAGAGTTTAAGTGGTTTAATTTGTTTATTCTGGTTAGCGCTTTTTTAGCGAGGTTGTTTTCTACGGACTGAATTTACTGACCCCATACACAACCCTCCTCCTTTATCCGGTCTTGTGACAGGTTGAAACCCTAGAAGAGCTAAAGGTTGGGTTAATAAACGTTCTGTACTCGTGTATAAATTAGTAAATCTTTGCTGCAAGTTGCTACAATTGTTCTAAAGATCTCTATTGATTATGTTTTCGACTACTTTCCCTAAGAAACTGAATTCAGACTCCTGAAAAATGTTCTCAAATTATTTCATTGGAAATACTGAAGTATTTGTTGGTTTCAAAAGAATCACTGACAAGTTTACAAAAGATATATATATATATATATATATATATATATATATATATAATTTGTCTTGACAACTAGTTGCAGTAGGTGTTGTATGGTCACTGATGTTTATGTTGGTGCTGTTGTATTATACAACTGGAATGTATCATTTGAAAAGTTTGACGTAAATAAAAGCGTAAATGTGGGATAATTATTGTATTTTTATATTCTCATATGTTACGGGGCTACAATGACTATTAATCAGATTATACTAGGACTTGGGACTGACATTATTATTAGCAAAGATGCATGATGGCTACCAGTGGAATCCAGTTTGACGCGCGTTTCGTCCTATTTAGGACTCGTCAGCTGGATGTACCTGAATCTCAGAGTTGATGTTCACTCTTGGACTCGAACCCAGTACCTTCCGCTTCAAACGCCATCAGTCAGTCAGTCAGTCACAACGTAGAACTCCGTACGTACGTACATCAGTTCGAGTTGCCATACTACATTAACACAGAGATGAAGTTGTCGATTCAAATCCCATAGTGGTAGAAGTAGTAAGAGTGTAAGCATTATGTGAAAGATTAGGGTTTGAAGATGTTATTCAAGAAGTATAATCAAGTGAAATAAATTTGGAAAGAGAAAAAGAAAGGGACATGGAGAATTCAGATTAGAATTTGGGAGAACACAAAGATGGATGCACCTTCGCCATTGCGAACAACTTTGAGCCATGTCATTCAAGGTCTCTAACAACCACTTCACACTCAATATTACCATAAAAGGTTTAATCAATCAATAAAAATAATTACACATAATTGCTGTCTATAATCATTATTATTATCTACCTTCAGTGTTATAATTGTTCAGTAAACTATAATATTTACTTTGTGTTTGGTTTCTTTTTATATTTAATTATATGTAATATGAATTTAATCTCTTCTATTAAACCATGTTAGATCTATCAAGATTTGAGTATTTATTAATTTCGTCTTTTAGTGTTTAATCTATTGAATAGATGTTATTAGAAAATGATGGTAAATCAGTTGATGAGGTTGTGTATCTTCATCGACTGAGATGGTTGGGTGACGTGTTGTTACGTATGCCACGACGCGCTATGCTGACTAGTATGCAACTGGTCAGTCTCTAATTGGTATATGTGCATACTGTGCGTATTGCCTCGATATAACCTTATTTCACAAGCATTGTCAGCAAAGATGGATAGTGGCTAGAGGTGGAATCCAGGATGCGCGTATCGTCCTATTTGGGACTCTTCAGCTGGATGTACCTGTATCTCAGAGTT
Source organism: Schistosoma rodhaini (assembly GCA_944470415.2). Taxonomy (NCBI): domain Eukaryota; kingdom Metazoa; phylum Platyhelminthes; class Trematoda; order Strigeidida; family Schistosomatidae; genus Schistosoma; species Schistosoma rodhaini. The sequence continues at coordinate 1,753,657 of OX104036.1, read as the reverse complement.
GATGTTCACTCTTGGACTCGAACCCAGTACTTTTCGGTTCAAACTCCATCGCGTTATCCACTCAGCCACTGAGTCCTATAAGTTTTCTGCGTTCTTACATTTTCTTGTGGGAATTACAGTGGTTCCCGATTTCAAGTATAAAAAAAAGTTGGGTTAACGCACATCTGTGCCAGGTTTTACATCGATGATATTTATCTATATGTCCAGTATCAGCAGTAGGACCACGGACACAGCATTATTCCCTTTGTTTTGCAACATCTTCGTGGAGGACATTGATAGATTTTACCTTACAAAAAAGTACTCTTAATTGAATCATTTATGTTCGTCATTTCTTGTATTTGGCACAAAATAATGTGCTTTAAAATCAGTAGAAACACATCACCTCTTCCAACTTACAGATATATCGAGCTAAAAATTCAAGAAGGGGGTTTCGTGGAGATTTTATTAATTTTATATAATTGAGATCATGAGTCAATTGAAGCCAGACCACCTAGGAAAACCTGGAAGCACTGGACGGCCGTTTCGTCCTATTGTGGGATTCCTCAGGGGCAGTGAGCATGCACGATCCCTCATTGTGAGATTCGAACCCAGGACAATGGCCTTCACGTATCTAATAAGTATTTGATATAAATCACTTACCATTAATTTTTATGTTTGTTTGTTTATTTTTTGTTATATTGTAATAACTCTTGTTATTCAGACTTAAATTTGAAATGGTAAGCAGAGATGGATAGTGGCTAGCAGTGGAATCCAGGACGCGCGTTTCGTCTTATTTGGGACTCGTCAGCTGGATATGCCTGTATTCCAGAGTTAATGTTCACTCTGGGACTCGAACCCAGTACCTTCGCTTCAAACTCCATCGTGTTATCCACTCGGCCACTGAATCCTGATAGCCACTTGCTTGTTCGATACTAAATGAATTTAAGTTTGAAATGTTATTACAATTATGTGTGGATTAAATGTTATTTTCGATTATATTGTTTCCTACTAATTTAGAAGTACTTCCACCTTAAAAGGTTGGTTTCAAGGTCATTCGTTTGTGAAAAAGAATCTACATAAACCTGCCACATGTCATCACTGTTCAGATCTTTTATGGGGAATATTAGGAACAACTGGAATGGTTTGTGAAGGTCAGTCGATTGTATAATAGATTCCATCTTTTTGTTTTACTAGTCTAGTTTATTCTTTTTTTATCACCATGAAATTAGTTCAATAGTCTTATTTGATTTACTATTGTTCGTTACTTCATACTGCTATTGTAGTTTCCTGTCTAATTACCGATGTAAACAGATGTTTATTACGAAGTCTTTGAGGATATTTAGTGTTTTCATGGAGTTCGATATAGACAACAAATCAAGGAAAACAAATAGTTGTTTTGATTACTTGTCATTTCAATGTTACTATTAGATTTTTTCGAAATTTCTAGACTCTTTAGAAACCTTGAATTGATGACAGTTTGGTCAATTCTCAACTATCGATCATAATGTCATAAAGAAAATTACGTTCACTGTCTTAATCTTCATCTGCTGAAATGTCTACAGTAATCAAAACAACTTGAACCTATAATTGCTTTAAACCTAGATCAAATGATAATACGTTTTACATGAAATGGGTGACATGAATATCCGATATATAAGTCATTCTAATCTAGCTAGGGTAACTGATTGTTGATCTGTAAGTGCCTTTTGCATAATGTGGACGTCATTTAAAAGCTCGTCTGAAGTTCTTACTGTCATTAATGTTATAAAAATTATTTATATTTATTGATTACGGAGAATGGTTCAATCGTAAGAAATTTTTCGGCATAAAAAGATTGAGTTTGAAGAACAATTGACAGTCATACTCAACTAGATAGCTATCTCATCCTAGTTTGGGAATTTTATCAACCACAACCCTGACAGGTAATAAATTCAGAATTTTTAAGTCTCATAGCTGACACGGTGAACCAGGATGTATCAATTACATAGTTTGGTAGATTAGTTTAATCATGAAGCCTCCTTCATTTCCGTGTAAAGTACAACTTCTATCCTCAACAATGAGTATGCAATAAGACTTTCATCCTTTCACTTTTGAGCTTTTTTAACATTTTAGTATTTTATGTGACATACTGACGGTCAACATAAAATACTGATAATCACTGAATAGTTGTTTTCTGTTTATAGTGTTATTAAGCAATGTCTGGTCAATAAAAAAACTCCAGTATTGGTGGTTGTGGAGATTGTTGAATTTTTTAACGAGAACACAAACCGATCTAAGTTAGACAATCACTGAATCAGGATCCAATAATGATTAGGGTTTCACCCGTGAGAATGAAGATTCTAGGTTTGATCTCCGATTGCTTGGTCGTGGATGAGGATTGCTGAGTAGTCCCGGAACAGAATGAAACGGTTTTCTAGTGCTTACAAGTATTCGCTGGTTTACTAACTCAGATCGGTTCATAATCCCAAAAATAATCTATTTCAACTGTTATTGAAACTGATAGGCTAACTGTATATGTCCCATTTGACTTAAACTTAACGACTGATATATGTAGATAATTTGCTGATCACATATTTCAATTGTGAAAAACTTGAGCTTCCAAGAAAAATCATATTTCCAAATGATTCGATTATTTATTCAAAGTTCATTTCAAAATAAGGGTATGTCATGAACACTTGGTTTGATCTAATAATAATATTTTCCTTAATATTACTGTTTAACAGATATAATCAGTTTAACTTTCCTACTGTCGACAACATTCTGTTAGTTAGTTAATTAAATATATCAAAGGTATACGACTTAATACACTTGATATTCATTACCTTTAAAAATATAATATTAATATTAATAGTGTGTCGTGGTCTACTTATATCCATATAAGTAGTATATGGTGATGGTCAGACATAGAATGTATTTTGGCAGAAGATCGATAAGGAACGATCAGAAATGAAACTCAATCGGTACAAAAATGCATGAACAATGAAATCAGAGATGACGGACTGATATTTGCAGAAGGAACAGTTAAGATTGAGACAATTGATGGTTACTTTGCAAATTAACTGTTCATTGTATGATTATCAGATTTTAGTGAGATAGCCTGTAATTTGTGCTATAATACATTAGATTGTCCCCAGTCATGTTCACATTCACTGCAATATGATGGAAAATCATTTAAGTCCGGATTCAGGGTTAATTTTAATTAAAATATTAGTAGGATATCAATAGAAATAACTTATAAGACATCTGCTGAATTCTCGTAAATAAAAAACAGCTGTTATATCATTTGTTTGGAAATATGTTTCATAGTTCACTCAGCAATTCATTTTTTATCATTTGTTTGAATCTTCTCATCGATGTTTAGGACTGCAAATGTTCAGTCTCCTATTGTCATATTTGCATCCTGTGCAGATTGCCTCGATATTACCTTAAGTCACAAGCATTATATGAAAAGGTAGGACGAAATGCGCGTCCTGGATTCCGCTACCAACCACCAACCATTTATGCTTATAATACTTGTAGCCTAAGGTAATATCGAGTCAATCCTCACACGATGAACATATGACAACAAGAGATTGATCAATTGCAGTCCTAGACATCAATGGGAATTAGTAGTAGAAGTGGTAGTAGTCGTAGTTTTAGCTTAGTAAGACTGTTTTCATCACAAATCAGATTGATTGTCATATTCATGTAATACTTTTTTTTTCTCTCCCTCTTTTTCTAAAAATAAACAAACAAACAGTTTGTAATTTTCTAGCCCATGAAAAGTGTATGCGTTCAGTTGTGACAGCTTGTACTTGTATTGCACCATTTTTAACCAAGGTTAGTAATGGGTTATTTGTTTAATTTTATATTTTCGTTCAGATTAATTTTGTAGATTTTCCTGTTTTTCGTACGCGAAAATTATGGAGATTTTAATAAACAGGATCATGATTTTAAGACTTATTACTGATTATATGATAGTGAAGAAATCAGTTTGTAACTCGTTTGGTATAGACAACGTTATCATTATCAGTACATCAATGTAATTTGGAACAGTCGCTTAATTGTTAAAATACTCGATTTTTAACTAGCTATATCTGTTTATCAACTTACTTACTTACTTACGCTTGTTACCCCTCGTGGAAGAGCATAGGCCGCCCACCAACACTCTCCATCCAACTCTGTCCTGAGCCTTCCTTTCCAGTTCTTTCCAGTTGTTATTCATGCTAGTGTATAACGCGGTTCATTGTTGACACTTTACTACTTATGTCAAAGTCAAAATGCTTGTTTTCTCTTAACAAACACTGTTTCACAAAAGTATGTAGGTCTTAATATTTTCTCTGCTAAACCTCATTTGTTTGTGTTTATAATTCAATGGTTGAAGTGTTGATGTTTGAAATATATCCTTTGTGTGAATATCATCACTTTGATCCGGTTGTATCCATCTGACAAGTTTCATCCAGGATTAAATGAACATCCTGAATTCCACTGCTAGACACTATCTAACTTTAAACCTAAATCTTATATTTAATAATCAAAAAACATTATCAAAAGCTTAGGAATGCGTTTGTTCATTCTTTTTTGTAAGTAGTTTTATAAATTACATCACTAACTAGCTTTAATGAGACAGCCATTGAAAAAAAGGAGGCATCAAATAAATGGTCAGATCTACTATTGAACTCCTTAACAGCGCCCATCCACATCTCCACCAGGGATCATACCTTAGACTTTCAGATCTCTCTGCCAACAATTACCCACTAAAACTACTCTGTTTGCATTCTACGCTACACTTTCAGTTCCAATCAAACAAAAAAGATAAACATAGTTGGATAATTGTAAGGACGGCTCGTCGGTAGACTCTAGGAAGCCTTAAGAAGCCCAGGAAGAGCCACAGACATTCCATCCAATCACTGCTAAGGGAATGTTCTAGAATGTCGACGTGTAGCTTCCCCATTGGATGGATTAGCATGACCCCTATGTGTCTATCGGTTGAACTAAATGATGATTTACATTCAGCCAAAAATCTATAAATACACGAGATTTCTGTGCTATATTTTGACACTGTTCGGGGCAATAAACTTCCTACTTACCAGTCTTTGTCTTCTCTCTTTTGCGACGTTTTGCGGGGTTTATCGTTCAAGTAGTCAAGTAGTTTGCGGCATATTAAGAATCAAGGCTCTAGATATAACAATAATGGCTAGCAATGGAATCCAGGAAGCGCGTTTCATCCTATTTGGGACTCGTCAGTTGGATGTACCTGTATCTCAGAGTTGATGTTCACTCTGGGACTCGAACCCAGTTCCTTTCCTTTCAAACGCCATCGCGTTATTCACTCAACTACTGAGTTCAGATCGCCATTTGTTTGTGCAATGGGGTGAAGTTTAAATTCAACTAATTATTGTTTGTTTGAATCTTCTCATTGATGTCCACTATCCATCTTTGCTTACAATGCTTGTGAATTAAGGCTAAATCGAGGCAATACGCATAGTATGCACATATGCCAATCAGAGACTGACCAGTTGTAGTCTTAAACATCAAAGGAGAGTCAAACAAACAACAATTAGTTGAAATAACTCTATTATTTGAAAAGCTACTAATAATGTGAATGATATGGTGAAGACAAAGTGCATAATCAGACATGATCATATTTTAATGTATAACATTTTCATTGAAGTATACACTGTAGCAGTCATCACACTCTTGTAAGTAAAAAGTTATCTTCAGAAAGTATTCTGTAGAGAGCACATACATTTTCAGAAATTCCCCTACCTAAAACATCGTCATTATTTTTTGAGATGATTGATTGATTGTTTTTCCCTTTTCTCCTTTCTATTCCCCTTTATATATATATATATATATATATTGATCATTTAATTATCTATTCACTTCGTGGATCAGTTGAAGTTAGACATTAACGCCGTTGGATGCCGGCGGGCTCAGTGGTCTATCGCTTAAAGGCTCTGGCTCGAGACTGGTAGGTCCTAGGTTCGAATCTCGCTAGTGCGGGTTCGTGAATGCGCACTGGTGAGTCCCATAATAGGACGAAACGGCCGTCCAGTGTTTCCAGGTTTTCCATTGTGGTCTAGCTTCAATTGACTCAAGCTTTCAGTTATCTATTCACTAGTTTATTATTAATTCTAATAATATGGGTTATATACCTTATTTGAATAACCAATAAATGTATTATTATCTTAAATAAAAATTAAGGTCAGTAAGAAGGAGTAAAAAAAATAAAGAATCCTATGATTATCGTTCGTTTCACTAATTAATTTTTTTTCTTTGCTTAAATATCGTTTCTATTTTGTTTTTATACGTTTGTCTTTGTTTTTCCTTTTTTGTGAAAAAAGGATCCTGTGCCTCATTGTTGGTCAGAAATTGGTCATTTTAAAAGGAAATTTTGTAATGTTTGCCGTAAACGTGTCGATGATTTATTGGCATTAAAATGTGAAAGTATGTTTTAATTTTATTTTATAATACTTAGTTTAATGGTAGTAAAGAAGAGAGAGAGAAACAGAGAAAGAAAGAGGTTGAGGGGAAGTTAACAATATCATTTATTCAATATATTTATCCAACCAATAAATCGTAAATAATTTTTAGATATACTTGAAATCATGAGTCAATTGAAGCTAGACTACCATGGAAAACCTGAAAGCACTACACAGCCATTTCGTCTTATTGTGGGACTCCTGGGCAGTGCTCGTCCTTTATCTCACCTCGCGAGATTCGAACCCAAAACCTACCATTCTCGCGCCAGAGCACTTGACGGATAGACCACTGAGCCTGCCGGCATCCAACAGTGTTAATGTTTAAGTTTAACCAATCCACGAAGTTGAGCAACCATTTCACCAATTGTTTTCAGTGAGTTAATATCTCCCAATAGACCTAGTTGAACTCCACTGGTTACTGCTTGTTACTAGAACTCCAGGAAATACCTTGTGGAGCCAGTCACTAGTGAGCAGATTATATGATGAAACTTGTGTCATGAATTTCATTGTTAGCTATCGTCTAAATAAAAAAACTCATTCAAGATTATGAAATACAATCTATGCAGATAGACAACTTACATAGATTACTAGCCACCATTTAATTATAAATATCTTCAAGTGAATGTCCTATTGTGGGACTCCTCAGCAGAGCACATCCATCAAATCACTGTTGCATACTGACATACACGATGAAACTTGGTACTATTTAAATTCTTGTCTGTGTTCATGAATGTTTTCGGTAAAGTGATAGCTCGTTTTGTTCAGTGTGATGATTTTTACAGTTGGTACATACACTATACTTGTCTTTTGTTGGTCCCTCGTTTCCGTTCACATAAAGTGTAAAGAGAGAGATAATGGGATGGAAGAAAAACTATTGAGTAATCACTGTTTTGAAGTACATAATTTCCTAAAATTTTTAATCGAATCAGTCAAAAAGATCAGTGTTTAAATAGCTACCATTTTAAATCGTCTCTCTATGCTTGCAACACTTTGAATCAGACGCCTTGTAGTTCACATCGTCAATGACCGATTATCAAGGATATTAAAAAAATCCCATAAGTTCACACATATTTTCCAAAGTATCATCGTCAATTTTTTTCTAGTCTTCCTAATAATTGGGGGCTAATTCAAGAGTTATTAGAGGCTTAGTACAACTTCAGCTAAAGTATATTTGAGTTCGGTTCATTCAATGTTTATAAGCTTGAATTTACCATCGGATTGTTGTTTAGATTTCTTTAGCGAGTGAAAGATTATTACAATAACCCTATATAACAATAAAATCGAAATTGGACTAAATTTAAGCTTTCATCCATCCGTTTTTCAGTGTTCAATAATCCTATAGTATCCAGCATTTTCGAACATTTTTTCATTTTGTTTAATGGGTAACTGTTGTATATAAGAGTTCTCTTTTCATTAGAGATTTTATTTCGAACATCAGAAGTTATCCATATCTGTTCTTCAGTCTGGTGCATCTCAATACTTACTTACTTACTTACGCCTGTTACTCCCAATGGAGCATAGGCCGCCGACCAGCATTCTCCAACCCACTCTGTCCTGGGATTCCTTTTCTAGTTCTATCCAGTTCTTGTTCATTCTTCTCATGTCTGTCTCTAGCATCTCAATACACCGAATGTAAAATACAACTGAAATAAAAGGTCTTGAAAGAGAACGTAAAATTTATCATCTATGCAGTACTCATTCACCTAAATGAATGAAAAAATGATAGAAAATGTTGGTTTTCATTTACTTACTGAACATTAAAAGATGGATGGATAAAGTCACATGAATATCAATACATTAGGACACGATGAATTTTGTTAACTTATGTTTTGCCTAAGCATCTATAGTCATTCATCAGTTGTGCAAATTTACTCAGTTATTTATTTATTTATTTGAACACATAAATTTTGGTACAAAGGTGCACCAGATATATATGCGCCACAACAAATCCAATGAGATTTGTGTGAGGGCTGTGATACTGCCCGGGTAACCAAACCGAAGCAGGTGGTTTTCATAGGGGACCACACCCGGAGCCTTTGACCTAAAGATCTGATCCACAAGACAGTGGGGCATCGTAAGGAGATGCAGTCCCATGGTAGCCGATGACCAACGATTGATTAATACGGCATTTGTCCCCTCAGGATACTGGAACCCATGTACACCATTGGTTTGGAATCAGGGTTTTCCAACTCACCTAGGTTGACTTTCCGTGTCCACCAACCAGGTTAAATCGCCGGGCATTCGCTTTTCGTTCTCCCACTTTCGTGAACAACACTCCCGCCACGAGAAAGCAGTGAGTAGGACTTCCCTGGTAGAGGCTATATGCGCGTGGCCATATGAGAGTATTTGGAGAGAGAGAACGAACTCCCCCCACTCTCGGCCGTACCAGGGTATTTGGGGGCAATTATAATATACAGTAATATATAATTAGTTAACTATCAAAAAACAATTGTTTTTTTTCATTAAGATAAACTGAAACCGAGTTTTACTACTCTCTCATATTCAATTCAGTTTAAAATAGAAATTATTCAGGGGCTTTTTTTGAGTATTTCTTTTGAAATATGTATAATAGGTATGTATGATAGATCATGGGTTCGAATCTCGCGAGGCGGGATCGTAGATGCGCACTGTTGAGGAGTCCCACAATAGGACGAAATGGCAATGCAGTGCTTCCAAGTTTTACATTGTGGTTTGGCCTCAATTGACTAATGATTTCAACTATAAAGTGAATAGATAAATTCGATTTCCATTTTACTAAAAAACATTACTTGGTATATTAATAGTATCGTATCCCTTAAGCTGCATAGTTTAACTGATTATGATGTTATCTAGGATGAAAACGAAAGTTTTACATCTACCTAACTCGGAATGGACATTGATAATAAAGAATTCATTTATGTTGTCAATCTTTTCTCATTATTTACCGTACTTTTAGAAGAAATACTGTTTGTATAAATATATGTTTATTAACAAATCTATGCTTAATATCATGTTCCCCGTTAAACCTGAAGTTTCTGCACTCAGTCTCGTATCTAGAGTTGCCCTTGTACTATATATCCTAAGAGTTCGCCTGAATTTATCGACATAAATTTCAGAATACCCCCCCCCCCAAAAAAAAAAGCTCAAACATTTTGTCCAATTAACATCGAATAGCCATTCCCAGGAGACATATAGTAAAAATAAAGGATTATGTATCATACTATGATTGGGTAATTAAGTATGTCACTATAAAATTACGTGTATTTTCAGATGCGTTTAAAAGGTCAAGGAAACATTCAAAATTATAAATAAATTTATTTTTAGTACAGAAATTAACCTTAAAGTAAAGCTTCTATGATCACTTCTTGCCTTTTATCTACTTTTCAAGCTCAATCGTAAGATTATGATAGAAAAGCGGATAGGAATTCGGCATCAAGCGTTTGCATAATAGATATGTTACTACACTAACTATGAATAAAATAACCTGTCAAACGTGATTTGAAATTTGAGAGATTATTGCAGTTTATAATAGTCTGGGGTCTTCAAAATTGATCATTTTTAACTGAACGAAATTCGATGTTCAACTTTAACCTGAAGAATTTTATTTGACTTTATTTTTTAACGGTATATAAACTCATGAAACTAACTTATGGGTAAAAACAAAACTTTGACAATACATCTATTGAACATCATTTTAATCGATACACTGAATGCTAAAGGCATTATGATCCCGTGTATAATGGTTTAATTAACTTAAAATAAACTTTACTTTTCTCTTTAAAGTTCATTTTGTTTTGTCATTCACTGTCTTTTCTTCCTAACACCGTTTTCTTTTCATTAGAAAGCAGTGCGCATCCACTATTTCGCCTCGCAAGATTCCAACCCATGACCTATCAGTCTAGCACACGTGCGCTTAACCACTAAACTCTTTAGCCGGCATCCATTGGTGTTAATGTCTAACTGATAGGTCCTGGGTTGGAATCTCGGAAGGCGCGATCGCGGATACGCACTGCCTCAAGGTTTTTTATGGTAGTCTAGCTCCAATTGACTCATGATTTCAACTATATAAAATTACTAAAATCTCCACAAAACCCCCTTCTGATCATGTAAATAAAATAAAATTAACATCATGGTGCAATATAATTGGTCAAATAAAGAGAACATTATGTAATAGGTTAGGTTTTATTACTATAGTCATTCTGTCATGATAGTCATTTCACATATTTCTAAATTCTTCTTTATTTATTCTTCAATATCTCAATGTTGACAATGATACTTACTTACTTAGGCCGCTCACCACCATTCTCCATCCAAATCTGTCCCAACCAATCCTTTCCAGTTCGTTCCAGTTAACATTCATCCTTTTCATATCTGCTTCTATTTCCCGGCGTAGTGTGTTATTTGGCCTTCCTCTTTTCCGCTTCCCTTCCGGATTCCAAGTTAGGGATCGCCTTATAATGCACATTGGTGATTTCCTTATTATATGTCTTATACACTTCCAACGTCTTTCCCTAATTTCCTCTTCAACTGGAAGTTGGTTTGTCCTCTAACATTAAACTCTGTTGCTGATAGTATCCGGCCAGTGAATGTTGAATATTTTGCGTAAACAACTGTTTTTAAATAATTATACCATCTTGACGATAGATGTAATAGTTCTTCATACAGTAGAACTAACTGTCTTGACATTCGTATTGAAGATTCTCAATTTAAAGTTAGTTAACAGTTGTTTTGAGTTCCATATATTCTTCAATGTTGACAATGATAAGTAATCGTTATTTCTATAAAGGATATTTTCAAAGATGTAAATAGTGAATGTTAGTTTTTTTAATTAATTAATTTTTTTGGCCTGGACTATTTTTTTTCTTGTTGCTCTTTTTTTTAAATTTCCCTCTTTTGTTTTCTTTACCCTTAAAAGAAGAAAATTCTATTTTTAGAATTTATGATTAATTGTTTACCTTATTTAGATAAGTTGGTAGGTAGGTAGGTAGGTAAGTAGATAGATAGAACTTTTAGTTTGTATTTCCCTACCCATGAGTCAAGGTCATGAATTGAAAATGAAGTGACTTTTTTTATTTGAAAATAACACAATTCAATATAGTCTGTCTATCCTCTACCTTCACCTCTTCCTCCTGCTACTACCACTACTACTAATACTACTACTATTACTACAGCGACTATTCATATTGTCACATTAAACGACCTAATCTTTATTTACTGATTCAAAGATCCAATCTATACTGTTTTGAATCTACTTATAAAATCATTTCTAATTTTATAGATAATCAATATAATTCTATCACATGGTAGTATATAAATCTTTCCCTCTTTTATATTCATACGTTTGTCGTCAGGTGAAGACATATTGATTGAGTGTATATATATTTTTTTGTTAACTCTTATTAAATAATCGAATTCCCTTTCTATCTCTCCCTCTCTCCCTCCCTCTCTCTGTGTATTTACCTAACTATTTTTTTTACATGGATGTATTTATTCAGTCATTTTATTGCCTTCTGTATATATATATATACCCATAAATGATTGCTAACTTAACTGTGATCAACAAACATGCAATGTCACACTTGTCCTCTTAATCATTTTTTAGAAAAAAAAGTACCAAGAAAGAAAGAAAGAAAAAAAGGGGGGAGGGGAAATTTTCAGAACTCCATCTATTTGTTCATTCGCCTTTTGAATATGTCTCTCGCTCTCTATATGTATCTATGCATTTATCTTGTCTTCCGATAAATATATAGAAGTATAAGTACAGTAAAATCTCATGTCCATTTGATATATATATATATATATATATATATATATATAGATGGTCATAGAAAACAACAATTGAACAGCTGTAGTCAGTTAGTCAGTTAGTTAGTTAGTTAGTTAAGTATATTTACTACTAAAGGGATAGTCTATTCAATGAAGAGTTTAGGTCAAAATAGAAATATATATATTAGAATATAACTATTCTCTTACTCCGCTAACCTTGTTTCTTATCAAAGTAAATATGCATAGATCTTTCCTACGAGTCATTTGTTTTTTCTCGTTTGGATCTTTTTTTCTTCTCTCTATTTTTGCGGATAGAGCTATTATTGATTAAAATTGATATTATAAACTTAATATAGATGTATATTTATGTATTAGGATTAGTGAATATGACTTGATTACTCAGTTACTACTTTTTACTGTTTCCAAATTGTTTGTTATTCAGTTTTAAGAATTATAACTGATCAGTCTTTGTGGGCATTTGTCACTCCGAGGGGATTGTCTCGATGTGATTATTAAATTATAAGTTCTGTTAGTAAAGTAAAATCGTGATTGGTCTAGAACCCAGTACCCTCGCTTCAAACGCCATCGTGTTATCCACTCGGTCATTGAGTACTGATAACCACTTGCTTTTGCGATGGGGTGAGGTTGAAATTTACTAAGTATTGTTTGATTGAATCTTCCCATCGATTTGTTAGGACTGTCAACTGGTCAGTCTCTGATTGGCATATGTGCAAACTGTGCGTATTGCCTCGATATAGCCTTATTTCACAAGCATGGTAAGCAGAGATGGATATGTATGTTATACTATTTACAATTTGTCAGTCTGATGTAATGGGACTCTAAACCTGATCGTCATATTGAAACTTGAACTCAGTTGTAAAACATTGACATTTGTCTCAAAAGGTACTGTGTTAGACTCCCAGTGTAAATATCAACACTGGGGATATACTAACACACAAATGAACAGTCCCAAATAGTAGAAAACATGCCTTCTGGATTCCACCCTTATCTGCAATACAATATTATTAATAATCCAATCCAAGTCAATATAAAGATCATTAGGTGTTTGCTAAGTAATTGACATATGCATAGTTTTTGTATTCCAGCCATGGTTTTCATGACTAGGGTTTTCGACATCAATCAGAATATTATCTTCATTTAAAAAAAAGTGGTTACTGCAATCCTTACTTACTTACTTACTTACTTGCTTGCTTACTTACTTACTTACTTACTTACTTACTTACTTACTTACTTACTTACTTACTTACTTACTTACTTACTTACTTACTTACTTACTTACTTACTTACTTACTTACTTACTTACTTACTTACTTACTTACTTACTTACTTACTTACTTACTTACTTACTTACTTACTTACTTACTTACTTACTTACTTACTTACTTACTTACTTACTTACTTACTTACTTACTTACTTACTTACTTACTTACTTACTTACTTACTTACTTACTTACTTACTTACTTACTTACTTACTTACTTACTTACTTACTTACTTACTTACTTACTTACTTACTTACTTACTTACTTACTTACTTACTTACTTACTTACTTACTTACTTACTTACTTACTTACTTACTTACTTACTTACTTACTTACTTACTTACTTACTTACTTACTTACTTACTTACTTACTTACTTACTTACTTACTTACTTACTTACTTACTTACTTACTTACTTACTTACTTACTTACTTACTTACTTACTTACTTACTTACTTACTTACTTACTTACTTACTTACTTACTTACTTACTTACTTACTTACTTACTTACTTACTTACTTACTTACTTACTTACTTACTTACTTACTTACTTACTTACTTACTTACTTACTTACTTACTTACTTACTTACCTGTCACTCCCGATGCAGCATAGACCGCCAACCAGCATTCTACAACACACTCACTTTGTCCTGCCACTTCCTTTCTAGTTCTGTCCATTTTTTAGGTATCATTACCAAGTCTTGATTTGATTATTTTGAATAAATTGAGCATTGGGTAGATTATTTTAAATAAATTATATATTTATAATATCTTAATGAGTAGAAAAATTTATTAATTTTTCTACTCATTAGGATATTACAAATATATAATTTATCCATTTTTTGTTCATTCTTCTCATGTCTGTCTGTATTTCTCGACGTAATGTGCCCTTTGGTCTTCCTCTTCTTCTTTGGCCTTCAGGATTCCATGTGTGAGCTTGTCTTGTGACGCAGTTGGGTGATTTCCTAAAGTGTGTCCCGTCCACTTCCAGTGCTTCTTCCTGATTTTTTCCTCTGCTGGAATCTGGTTTGTTGTCTCCTTCAGTAACTTGTTGCTGATGATGATTACTACAATCGTAACACTTGAAATATCGGTTGTGTCTAAGTGATTATACACATTGAAAGGATTTTAATTTAATTGTCATAAACATAAATTGCCTAATAATTTGTTGGAAAGATTTACGTTTTCCTGTTATTTAAGAAATCTCATAATTAATCTTAATGATACATTCAGCACCCTCCATTCCTGTATCAAGAAAACCTATGAATATTCACATTTCCATAAGATACATGAACGCGAAACTTACTTACTTACTTACTTACGCCTGTTACCCCTCGTCGAGGAGCATAGGCCGCTCACCAGCATTCTCCATCCAACTCTGTCCTGAGCCTTCCTTTCCAGTTCTTTCCAGTTACTATTCAGCCTTTTCATATCGGCTTCTATTTCCCGGCGTAGTGTGTTATTTGGCCTTCCTCTTTTCCGCTTCCCTTCACCATTACAAGTTAGGGATCGCCTTATAATGCACATTGGTGATTTCCTTAATATATGTCTTATACACTTCCAACGTCTTTCCCTAATTTCCTCTCCAACTGGAAGCTGGTTTGTCCTCTCCCATAAAACGCTGTTGCTGATAGTATCCGGCCAATGGATGTTGAGTATTTTGCGTACACAACTATTTATAAATACTTGTACCTTCCTGATGATGGCCGTAGTAGTTCTCCACGTTTCAGCTCCATACAGTAGGACTGTCTTGACGTTCGTATTGAAGATTCTGACCTTGAGATTAGTTGAGAGTTGTTTTGAGTTCCATATGTTCTTCAATTGTAGAAATGCTGCCCTTACTTTGCCAATCCTCGCCTTTACATCTGCATCCGATCCTTCTTGTTTATCAACGATGCTCCCCAGGTACTTGAATGTTTCCACCTCTTCCAGAGTTTCGCCATCAAGTGTGATTGGGTTGGTGTTCTCCGTGTTGCATTTGAGAATCTTGCTTTTTCCTTTGTGAATGTTTAGACCTATCGATTGGGAGGCTGCTGCTACATTTGCTGTCTTCATCTGCATTTGGTCGTGTGTATGAGAGAGGAGGGCTAGGTCATCTGCGAAGTCCAAATCATCTAATTGATTCTGAGAGGTCCATTGTATTCCGTATTTCCCTTCGGATGTCGAATTCTTCATAATCCAGTCAATCACTAGAAGGAAGAGGAATGGGGAGAGTAGATAGCCTTGTCTGACTCCGGTCCTTACTGGAAATGCATCTGTCAGCTGTCCTCCATGCACCACTTTGCACTGTAATCCATCGCATGAGTTTTGGATAATGTTGACGATCTTCTGAGGAACTCCATAGTGTCGAAGAAGTTTCCATAATGTTCTCCTGTCCACGCTGTCAAACGCCTTCTCGTAGTCAATAAAGTTGACGTATAGTGATGAGTTCCACTCAACTGATTGTTCAACGATGATCCGTAGTGTTGCAATCTGGTCTGTGCACGACCGATCCTTACGGAATCCAGCCTGATGATCCCTGAGTTCGGCGTCTACTGCGTCTTTCATCCGATTCAGCAGCACTCTGTTGAAAACTTTTCCTGGTACTGATAACAAACTGATACCTCTGTAGTTCTCACATTGACTCAGATCTCCTTTCTTTGGTATCTTGATGAGATATCCTTCTTTCCAGTCCGTTAGCACTTGTTCCTCTTCCCAAATCTTTTTGAATAGAAGGTGAAGCATGTTTGCAGTTATTTCAATGTCTGACTTCAGTGCTTCTGCTGGTATATTGTCAGGTCCTGCCGCCTTCCCACTTTTGATTTGTCTGATGGCCATCTTGACTTCTTCGATCGTTGGTGGAGTGACATCTATTGGAAAGTCAGTGTGGGCTGCTTCGATGTTCGGTGGATTCAATGGGGCTGGTCTATTCAGCAGTTCCTCGAAGTATTCTGCCCATCTTTTCCTCTGTTCTTGAATCTCAGTGATTGTCTTTCCTTCTGTGTTTTTGACTGGTCTCTCTGGTTTGCTATATCTCCCTGCCAGTTTCTTCGTTGTATCATATAGTTGTTTCATATTCCCTTCTCTTGCAGCTTTTTCCGCCGTCGTTGCTAGTTCTCCCATGTATTTCTGCTTGTCGGCTTTAATGCTTTTCTTCACTTCCCTGTTTGCTAATGCGTAGTCTGCTTGTGCTTTGACTTTCTCTGCTCGTGTTCGGCTGTTGTTAATTGCTAGTTTCTTGTTCTTCCTTTCTTGAATTTTGTCCAGGGTTCCCAGAGAGATCCATTCCTTGTGATGATGCTTCTTAGGACCAAGAACCTCCTGACACGTTGAAGTTAGTGCTTCTTTTATCCCTTTCCAGTTGTCCTCCAAAGTAGTTTCTTGTTCTTTCAGTAGATCCTGTAGAGCTTGGAACCTATTGTTGAGAGTTATCTTGAATTCTTGGAGTTTGTCAGCATCTCGAAGGAAGGCTGTATTAAACCTTTGTAGTGCTGTTTGTCCAGTTGTCCAGTCTTTCTTAAGCTTCAGTCTCATCTTGGCCACAACCAAGTGGTGATCTGAAGCTATGTCAGCTTCTCTCCGAGTTCTCACATCTTCCATTGACCTTCGGAATTTTTTGTTGATACAGATGTGATCTATCTGGTTCTCTGTGGTATGGTCCGGTGAGATCCATGTAGCTTTGTGTATGCGTTTGTGTGGGAATATTGTGCCGCCTATAACCAATTTGTTGAAAGCACATAGGTTTGCAAGTCTCTCCCCATTTTCATTTCTTTCTCCTAGTCCGTGTCGTTCGATTATATCTTCATATCCTGTGTTGTCCACTCCAACTTTAGCATTTAGATCTCCCATCAGGATGGTGAGGTCCTTTCTTGAGCACTTTGCTACAACTGATTGCAGTCTTTCATAGAACTGATCTTTATCATCGTCGTTGCTATCATTGGTGGGTGCTTAACATTGGATAACGTTCATTGTGATCCCTTGCTTCTTTGTTCTGAATGATGCTTTGATTATCCTGGGTCCATGAGATTCCCATCCCACAAGTGCATTTCTTGCTTCTTTGGACAGCATTAGAGCAACTCCCTGAGTGTGTGGAGCATTTTCCCCTTCGTGACCGGAGTACAGCAGCATCTCTCCTGTACCTAGCCTTTGTTGTCCAGTTTGTGTCCAATGGGTTTCTCTGATTCCGAGTACTGCCAAGTTGTATCTCCTCATTTCCATTGCTATTTGGCTGGTCTTTCCTGTCTCCCACATTGTCCGGACGTTCCATGTACCTATAAAGAGTGTTGTTCTGGTTGTTAGAAGGTGCATCGGCCTCGTGACTTACGAAGAATTTCGGCTTTCATCATGAGACGTCATAATTCTTCCTTCAACTTGGAGGGCAGAGTTTAAATGGTTTGAATTATTTTTTCTGGTTAGCGTTTTTTTAGCGAGTTAGCTTTTCTACGGGATGGGGTCGCTAACCCCATGCCCAACCCTCCTCCTTTACCTGGGCTTGGGACCGGCAGTAACTCTAGAAGAGCTACAGGCGGAGTTGAATGCGAAACTACATTATTTGAACTAAAATTTTCATAGCTCTGGATGTAATCATTCTGTACAAGTACAAATTCATATTTTTGCTTCTAAATACAAAAATATCTCAGTCAGTCATAAACATTGTAAAATCTGGCACATATGGAAACCGATTTTAGTAATGCGATAATTAGAGTTAGTAGATAAGGAAACCAACTTGACCTAGGCTTCATACTATATGACACTTGTTTGCAATATGTAACTGTGATATCAGGAGGTGGGTTCTGATGCTCCCTGGAGGATTCAATCTACTGGCACCCAGCCTCATAGTCAGACACATCACCACTGAACTATTTGGACATTGGCTGACCTCCTGTAGACTGAGACATATACATAAAATTGACTGATCACTGACTAGTGACTGACTTCATGAATGTCAAGTCTTTTTTGGTTGATAGTGCTCAATCAGCACTACAAAGGATTTGGCATACACGAAATTGGTCCCTATTCAGTGATCAATAGATTGTTAATTGGTCAAAATTACCAAACCATATCAACACATCCAGTCGAAATTAGTAGTAGTGTAAGTGATAATAATAAAAAGAAATGTAAGAAATAAACAAAAGCCGAACTAATTTTAAAACACAAGCTAAATGATCTGTGTTTTACTATCTCTAGTACAAGGTTGTGTAGAATAATTTGCATAAATTCATTCTGAATTCCAATAAACCTTTGGTAATATAGCTACTACCATCATTACTGCTGATACTTTCTCTATACCATTTTGGCACTCATGCTTAGTCTTTTTTTCTTCTTGCTAATATTTCCGCCTGTAGCTCCTACGGGGGCTACTGCCGGTCCCAAGCCCGGATAAAGGAGGATTTTCGTCGACACAATAATACGCTAAAGTTATCCGTTTGTAAATTTTAGATTTCCCAACTTAGTTCATTCTAATATCTGAATTTCAAAACCTTTTGGTGAGGCATTTAAATAGGAACAATTTCTGAATGTATCGATTTCTTGACTGCTTGGCTAAACCATTCATAAGGAATACAAAATCAAACTAGACAACCTTGTTAAGACCATTGGACAGGAAAATTAGAATATTTCACTTCAATGTTTATCAGTAATAGACTGTTTATCAATCTAATATTCACTTGTATCATTACCGAATGCTCGTAGTTATAGCTATGAAGTTTATTCCTAACTAAATATGTTTGGGATGCGTTTCTCCCCATCCAAATGTAAATTGTTACTCCAGGACTGGCCTGCGTCAACACCTGAACTAAGGATAGGGAGTGAAGTATTCACACGCGTCGACAACTTCGCTTGTCTTGAAAGTCTGATCAGCTCTAATGGGTTGGTATCTGACGAAATCTGAGCACGGACTCAAAAAGCTCGTTTGGCTTTTGCCAACTTACGTCACCTATGGCGAAGACGAGATATCCGTTTATCAATTAAGGGACGAGTATACTGCGCAGCAGTCTGTTCTGTTTTACTTTACGGCTGTGAAACATGGCTATTAAGAGTAGAAGATACTAGCAAGTTACTAGTATTTGACCACAGATGTCTTAGAAATATTACTCGCATCTTCTGGTATCACCGGGTAAGTAATAGTGAGGTTAGATGCAAGGTATCAGGGAACGGTGGTAAATCAGTTGATGAATTCATGAAGCTTCATTAACTGAGATGGTTGGGCCACGTGTTACGTATGCCTGAACACCGATTACCACGACGCGCTATGCTGAATACTATTGGGGATGGTTGGAAGACAGTTAGGGGAGGCCAAACCAAAACGTGGCATCAGTTCTTGAAGTCACTAACTTGTAGTCTGAGCCATATTGGTAGATGCAGACTACTTGGTTGGGGTCTGCGTGACTATCGAAACAAAGGTTGGAGACTCTAGGTGACATGGTTCAGAATCGATCACAATTGCGCAGGTGTATACACTTTTTGTCTTCTCTTAAACCTTGAGATTAAAATTGCTTTATATATTTCTTTTTACCAACTAATTGTTTCTTCCTGTAATATATTCTTATACATATCCTTTCTTTTATATATTACCACCAATTAATTAACTACTATGACGTCGGTGTTCATCTTGTGCTAACGAGGTATGGCAGCTTGGACCGATGCATAAATGTGTCTTGTCCTATGTTGTAGCTGACTGACTGACTGAAAGACTCTTTGGTCACTTTTATGACCATAAATTTTACTTAGAAGAACAAAATAAACCAACTGTGCTCATAAGATTTCATAAACAAACAATTTAATGCATTATACTTACAAATAACAACTTGCAACGCCTTCAGCTTATAACTAATTCTATTGGATAAAAGCCTGTTATGGGCATACAAAATGGGATACATTTCAACCAGTCGGATAAAAAAGTAGAATTATCACAGAAATGATGACTTTAGGTGGAAACTTCAGTTAAAATATTATTGATTACACTTGATATACTAACTATAACAGCAGAAAATGTTGAATACGTCTCAAAAGTGAAATAGGATTATCTCACATTATTATCATTATTACCATTACTATTACCGTTATTACATCAATGGGAAAATTCAATTTAAACTTCACCCCATTGCACAAGCAAGTGGTTATCAAGACTCGGTGGCTGCGTGGATAACGCGATGGCGTTTGAAGCAAGATGGCACTGGGTTCGAGTCCCAGAGTGAACATCAACTCTGAGATGCAGGTAAATTTATCTAACGAGTCTCAAATAGGAGGAAACGCACTTTCTGGATTCGATTGCTAGCCACTATCCATCATTGCTTACCATGCTTGTGAATTTAGGCTATATCGATGCATTACACACAGGATGCACATATGCCAATTAGAGACTGACCAGTTGCAGTCCTAAAACATCAATGGGAGGATTCAAACAAAGAATACTAAGTGAATTTTATTATTATTAGTCAATCAAACATGGGCTTTTTCTAAAAGATTTATGTTTACTCTACTTACCAATTGATGTTCTCCTTTCCTTAAATTCTAGTTTGTGAATATTATTCACATTATGAATGCTTGGATTTTGTAGCAGCAGATTGTAAACAATGTGCCACTTCTACATTGACTTCAATGGCCAAGGTGAATCATCGTCTATTTGTTTTTGTTTTTTTTTCTTTTCATCCCATTCTTCATAGTTAATTTACGTCAGTCATGTTGTTTACCTTAACTCTTTTTAACGAGTGACTGGTTGAATAGTCAATTAGTAAGTCACAGACTATGTGGAACCTGGTACATATCTGTATCTGTCTAAGTTCCCATATCAAATTAGCACAGCCAAATGATGTTAAAAAGACAAATGTCAGAGTAGCATAAGCAGTAGAAGAAGAGGTTAAGCATGGATAACATGAGTTGAGAAGAAAGTATAGATTTCTGGATTAAAAAGTATCACCATAGGTGTTTTTGAAGCATTGTATATTTTGGGACTATCAAGCTAGCGATTCTGAGATTAGACTCAGAAAACTAAGTGAAGATAGCAAATCGATTGACAAGATAGTGAAACCGTATCGATTGAGATATCTGGGACACGTACTACTGATGCTTATCCACAGATTACCTTGATGCACAATGATGGTGGGTGTAGTTGAAAATTGGAAGAAAGCTTGGTAGATCAATCGAAGGTGTGATATAAGTCCGTGAAGATACCGAATATTGGACTGGGTCATGTAGTTACGTGCGAACTACCTTGTCGGAGTGAACGTGATTATCGTGACGAATGATTAGAGACTTTGGGTGACATGGCTTAAAATTGTTTTCAGCGACACAGATGCAATGACCCTTCGTTCTTGTTTAGATCTTAAGTTCCTAAATTCCTCACGATTTTGTGGATTGATTCATATTTTGTTCTCGAATCGTATCTTGGACACCTCCACTACTCTGATATTCGCCCTGATAATTTTATCTCGCCGTGCTAATGGACTATAAAAACTTGAACCAATGTACACATGTACCAGATTCTAACTCGCGTACAACTGACTAACTAGCTTTAAAAGTAAGGTTCTAAGAGAAGAAAAACAAGGAGTTCATCTAAGTCAGCATGACTGATTCTAAGCCAACCTAAAATCTTCGACCAATGGCTATTAGAACCGTCCATACCTTCAGTAATATAGCTATGATTTCTATTTTCTCGTTGTTTGAATACCAAATCCAAAAGTGTTCGAATAATTCATTTGACAAAATAAACATTAATATCACCAGTCAATGATGTATCCATTAAAGTTTCAAAATATGTTTTCTTGTTTTAATTATAGTCTCCAACATGTATACCTGATGCAGTTGAAACAAGAAACTCCTATATGATGTCACGTTTGTTGAAGAATTTTTCAAAATCTTACTCATCAAATGACCCTAATGATGTACCACTTATTGATTTTACTGATAATGAATTAACTAATAAATGTATCAATAATATTAACCCTACTACTACTAATACTACTGCTACTTCAGCTGTCAGTAGTGCAATTCTCAGTACTATGTTTACTACTAGCAGTACTAATACGTCGGCATCATTGATTTCTCATTCTTCAACAAATACACCTAAAACATCAACACAATGCACTTCAGAAACTAGTGAATTAGTTTTATTAGAAGCTGTGAAAACACTATCATCATCATCATTGTTAGTATCACCGCAAACAACGTTAGGAAGTAGTGAAGAACAAGTATTGTTTACAGCCAAATCAACCATAGATACTTCTATACCTCCTGTCAAATCTTCATTAATATCTTCACATGTACAACAATCACATCATTGGCGTGAAGGTAATTTACCAGTCAACTCAAAATGTGCATCATGTCGTAAAACATGTTGGTCTGCTGAATGTTTAACTGGTTTACGATGTGAATGGTGCGGTGTTACAGTGAGTGGGATTGTTTCTTTTTTCTTTTTTTATAGTACTTAACAATCTACTCTTAATGTATGCCTATACATGGTTTAAATAGTCAATTAACAATATAATATACTTTCTGACATTGACAATTAAATTTCAAGGATAATTTAACTCAGTGGAGATAACCAGTTCGGCTTTCTGACGATAGGCAACTAATACGAAACCTAGGTCCATGGTTTCCAGCAGAAAATTTCAATCGCCTAACAAGTATATTTGGCGAGACTAAACTTTATGGATGACCTTTGAACGAATCTTAAATGACCTTGAGAAATATTAACCAATCAGAAGACAGTTAGTATACAGTAAAAATATGTTATTCAAAACTAAAAAAATTAAAGCGGATACTGTTCTTTTACATGGCTCAAAAACTTCTCAAGGTCATATATAGGTTAAGAAGTTCTAAAATCATAGTGCATACAGTACAGGAACTCATCCATATGGCTCCATAGTAGTTGACCTCTGGAGCCATGATAAGGTCTCAAAAATTCTTTTAGCCTCGACCACGTAGCTTGTTGTGGTATGTTGGTATGGTTTAGGGTTAGGGTTAAGGTTTAGGGTTAGGGTTTAGGTTTAGAGTTAGGGTTAGGGTTAAGGTTTAGAGCTAGGGTTAAGTTTTAGAGTTAGGGTTAAGGTTAAGGGTTAGGGTTTAGGGTTAGGGTTAAGGTTTATGGTTAGGGTCTTGACCTTAATCGTGATCGAGCGAAAAAAGTCATTTGAGTACCACAGCCACAAGTATAGGAACGTCTTAATAATCACTTCCCTTGTAGACGCTGAATTATCACGTGTTCTCTAAAATCCACTTTAAACCAATCGTACGTAAGCATCAGGTACCGAACTTAGCGCCGTGACCTTGAAAACCCGCGAAAGCTTCTGATTGGCTCGTCCATAAAATTTATTCCCATTTTATATTTATTTATATTGTCGATTTCTGCTTACACTTATATCATAAATGTTAATCATACATTTAAATAATTTTATAATTTTTGTTTAGGCTCATTATTCATGCTATAGAAATATACCACTAGAATGTGATTTTGGTGTATTGAGAAATATTATGCTTCCACCATATTGTGTATCAGTGCCTCGTACAAGTTTATTAGTTGAACAAATTATTGGTATGTGTAGACCTCAACCAGAAACATTAATGGGAGGTAAGTTTAATAAAGATAGCTTAATTCTATTTTTATATATTATTTTTTTTACAAATCACTGATTATACTACTTAATTACATAGTTGTTTGCATTGGGAAATGGTAGATTTCCATTATTAACATGTAAAGTAGTTAGAAAATAAAATATTTTATGGTCTAAGTTACAGCTCTATACTGTATTTTTAATTGTATGTAGTTTTGTTTTCGCACTTAGTTAAGACAATAACACAATAATTCAGCAGTCCTAACAAGAAATCATTCTAAGTTTTTATTGAGATAACAGGAATGATTTGTGACTCAGGATATCTAGGCAGCATCATTGATGAACACAGTGGATCTGATGCAGATGTGAAGGCGAGGATCGGCAGAGAGAAAGAAAGCAGCATATTTACAACTGAAGAACATCTGAAACTCAAAACAATTGTCAACCAACACCAAAATCAGAATTTTCAATACAAATGTCAAGACAGTTCTACTGTATGGGGTGGAGACGTGGAGAAATACGAATGCCATCATCCAGAAGATACAAGTGTTTATTAATAGTTGTCTATGCAAAATAATTTGGATCCGTTTGCCAGACACTATCAACAACAAGCTACTGTGGGAGAGAACAATCCAGATTCCAGAGGAGGAAGCGCTGGAAGTGGATAAGACACACATTGAGGTAATCACCCAACTGCGTCACAAGGCAAGCCCTCACATGAAATCTTGCAGGTCAAAGGAAAATATGAAGACCAAATAGCACATTACGCCAAGAAATGGAGACAGGTATGAGAAGAATGAACAAAAGTTGGATATAACTAGAAAGGAAGTGGCAGGACAAAGTGAGTGGGTTTGAGAAAGCCTGTCGGCGGTCTATGCTCCATTGGGAGTAACAGGCTTAAGTAAGTGAGTAATAATGATTTTGATAGAATTCTGTTCTTTAAGTTAGGCAACAAAAGCACCATCCTAAAAGAGAATTAAGAGTCAACCTACTACACACTAGGGTAAAATTTTATTCGTTATCGGAATTAACCAGATAAATCGCTTTACCAACTAGGAACACCCTATAATTAAACTACGCAACCCAAAGAATACAAATACAGTAAAGCTTTAATTGTTGGGTTATCCTTTAACTGATAAACTGCTATTGATTTATTAGCTGTGTAAGGATAGGTTTTAAAAAACACACCACCGTACATTTAGTGGTAATACATTAACTGTGATGTAGAAATTTATTTTATTTAAACACATAAATATTGGTACAAGGGTGTACCAGATGCATATGCGCCACACAAATCTCATTTGAGTTGTGTGAGGGCTGTGATACTGCCCAGGTGCCCAAACTGAAGCAGGTGGTTTCCTTAGGTGGCCACACCCGGAGCCTTTGACTTAAAGGTCTGATTCACAAGGCAATGATGCATCTTGAGTAGATGCAGTCCCATGGCAGTCGGTCACTAACGATTGGTTCATACGCCATTTGTTCCTTCAGCATAATGGAGCCCATATGCACCATATGTTTGGAATCAGGGTTTTCCAACTCCCCTAGGTGAACTCGCCATGTCCACCAACCCGGTTAAAGCGCCGGACATTCGCTTTATGTCCTCCCAAATTCGTACACAACAACCCCACTGAGAGAAGGCAGTGAGTAGGACTTCCGTGGCAGAGGCTGTATATTCGCATGGCCATGTGAGAGCATTTGGAGAGGGAGAGCGGACTCTCCCCACTCTCGGCCGTACCAGGGCATTTGGGGGCCGTGATGTAGAAATGGGATGCCCACAATCTATTAAATACTGTTAGTAAAATGTTTTTAACTAGCATCCTAATGTCTAGTTAAGTAGTTTATTTATTCAAAGAATTGCCCGGAAATCTTTGTTTTCAAGTTGTATACACGTTCGTGCTCATGATAAATATTTTTTTTAAAGTTTTGAGGACACGCATTATTCCTTAGACTAATGAAAACCAGCAGTGGTTATAAAACTTTATCATGATCGATTGCTATTTGTGAAGTACATTCGAATATTTACTGGTTAGGTTTCAACTTTGTTTTTGTTCAGTAGAAAAAGAGACATACAACTCAAAGATCTTCCACTGGGCAAGTGGTAGATAAAAGTAGTAATACATAATTAAGACCTAACAGCTATACAAATCATGATGTATATTTAGTTCGAAATCTGAGATACAAGTTCCAGAAGAACTAAACAGTGAATAAATTCTTATTGTAGCATAATTAGAGAACCTTACATATCGAAAAACTATTCTGACCCATGAGGTTTGGTTTTCAGCTCAAGCGGTGACCGAAATCGTCGGTAATGGATAATAGCCCTAACCTTTATATATGATTAACACCTCCCATCCTATTTGCTTTAGTATCCTATATCTGAATTGTTTTAACCGGTTGCTTGATCAATCTTTTCCTACACTTAATCCTTTTCAAGTAATAATTTATTTATTTATTTTATGTTTCGTGTTGATTTTCGCTACATTGTCTTTAAAATCAAGAGTATATTGACGTAATGATTTCATTTATATCATATTTTAAAGTTCAAGCTCTTACAGATGAATTCTCAAGCAATGGTGACAGTCCAGAAGAATCAGGAATTGAAAGGAAATCTAACAAAGATAAAACAGATCGAGACTTTGATGGTATGTCAAAGTAAATACATTTTTTGCAAAGGTGTTTGTGCTACTTAAATATTAGATAAGTAGTAATAAATTATAACTGAGATTTTCATAAAACCGTTTCTCATTTCATTAATTTTTGATTTACATTTATTACAAATACATTAAATATTTTTACATTGATATACCCATCATAATATATGTAGTCTGTTGTGTGTTAACTGACAGAAGAATTTTTTTATTCACAATCTTTTTAAAAGATTACGTACGAGTCTATGATGGTTGGGGTCGCTTTCGTAAAAAACAGTGCCGATACCTCAGTCTTGGTCGTAGTGTATCTGTGCTCAAAGTGATTGAACTTTCCTTGAAAGCTTTCCAATTACCTCCAGATGAAGCAAGAGATTATTATCTCGTAGAGGTGAACGAAAAAGGTAGAACTAATTAATACCTATTTATATTTGTGTATATTTTACATTCTATATTGTGAGAATAATTCCATTCTTTGTCAGAACTAAAGCATAAGCATAAACACTATATAACTGTGTCATTTATACAATATTGAACATACCCATACCAAATTATGATATAATACAGCATTGAATTGAAATACAATTATATTTAGCTGATAGAAGTCAATTATTTCTTTTATAACATGATCAACTATATAGGTTACTTTTATCTATCAGAATAGCCTCTGCCAAGGAAGTCTTACTCACTGATTTCTCGTGGCAGGGGTGTTGTTTACGAAATTGAGAGGATGAAAAGCGAAGGTCCGGTGCTTTAACCTAGTTGGTGGATACAGAAAGTTCACCTATGATAATTAGAAAACCCTAATTTAAAAATAGTTCTTTTTATTTATGAAAGGCCCACGAGTAGATCATAATATACAAAAACTAGATATTATAAACCCTTATCCTTCAACCCCACTTTATGTGTACCTCTGTACAATACAATTGTGATGAAGTGATTAAAAACAGTTATTCATTCAATTACTCCTTTGGTTTTAAGGATTTCTAAACTATTAGTAAATATCCTGAAGTCCGAATCGCCCATCATTGGACTATGGTTTAGTGGTCTGGACGTTGAGCGTTCGCATATGAATTGAAGGTCTTCGGTTTGATTTAGTGGGGTAGGGTCGTTGATGCTCACTGCAGGAATATCCCATAGCAGAATGTAAAGCCTTTCACTGTCTATAGGTATTAAATGGTTGTCAATGTATTAATTGTATATCCTTAAATTTGTTCTTATTGTAAATTACACATTGAAACTAGAGATTGAGAATTAAACTAAACAACCATTACAGTTAACAAAGTTCTGTTGGTATAAACCCAAAAGTTTTTCTGTTTACTAAACGTTTTACATGTTGATGGAATTCATGGATAATTTTTTGATTTCATTGACTTGTTAACTACACATTACTATTATTAATACCATCATTATTATTATTATTCAACTCAGATGGAAGTGAGCACAGACTGCATAGCTCTGGTTGTTTTAAATCTCAACTACAATTCGAAACTCGAAGACCACAGATTATAATACGTTCTCGTGATCGCAATCAAGATCGTGAATATATTCAAACATTTCCTGGAACATTAGAGTAAGTTTATTATTCATTATATAAATACTTCATTATGTTTCTATTATCCAATAATACTCACTTTAGATGGCACTGAAACTATAATAAACACGAATTACCGGATTCCAAATAGTGGTTGACTTTTCTACACCAGCTTATTTCAATGTCAGGTGATTCTTCATCAAATTTGCTCTAAAATGTAGTTTTGTTTTCTTTAGGGAAGTCTTCAAATCATACCCGTCTTAATTAATATTTACATGATAATTGATGATTTAGAACTTGACTTGACTGTATGAGTAAACTGAATGTAGTTTGAATGACCACCATTTCTGACTCAAAGCAAATGACTTACTCAAGAGACAGAAGGTGAGAATATCACACAATGAAATACAATTACATTGTATACTTCATATATATGTACGTTTCACTCTTACATTCTGATCAAACACATTCAACATAAAATTATTTGAGCAATATCTAAATAATTTGATCAATGTGAGCAACCGGAAAGGATTACCCAGGACAGAGTTGAATGGAGAATGCTGGTTGCAGGCCTATATATGTATATCAGCTAGTCACTTATCATGAACTCAGAAACTGGCACGGATGTTCGTTGATGCAATTTTTCATACTGCATCAAACATTGAAATAAACATTGCAAAATGATTAACAAAAGGGATTGAAGTAATTTGCTATTAATGATGATGAGGGAGTCTGAACATTGAAGATATAACTGTAAAAAACTGAATGGAAAGGTACGTATGGTGGAATACAGGAATTCATGATCAGGAAAAAGATGAGGAGTAAATGAATCTGCATCATAGTGAATGATGATGAACCATATCACTCTAAGTCTCAATTCACCAATCGCGGCTGCAGAAGGAAGGAATCTACAAACATGACCAAAACGAGCGGTCAAGGATTTGAAGAGCTGATGCTATTTCTTGATTTGGAAGTCCCTAAATTTCTCTCAGCTTGTCTTGTACTCTGGATCAATACCCATCGAGTTAGGCGGTTGTTTTAAGTGATACTCATCAGTTTTTCAAAACATGACCGAAACAATTATATAAAAAGGAAATTACATTTTTAAACATTTCAGTGATTGAAATCAAAAAAGTAACTTCAACGTTTCACTCAGAAAACTCATTCGAGCTCCGAGTCTAAGGTAATCAACAGATGGCCATAAACACATATCTATCTATATCAATTTAGGGGATTTGTGGAGATTGTAGTATTTTAAAAGTTGAATTCACGAGTCAATCTAAGTTAGATCACCATTGAGAACCTGGAAGCACTCGACTACCGTTTCGCGATAGCATGGAACTCCTCAACATTGCACATCCACGATATCTCATGTGAGACTCGAACCCAGAACTTACGATCTCGAGCATGAACGTCTAACCTCCAGATTACTGAACCGGAATCTAACTGTGCTAATATCCAACTTCGATCAATTCATAATCTCGTTCAATTCTTCGCCCATTATATGAGGTGGATAACTTTCTCATACCCGACACGGATTCAACTCCATTGGTCACGCCTTCTCACTAGAACTCTAAGAAATCCATCTTGAAGTCAGTATTTAGTGAGCACATGATTATTATCAATTTAGGGGATTAATGAAGATTGTAATATTTTCAAAATTGAATTTACGAGTCAATCTAATCTAGACCACCATTAAAAACGGCCGTCCAGTGATTCCAGGTTTTCTCTGGTGCTCTAGCTTCAATTGACTCATGATTTCAACTATGAAAATACTAAATCTCCATAAAAAACCCCTTCTGAGCAATGTTTACTGTTTAATATCAAACAAACAATGTATACTCCATTGTTTCTCCTATATTGTACTCAATGATCACTTTATGAATTAGAATTTCTGTTCATTAATTTATATACCTATTTGCTTTTTTTCAATAGTCAATTCACGGATGTTGAATTGTCACCAATACAAATCTCAGTGACACGTGATACCACAGTTCATGATGTTATCTTACAAGCACAGAAAAGATTTGGACTTGAGGTAAGGAAAAAATCACTATTTAGTAACATAGTAATATAAAATAGATGCTTGTTTATGAATTAACTAACTTCTAACAAATATAAATTGTGAATCTCTCATTGAATTTAATGTTCTCCCTAATTACTGAATACCTATTGGTGACGACCCTGTCTGAGAAACACTTTTTCACCTCTCCATCTCTCTCTGTCTACTCTCTGTTAAAGTCAAACTCCTATTAAACACATATAAAAAGAAGACAGACTGTTTAAGTGATAAGTCTTGCTAATTGAACGCTATATTCGAATCCTAAGGTTATCTCGTAACCCTCAAGCTAAATTTACACAGCGGCTTGAACACGAGAGAAAAGGCACAAAATATGCAGGAAGCACTTTACTCCAAAGGTTCATTTATGTACAGAAAATATATAGGTTTTTTATAGTATTTTAGAAGTTTTTGGGTTTTCCTGAAAATTCTGGAATACTACTAAACATAGTAGCAGTGTAGTAATCAACCAAGCAGAAACTCTACATGTGACTTTTCATTTTAGTGATGTTTCTAGCAAAACTTCTAGTCAAACGTTGATTGGATAAAATGCTTCTGAATGTTTCCTGAGCCTTTCTTATCTATTGCGAGAAATTTTCTGGATCACCCCAACATTAAGAAGCTTTATATGTTAAATTATAGTTCAACTTATAGTGATTTATAGATGATCTGAATGGTTTAATTGGTGAACATGTCAGTGCTTGATACTGGTTGACATTATAAAGTTAGTATGTCAAGCGGTACTTGACAGCAATCAGATAGGAAACCTATGTTTAATACCACGGGGTATATGTAAGCAAGGTGTAACTGTTATCTTTGGAGAGTCTATTCTTCCTATAAGATTGAAATCAAAGCATCATTCTCTCTTACTAAATATTTCACAATTGATTTATAACATAAATGCTAACCGCTCATCAATACTAATTTTCATTTATTCCACTTACTTATAACCATTACATTAATTATCTAACTGAAAGGGTAAAATTATTTCATTCCAAATAAATTCACTATTATAAGTAGAGATAATGATGGCTAGCTTATGGAATCCAGAACACCCATTTCGATCCATTTGGAACTCGTCAGCTGGATGTATCTACATCCCAGAGTTAATGTTCACTTCTGAACTCAAACGCAGTAATGTTTGATTCAAATACCATCACATTATCTACATAGCCGCTGAATCCAGATAGTCCTAAAAATCAATTTGAAGATTCAAACAACCAATATAAAATGATCAGAAGGGGTTTTATGGAGATTTAGTATTTTCATAGTTGACAGCGTTAGTCATTTGAAGCTAGACCACCATGGAAAATCTGGAAGCACTAGACAGCCGTTTCGTCCTATGAATGAATCAAATTCACCATTGTTTTAATATAGAATTAAATTTATTGAAGTCAAAAACTTTTTTTCTACTAATCCATCTGAATAATATAAACGTATAAGGAGAAATAACTGATTTACACTTTTATGTTCAAGTATTCTTTCTCCTTTCCATTTTGAATGATTTACTAGACTTCAATTTAATTCTAATCTCTAATCAAGTAGCGAGATATCCGTCTAGCAACCAAAGGACGGGTTTACTGAGTAGCAGTTCGTTCCGTCCTACATTATGGCAGTGAAACATGGGCGATAAGAGTAGAGGATATTCGTAGGCTACTAGTTTTCGATTATAGGTGTTTTCGAAAAAATCGCTGGTATATCCTGGGACCACCGACTAAGTAATGCTGTTTTTAGGAAACGGGTACTAG
Organism: Schistosoma rodhaini; assembly: GCA_944470415.2. Classification (NCBI taxonomy): domain Eukaryota; kingdom Metazoa; phylum Platyhelminthes; class Trematoda; order Strigeidida; family Schistosomatidae; genus Schistosoma; species Schistosoma rodhaini. The sequence goes on along the minus strand of OX104036.1, from coordinate 1,721,668 downwards.
GTAAGGATGGCAAATCGATTGATGAAGTAGTGAAACTTCATCAGTTGAGATGGCCGGGACACGTGTTACGTATGCACAACCACCGACTGCCGCGACGTACAATGCTTTATGGTTTAGGAGTAGGTTGGAAGAAAACTAGGGATGGCCAGACCAAAACGTGGCATAAATCCATGCAGTCGCTGACAAGTGGACTGAGCCATGTTGATAGGTGTAGACTACCTGATTGGGATGCGCAAGATGATATCAATCGATGGTTAGAGACCTTGAGTGACATAGCTCAAAATCGTTTACAATGGCGAAGGTGCATCCACTCTTTGTGCTCTGCAAATTCTAATCCTCTGAATTCTCCATATCCCTTTTTTTCTCTTTCCAAATTTATTTCATTGGATTATACTCCTTGAATAACCTCTTCAAACCCTAGTCTTTCGGATTGCTGCTTATACTCTTACTACTTCTACCACAATGGGATTTGAATCGACAACTGCATCTTTGTGCTAATGTGTTATGGCAACTTGCACTGATGTACGTACGTACGAAGTTCTCCATCGCGCATGACTTACTGACTGACTCAAGTAGCTTGTACATTCGACGAAAACAAATAAATTAGTTTTATATTGTTAAATGAAATGTTATAATCATCCAAGAGATAATCATATATACTTTCAATTTATTTATTTTAGCATTTAGATTCTGGTAGATTTCAATTAGTTGAAACAAATCTAGATCGTGGACTTGTTGAACGTGTTATGTCATCAGGTGAACGACTATGGACAATATTAGAACGTGTTAAACGTGAATCAGTTCGTGCATTACGTTTAACACGTTTTTATTTACAACCAATTGAAGAATCTAAAGGTCCTGTTGTTACTTTATTTGTTGGAAATTTAAAGAAAGGTTTAAGTCAGCGTTTGTATGAACGTATTTTACTTGAACGACTTGGCATAGAGAATAAATGGGATTTTATTGGTAAGTTCTACTTAATTTCGATTTACGATACTTAATGGAGACAGTTAGCAAAATATTATAGTATAATTAGTGAACTAATCTTAGTTAAAACAATCACTGAAAACCAGAAAACACTGCAAAGCTGTTTCACCCTAGTATAGCGCTCCTCAACAGTGAGTGTCCAGTATCCCGTTAGTGATCAAACTGGGGGCTTCTAAATATCTCACGGCAAAAGTTTAACCTTTAAACCATTGGGTCAGTATCCAATATTTTACATTCCGATATACTGGCCAACCAACTTTCAACGCCATTGCCAGGTAGTTAACTCACATGGTTGAACTCCGCTGGTCGTGGTACCTTACTAGAACTCCAGGAATCGCTTTATCTCATCTATTTTTTCCCTTCAGTTCTTTTTATCCATTTAATTGATTTGTCTTCATTATACTGTCTAAAGTCATTATGACTAGAACAAAATGAACTGTAGTAATATCAAAATATATTCTTTTTTTAATCAGTCATATGATAATCGACTATTTATTTGTTCAAAAAATCGTATTTATTTAGCATGTTGATTTTAACTTTGCGCTAATGATGTCGTTCAGAAGGACGATGAAAGCTCGACGACTAAACCATCCAGCTCCATCAAAAACAAAAATGTTTTTTCTAACTTGAGATTTCGATAAATGTGTTGATTTATTCAAACTGAATCATTTATAAAAGATATGATTCACAAAATAGAATGAATTCATTGTGTATTTGTGTTGTATCGATTTCCTGAGTGTTCTGTTAATATTTATTCGTGATTCCCACCAATTAGAGAGGAGTGAATTATCGATCAGAGCAATGATACACAAAAGTCGTATAAGAATTCTTGAGTACGTATCCGTCCTGCGATCTGCCTAGCCCAGCCAGTTAAGTCCACAACACCAATAACAACCTCTGAAATATGAATCATTATTCTCAAACATACAGACAGACCACATCGTACCATAAAATAGAAAGTAACATTTGTACAAGATTAAGTCAAACGTGGTTGTGAATAGGCGGCACAGTCATCAATAGACTGGGTATAACTCAGGAATGGTGAATTGTACAGTAATAGTCTATAGGTCAAAATAAAGCTTATAATAAGAAGGACACTTACTTACTTACACCTGTTACCCCTCATAGAGGAGCATAAGCCGCCCATCAGCATTCTCCATCCAACCCTGTCTTGACCAACCCTTTTCAGTTCTTCCCAATGATAAAGATTTCCATTATATAATTTTGAACAAAATAACGATATGAGAATGGCATTATTTGCAATTAAATTTTTAATAATGTATTCGTATGCATATGTACCTTACGACTCAATGATTACATTGGAGAAGGATTATGTAATAAATAGTGATACATATAGTATTGTGGTGTGGTCTACTTATATACATATAAGTAGTATATAGTGTAGGTCAGACATAGAATGTATTTTGGTAGAAGATCGATGAGGGAAGAACTGAAACGAAGCGCAATCAGTAGGAAAATGCACGAACAATGGAATTAGAGAAGAAACAGTGAAGATTGAGACTATTGGTTGCTAATTTGCAAACTGACTGTCCATTGTATGGTTTTTAGAATTTACTGAGATAGTCTGTAATTTCTGCTCTAATACATTCGATTGTCCGCAACCAGTGTTATGTTCACTACAATATTACCTTTAAGAATACCGTACTGTATGATAGCATAAACATATTTACTGACATAATGAACATACTAACTCTTGAAAAACTAAAGATAATTATCATAAAAAATTATGAAATGAGAAATGTTGTGAATAATTAGTTTAAGTATATAAGTAGTGAGGAAAAATTAAGGAAAAAATGGATAAAAAGTATACAGTAGATCTTATCCATCCAATAAATTAATGAAAATTTAATGAATTTTTTTGAAATTTAGAGATTAGGGTTGTTAGTTCAAATCCTTGTAGCTCCTACTATATGTAGAAGACGAGGTTAAACCTTATTAGTTTGATTACCTATGATCCTTACTCGTGTCTCAAGGTTGTCTTTCAACTTATTTATGTCCTTGATCCACTAAGATCCTTATTAAAACTTTGTGATGGTAAAAAATTAGTTTATTACCGTGCAACAGACTTTTGATATGACGTGGCTAATTAATTCTCTATGTTGAAGCTGACGGGCTGCGCAGACTACTTTCTCCATGAACATATGATAAAAAAAAACGAAAAGACAGTGTTAAAAATCTTTTTTTATCTGAATATCCTTTAAGTCAAAAAGATAAATCATTAAGTACATAAATAGCTAAGCGGCAATGCGCAATAATTTTAAAAAAATACGCAGTTCATCTACTAAACTAAAGCTTACTGTTATAGGAGTAAAGAAAACACATGAACCAACTGTTATTTATAAGCAAAGATGGATAGTGGCGAGCAGTGGAATCCAGGATGCGTGTTTCTTCCCATTTGGGACTGGTCAGCTGGATTTACCAACCGCTGAGACAGACTTATCAATTGCAGTCTTAAACATCAGTGGGAAGATTCATACAAACAATACTAAGTGAATTTCAACTGTTATTTATTTTGCAACAAAAATTATGGGAAATAATGTTTCGAAAAATAGGTTACATAGTTTATCATTCTTCCTTATTCCTCTTGTTAGAGCAATTAGGAAAATTTGAAAATTTAAAGTAAATCGATCTAAATACTTTGGTTTCATCTATTACGTGACCATCATTGACGAAATAGTATAGCTGATTGATCTTGTTAGATCAGCATCATATTATCTATCGTTAAATGGCTTCATTATCTCTGTATTAGCAGAAAAGATGATGCTACAAACTAATAAAGGACTTTCAATAGTGTAATAAGAAGATGAAGATGTGATGAGGTATTAGCGCAATACATTTCGAATCAATCTGATCACATATAATATACTAGTTAAGAACATTTAGATATAAAAATAAAAGGTCAACTAGACTGGAAATGGGGGTTAATAATAGACAAGGATAATAATAATAATAATACAAATAATGTGAAAATAATTCTAAACCTAATCACTCTGGGTAATAAGCTAATATTACCAGGGTAGATTTAAGGAGAGAACAAACTGTTTTCGAATACACAAAGGGCGGTTTGAATTTTCGTATGGCTAAGGCTTCAATAAACCTCAGTATACTTACTCCCTTTTACACTTTTATACAACACCACAAAAGCCGAGTTAAGATCAATCTTATGACCTGTTTCGATCATATGTTTAGCAATAGAGGATGATGGATGTTCATCCTCTACTCTTTTCGGGTAATTTGATTTTGTTTGTTTCTGCAACCATTTTGGTACATGTTCACATACCCTAGTTTTCAGATGACGATTGCTCCTCCCTATGCATGTTTGACCACACACATATTCAAATTGGTAAACGCAGTGGGATGTGACACAATCGTTTTCATGTCTTTTAGGTTTTGGAATGAAGCATGGACCTCGTTCTTTCTTTGATAATGACCTTCGCTGCACAATACGTTTTATTGATGACTGATTTAAGCCTTTATTTCAATAAAAAAGCTATTTGAATCACCTCTAAATGGTAAGATGATGTAGACAGGCTTTTTCTCCACCAAAGCTACAGTAGATCTCACTGTGCCATGAACTTTCCATCTATTGATAAATTTAGGTGGATAATCAAATGTATTGCGCTAATATATCATAACATAGTTCTGTTAATCTTCGTCTTCTCATTATCGAAATTTATCAAAGGGAGTAATTGCTTTAATAAAGGACTGTCAAATATCATATGGGATGAATGAATGTTTCCAAAGTTGAAATCATGAGTCAATTGAAGCTAGACCACCATGGAAAACCTGGAAGCACTGGATGGCCGTTTCGTCCTATTGTGGGACTCCTCAGCAGTGCACATCTACGATCCCGCACTCGCGAGATTGGAACCCAGGACCTACCAGTCTCGAGTCAGGGAGCTGGCATGCAAGGGTGTTAATGTCTAACTTCAACCGATCCACGAAATTTTTGAGCAACCATTCACCAATTGTCTTCAGTGAGTTGTTATCTCACAACAGACCTGGTTGAACTCCACTGGTCACTGCTTCCCACTAGAACTCTAGGACATGTATCTTAAAGTCAGTCACTAGTGAGCATATGATTATAATCAGAGGGAGTTTTGTGGAGATTTCAGTATTTTTCAAAGTTGATATCATGAGTTGATTGAAGCTAGACCACCAGGGCTCTGGCACGAAACTGATAGGTCCTGGGATGGAATCTCGCGAGTGCGGGATCGTGGATGCGCACTGCTGAGAAGTCCCTTAATAGGACGAAACGGCCGTCCAGTGCTTCCAGGTTTTCCATGGTGGTCTAGCTTCAATTGACTCATGATTTCAACTTTGAAAAAATACTGAAATCTCTACAAAACCCCTTCTGAATATTTTCAATTTAGTGTCCTTTTAAAAAAGCTTATTGGTTACTTCCATAGTCAACCTAAATAACCTTTTCTCTTATTATTTCTTTAATTTTTTTTATTTATAGAAGTGATCTATTATGATTTTGGTAGTTTAGTATTAGTTTATTTGAATGCAGAACGTGCTGATGAAGCATATCATTTATTGAAACAAAGTACATTTGAAGATCGTCCAATTTTAGTTATGATATTACCTAGACTTAAACCAAGTAAATTACCAGATGATATAAAACCTTTATTAGTATTAGTTAATGTTAAATCAGGTGGATGTCAAGTAAGTTAAGATTTTTGTATGTTTTAAAAAAAATTCATTTGGATCATTTTTTTCACTTTGTATTGTTTGTTTGAATCTTCCAATTGATGTTTAGGACTGCAACTGGTCAGTCCCAGAGTGAACATCAACAAGTCTGAGATGTAGGTACATCCAACTGACGAGTCCCAAATAGGACGAAACGCGCGTCTAACTAAACACTATCCATCTTTGCTTACAAATATTGTTTTTGTTTCTATACATTGGAGAACTAAGATCGTAATCATTTTGGTTTACATATATTTAATGTGTCTCAACTTAATCAACCTGTGGTGTGGTGCTTCTCTATTCTTTCACTTTGAAAAAAGCTATAATACAAATCTCAAGGGTACATGAAATCAGAAGGTAAAGAGAAGCTGCATTTACAGTTTATTATTAAATGACGCAGGCCATAAAGCTATAAGCACATGAGTAAGTATTAGTAAGCAAACGTAAGCAATTACATAGACAAATTTATATAGTTGAAAGCATTAATCAATTGAAGCTAGACCACCATGGGAACTTGGAAGCACTGGACGGCTCTTTCGTCCTATTGTGGGACTCCTCAGTAGTGCGTATTCACGACCTCGACAAATTTATAGTCAAATTTTATAAGGACACAGCAAGACCAAACAAAAGCTAATAATAGGATTTGAATGCATGCATACATGAGGAGGAAGATGAGTGATCGAATGATAGTTAAGCAATCAACGTTTTGGCTAGAATCTGTCATGTGCTCTAGTGATCATAACAGTACACAGATATATGCAAATTGTTACTATCCAAATTAAAATGTCTGTTAAATAAGTGAATAAAAATGGGCTTAACCAAAATTAACCATAATCGAAATCGGGTGTAGGATAGTTACCATAATACTTTAGGAATCACTTTCTATTTGTGATAATATACTTGTCTTATCTCTTTTATCATTATCAAAAGGGGGTTTTTGTGGAGATTTAGTATTTTCATAGTTGAAAGAGTTAGTCAGTTGAAGCTAGACCACCATGGAAAACCTGAAAGCACTGGACGGCCGTTTAGTTCTATTGTGGGACTCCTCAGCAGTGCGCATCTGCGACCTCGCCTCCGAGATTCGAACCCAGGACTTACCAGTCTCGCGCCAGAGCGCTTAATCGATTATTATTGTTTAAACCATCTATGTGAACCTTCAGTTACTTTATCATATTTAAACTTTAGTTGTTTTTACGAATCCAGTTCATCGACAATGCTAGACATCGTAAGTGGTTGGTTTTTTTATCAATACAGTAGACCCAAGGTTAGCTTGACCTTCAATCATACTTTATATATTCATAACATCCATTGAACCTCTAAATACACATGAAAAGAAGTTCTATATAATCCATTTTTTACAAAAAAAGATTTTACCCTGACGACAATAAAAAAGGAACTTCGGAAAATGTAAAGGTAAAAAGAGAATGAATCCATTACTATCTAACATTAATAAGATTTTCTAATAACAAAAATTAAGATTGTTATTGGTATCACCTGTATAAAAGTGAATGTCACACTTAATAATGCTTTGGGACTCGTCAGCTGGATGTACCTACATCTTAGAGTTGACGTTTACTCCTGAATTCAAACGCAGTAACGTTCGATTCAAATGTCACCATATTATCCACGTAGCCACTGAGTTCAAATAGTCACTAGATTGTGAGCAGAATGAATTCAGTTCAAAATATTACTACGTCACTTAAAACCACCTTTTATTTTACCGTAAATACCTACAATAGATCTTTCAAGAGCCTTTTTCTTTTTAAGAAAAATTGTTTTCACTGACTTGTTACATTTTACCTTGAGATTAATTGAGTGAAATATTTGTATCTTATTATTTGTATAAAGAAATGATAATAAGTCTCCTAGAAAACAAAAGTAGTTCGTCCTGTAATAAAGCGTTATTGGTTTGAACACATAATTATTGAATTTCATAGTCTATGTCACGAAATGATCTTCGTCATACAACCATTAATAACCAGGAAACGCTGAATAGCTGTCTCGTCTTAGTATGAGACTGTTAGGCAGTATGCTTCCCTCGAGATCTGAAGGTCATAGGTCTAACTTAGATCACTCGTCAGCGTAAACTATGAAAATTTTTTATCATCACTTAGTATAATGAGTTATTCTCCTGGATTTTTTTCTTGAAAGGGTGCCGATTTAATCACTTCATTTCGAAAACTGTTAAATCCTCATCAAGTTTTCAATTTGGATTATGGTGGTCCCCTACCAGGTTTACATTGTTTTCGTCATTTAAAACAATTTAAAATACTTGTATGCGGTGGTGATGGTACAGTTGGATGGGCACTTTCATGTTTAGATAACGTTGGTCAAGATGCTGCATGTCCTACACCACCTATGGCAATTCTACCACTGGGTACTGGTAATGACTTGGCACGAGTTTTACGCTGGGGTTCCGGTTATACTGGTGGTGAAGAGCCTTTAACTATACTGAAGTAAGTTAAATGCCACAAAAAGCCCTTGAAATTTTCGAATGATATAGATTTTAATTTATTAATATGACTAAATGATAACTATTTATTTCTAATAGTTTTTATTTTTATGACAAAACCTAATTTTTGATTAGAAGCTTCTTATCATCTTGGCTGGTATTTCTCTAGCCAACACCTTAAAAACTATTACAGTGTTTAGTCCACTTGATATCGGCTGCCTATATCCCCATTAAATTGAAAGGGTCTCTCAACTGGGTGAGTATCAATTCGTTGAAATCTTAAAACCTTGCTATAAAAATTTAACTACTTATTAGTAGCATAAAATATTTCTGGAAAATATAACTTTTGGATGAGTTTGTTTCTAACCTGTCTTACTTACTTACTTTCGCCTGTTACTCCAAACGGAGCATAGGCCGCCGACCAGCTTTCTCCAAACCACTCTGTCCTGGGCTTCCTTTTCTAGTTCTATCCAGTTCTTGTTCATTCTTCTCATGTCTGTCTTTATTTCTCGGCGTAATGTGTTCTTTGGTCTTCCTCTTCTCTTTTGACCTTCACGATTCCATGTGAGGGCTTGTCTTGTGACGCAATCAGTTGATTTCCTCAAGGTGTGCCCAATCCACTTCCAGCGCTTCTTCCTGATTTCTTCCTCCACTCGATGGAATCTGGTTTGTTGTCTCCCACAGTAACTTGTTGCTGATAGTGTCTATCCATCGGATCCGAAGTATCTTGCATAGACAACTGTTAATAAACACTTGTATCTTCTGGATAATGGCTTTCGTAGTTCTCCACGTCTCCACCCCATACAGTAGGACTGTCTTGACATTTGTATTGAAAATTCTAACTTTGGTGTTGGTTGACAATTGTTTTGAGCTCCAGATGTTTTTCAGTTGTAAGTATGCTGCTCTTGCTTTGCCGATCCGCGCCCTCACATCTTCATCTGATCCACCATGTTCATCAATGATGCTGCCCAGATATGTAAACGTTTCCACATCCTCCAAAGCTTCTCCGTCAAGTGTAATTGGATTGGTGCATATTGTATTGTATCGGAGAGTCTTTATTTTCCCTTTGTTTATATTGAGACCTACTGCTGCTGAGGCTGCTGCTACACTGGTCGTTTTCTCCTGCATTTGTTGTTGCGTTTGTGATAGAAGAGCCAGATCATCCGCGAAGTCTAAATCGTCAAGCTGCATCCTGCCTGTTCACTGTATCCCGTGCTTTCCTCCAGATGTTGACGTCTTCATAATCCACTCGATGACCAGGAGAAAGAGAAAGGGTGAGAGTAAGCAACCTTGCCTAACACCAGTCTTTACCTCGAATGAGTCGGTGAGTTGTCCTCCGTGGACGATTTGGCAGTTTAGTCCATCAAAGGAGTTCCATATGATATTGACTATTTTCTCAGGCACGCCGTAGTGTCGAAGAAGCCTCCATAGTGTCGTCCTGTCCACGCTATCAAATGCCTTCTCGTAGTCGATGAAGTTGATGTAGAGTGATGAATTCCATTCGATTGATTGTTCCACAATGATACGTAGATTTGCGATTTGATCTGTGCACGATCTATCCTTACGAAATCCAGCTTGTTGATCTCGAAGTTGTGCGTCCACAGAATCCTTCATCCTGTTTAACAATACTCGGTTGAAGACTTTTCCTGGTATTGAGAGGAGAGTGATGCCCCTGTAGTTGTCGCACTTGCTAAGATCACCTTTCTTTGGTATTTTGATCAGAAGCCCTTTTTTCCAGTCTGTTGGTACTTGTTCTTCGTCCCAAATCTTACTGAAGAGGATATGTAGTATCTTGGCAGTTGCTGCTACATTTGCTTTCAGTGCCTCTGCCGGGATGTTGTCTGGTCCCGCTGCTTTGCCACTCTTGATTTGTCTAATGGCCATGCTGATCTCTTCAATTGTTGGTGGGCCGACATCGATTGGGAGGTCTGTGGGTGCTGCTTCGATGTTGGGTGGGTTCAGTGGAGCTGGTCGATTCAGGAGTTCTTTGAAGTGTTCTACCCACCTGTTTCGTTGTTCTTCAATGTCGGTGATTACTTTGCCTTCCTTGTTTTTCACTGGTCTTTCTGGCTTACGGTAATTTCCAGCAAGTTTCCTTGTTGTATCATACAATTGTCTCATGTTTCCTTCTCTTGCAGCCTTTTCCGCTGTCGTTGCTAAATCTTCAACATATTTACGTTTGTAGGTTCTGATGCTCCTCTTCACTTGCTTGTTTGCCTCTGTGTATTCGGCTTGTGCCTTGGCTTTTTCCGCTCTGGTTCGGCTGATATTGATTGCTGCCTTCTTGTTCCTTCTTTGTTATCCAGTGTATCAACAGTGATCCATTCCTTGTGGTGGTGAGTTTTGTTGCCTAGAACCTCCTGACATGTTGAAACGATTGCCTCCTTGATACCTTCCCAGTTGCTCTCCATGATAGTCCCCTCTCCATTGAGTAGATCATGAAAGGCCTGGAACCTGTTGCTGAGGGCTATGTTGAATTTGTTGAGTTTGTCAGCATCTCGAAGAAAGGCCGTATGAAACTTTTGTGATGTTGTCCGCGCCGTTGTCCAGTGCTTCTTGAGTTTTAGTTTCATCTTGGCGACCAGCAAATGATGATCGGATGCTATATCAGCTCCTCTTCTGGTTCTCACATCCCCCATCGTCCTCCTGAACTTTTTGTTGATGCAGATATGGTCGATTTGATTCTGTGTAGTGTGATCCGGTGAAATCCAAGTGGCTTTGTGTATGTTGTTGTGTGGGAATATGGTGCCACCTATGACCAGTTTATTGAAGGCACATAGGTTTGCAAATCTCTCACCGTTTTCGTTCCTTCCTCCCAGTCCATGTTGTCCCATGACGTCTTCGTATCCAGTGTTGTCCATTCCAACCTTAACATTGAGATCTCCCATCAGAATGGTCGGGCCTTTGGTTGGGCACTTCTCGAAGATCGAATGCAGCCTATCGTAGAATTGGTCTTTAGCGTCTTCATCGTAGTCGTTGGTCGGCACATAGCATTGAATGACATTCATTGTAATGCCCTCTCTCTTTGTTTTGAAGGAGGCTTTGATGATCCTTGGTCCATGAGATTCCCATCCTATAAGTGCATTTTGTGCTTTTCTGGACAGCATCAATGCAACTCCTTGTGTATGTGGGGCATTTTCTTCTTCATGACCGGAGTATAACAGAAGTTCTCCTGAAGACAGTCGTTGTTGTCCAACCTGCGTCCAATGCGTTTCACTGATTCCAAGCACCTCCAGGTTGTATTTTCTCATTTCTGCAGCAATTTGGAAGACTCTTCCGGTCTCCCACATTGTCCGGACATTCCATGTACCTATAAAAATTGTCGCTGTGGTTGTAAGAAGGTTCATCGGCCTCATGACTTCCGAATGAACTCGGCTTTCATCATGAGACGTCATAATTATTCCTTCTACTCCCAGGGCAGAGTTTAAATGGTTTGAATGATTTTTTCTGGTTAGCGTTTTTTTAGCGAGTTGATTTTCTACGGGATGGGGTCGCTAACCCCATGCCCAACCCTCCTCCTTTACCCGGGCTTGGGACCGTCAGCAACCCCCAGAGGAGCTAAAGGCGGAGTTTTCTAACCTGTCTACTATTTGTTTAATGTATCTATTTTATGTAAGATTGATTCAGGTTAAATCATATGTACTGCTTTCATTATACGTTTCCTTGAGTCAGTCTAATAAAACCCCAACCATCTTTATGTGATTTGATTGCTTCGTCAGTGTTATTCATTTAATCATTTCTAAATTGATGATAATGAATAAAGATACATGATACTGGGTTTATAAGTTAAATTGATAAACTGCCTGGAATTAAATGAAGTGTTTCTTTTAAAGAAGACTTGAATCGGCATAACTCTTTTAATTAAAAACATGTTTAAGAATACAAGTTATTGACTAGGTCGACTCTAACAAGGTGTTCGTCATATAGTATATTTGCTAGATAAGGTATTGTAGAGCTTTTATACCATTGCCTTCGTGCATAGATTCCAATATATTGACGTCTCGTTCTACCAGAAGATAAACGAGGTGAAATATATGAATGAAGTGGATGACTAATATCTGATCACACCTGTTAGGAGTTTGCAAGACTTAAGATGTCTATCCGCAACCATATTAATAATGGCTCCAAAAGATTCACCGCACACCCTGCTAACTGCCTTCAGCATTCTCCGTAATACAGCAAGGTCTTTTCACAAAAGCTCGGAAGAGGATAATAGAAAACATGGGTAATATGCAAGTATCGACAAATCGTAAATGTCGTATAATCCCAAAAGCATGCGACCTCTTTATGTAGTAAGTGAGACGGGAAACTTCACTCATTTACAATAAAAAATGAGAAGACCAAGAGATGTCAGAGGAAAAACTTAAATCATTTACATTATAAAACTTACTTACTAGCTTAGAACTTAGCACAAATACTCATGAGTTTTAAATGGTACACCATATCAGTATAGTCAAATAAAATTATCATGGTAAGATTTTTTGGAATAGTATACTCTTACTACTTCTACCACTATGGGATTTGAATCGACAACTGTATCTCTGTGTTAATGTGGTATGGTAACTCGAACTGATGTACGTACTTACGAAGTTCCACGTTGTGACTGACTGACTGAGAGTTAGTTATATTATCATGTAAGGTAGCCAAAAGATTTTTCTCATTCATTAGATGTATAAAATTTGTCATTAATTGTCTTGACAGATTTTCATTTTCTTGAAGAATTCTACCTCATTCTACCCTTTTTTGTCTTTTCATTGTTGTTGTTGTTGTCGTCGTCGTTATTGTTAATAGAGATGTTGTTGAAGCAGAAAATATTCGTTTAGATCGTTGGACTGTTGTAATCAAACCAGATCAAGCTGAAAAAGATGCACAAAAGAAACAATTACAAATTGAAGCTAATTCATCAAATACAAATGAAGATTCTAGTCGGATATTTGTTATGAATAATTATTTTGGTTTAGGTATAGATGCTGATTTAAATTTAGATTTTCATATGGCACGTGAAGAGAATCCAGCTAAATTTAATAGCAGGTATAAGTTAAATTTTTCTCTTTTTATTTCTATGTTGAACTTCGTTGAAATCATGAACTAATCGATCTTAGCAAAGATGGATAGTGGCTAGCAGTGGAATCCAGGACGCGCGTTTCGTCCTATTAGGGACTCGTCAGCTAGATGTATTGGGTTCGAGTCCTAGAGTGAACATCAACTCTGGGATGCAGGTACATCCAGCTGATGAGTCACAAATAAGACGAAACGTGCGCCCTGGATTCCACTGCTAGCCACTATCCATCTTTGCTTATAATGCTTGTGAATTAGGTCTATATCGAGGCAATACGCACAGTATGCACATATATGCCAATTAGAGATTGACCAGTTGCAGTCCTAAAACATCAATGGGAAGATTCAAACAGACAATACTAAGTGAATTTCGGTTTTGAAAGTGTTAAATTTCATTGAAATCATGAACCGATCAATCTTAGGTTATCATTCATGACCTGGAAGCCGTGAACGGCCGTTTTTTCTTAGTAGGAAACTTGTCAAATATGCGCACTGACGGTCTGGCATGCAGGACGTGGAACCAGGACCTTCGGTCTCGTGCACAAACGCTTAACCTTAAGATCATTGAGACGGTATCTAACGATGTTAATGTATATGAACAATCAATCCATAGTTTTCAGCGATCATCACATGTTAACTCCACTAGTTACGGTTTCCCACTAGAACTCTAGAAATTTTCTCTCGAAGCTAATCACTAGTGAGCACATGATAATTTCCAGTATGGACTTATAGAGATTTTGAATTTCACTGAAATCATGAATCGATCTAATTTATTTTAGTCTATCCCTTTTTTTATTCAACAAGTGAGAGAGTTAAGTTCATGAAGGTTTGATTAGATTCAATAAAAGGATTTTGAATGTGTTGTATTCTCTAGGTTATATGATTTATTTGTAAAAGTTTCCATCATTTCCTTAGACAATATTATCATCAGTTGAAGCTGAAAGATGTACTGAGTTGTTTTTAATTCTATTGAAGTGACTATCCGATTATTTAGTCAAGAAAAAATTTATTTAACTATTCACATTAATTGTAAAAAAGGACAATCAGTCAGTGATACTTACTTACTTACGCCTGTTACTTTCAATGGAGCATAGGCTACCGACCAGCATTCTCCAAACCACTCACTCTGTCCTTCCACTTCCTCTCTAGTTCTACCCATTTTTTGTTCATTCTTCTCATGTCTGTCTCTATTTCTCGGCGTAATGTGTTCTTCGGTCTTCCTCTTTTCCTTTGGCCTTCAGGATTCCATGTGAGGGCTTGTCTTGTGACGCAGTTGGGGGACTTCCTCAATGTGCGTCCTATCCACTTCCAGCACTTCATCCTGATTTCTTCCTCCTCTGGATGGAATCTGGTTTGTTCTTTCCTACACAGGATACAACACCTGCAAAGAAACAGTTTCATTTTAATACCATAAATAGTCCTTACATCTTCATTATTCTTAATGTTCTTTCGTAATCAGTTTACCCTTGAATATAAAACTTTAACTGACACAACAAATCTCTGTGTTAAAAAAATCGAAAATATTAATCAGAAAAATACAGCAATCTACTATCTAATCCATAACTGCCTACTACCTAGCTGAGTAGACAACGCAATGACGTTTGAAGCGGAAGGTACTGGGTCCAAGTCACAGAGTGAACGTCCACTCTGAAATGCAGGTACATCCAGCTGACTAGTCCCAAATAGGAAGAAACTCGTGTCCTGGATTCCATTGCTAGCCACTATCGATCTTTGCTTATTTTGTGCTTTATTTGAAAAAACTTTATTCATGATGCCATTGTGTTATATGCATCTCTTAATAGTTGTCAGGTTAAATTCATAATTTTTATATACTAATCTTATTCAAAATTTAAGTGATTTATAATATTATAGTTGAAATCACGAATCATTTGAAGCTAGACCAACATTGAAAACCTGGAAGCAGTAAGTGGTTGTTTCGTCCTACTGTGGGTCTCCTCAGCAGTGCGCATCCAAAATCCCGCCTCACCAGTTTCGAACACAGGACCTATTACTCTCGCGCGCTGAAGGTTTAACCTCTGAACCAATTAGCCGATCGGCATTTAATTGTGGTAATGTCTAACTTCAACCGATCCACGAAATCGAGCGACACATCCACCATTGTCTTCATTGTGTTACTATCTTAGAACAGACCTGGTTGAACTCCACTGATCACTGCTTCTCATTAGAACTCCAGGAAATATCTCTTGAAGCCAGTCACTTTATAATATATATTATAATCAGCAATAACTTACACAATCACAGTACACATGACAAATGAAGTTAATTTTTCCAATTGTCTACAATATATAGTCACATATTGAAGAATAGTAATTTTATGACTTAGTTGATGATGTATATACGTGTGTGTGTGTTCACATATCAACTTATTGATGAATTAGTGTTGAATACAACTAAGTATACCTTATACAAATCTCACTGTAAATTAATAGTATACTCAGTTGTCTGATTGAGTCGAATAAATCCATATCAGTAGACTTTTGTTATCTCATTAGGCCTCGTCAAATCCCAAGGTTTTACTACCATGCACAAGTCATTTAATTATTCCTCAGATATAACAGTGACAGTTATAACACTAAATTACCTAAATTCATCATATCTAGTCACTTGAATGAAAGTGACTATATTAACTGACTTTACGAATAGAATTTACTCAGTACCAAATGACCAGATAATAACTACCATTTGTTAAGCTTTCGCGTGCGAGAATGATAGGTCCTGGATTCGAATCTCGCCAGGCGAGATCGTGGATGCGCACTACTGAGTAGTCCCACAATAGAATGAAACGGCCATCCAGTGCTTCCAGGTTTTCCATAGTAGTCTAGCTTCAATTGACTTATGATCTCAATTATAAAAGTATAGTCGTTTAATGATAACATGTTCACCTACTAGATATGAAGATCGTGTTTTATCATTTCTTTTCTCCCTTTCTTTTCTCTCTTTTAACATAACCTACCTATTAGAATTCATAATAAAAGTGTTTATTTAAAAATGGGTTTACGTAAAATGGTTAATCGTACAAAATGTAAAGATTTACATCAAAATATTATTGTTGAAGTAGATGGTCGTCAATTAGATTTACCACCATTAGAAGGTGTAATTATATTAAATATTTTATCATGGGGTGCTGGTGCAAATCCATGGGGTGTTGAAAAAGATGATGCATTTACAACTCCAACACATTTTGATGGTCAATTAGAAATTGTTGGTGTTACTGGTGTAGTACATATGGGACAAATATTTTCTGGTTTACGAACTGGTATTCGTTTAGCACAAGGTGGTCATGTAAGAATATCATTTTCATTTTATTTATATTTTCATATTACTTGTTTATGATATCAGTTTCCTTTCAAAGTTTTATCCACACAATGTACTTCGGCTTTTTTCATATATGACTATATTGTAATGTATGAATAGGTAACTGATGGAAGATTAAGATCATTCATCTTATGTACTGAATTCATTTAAATAAAGTATTATGTGAACAGAGATGGATAGTGGTTAGCAGTGGAATCCATGACGCGCGTTTCGTCCTATTTGGGACTCGTCAGCTGGGTGTACCTCCATCTCTGGGACTCAAACAAACAATACTAAATGAATTTATTTTGTGGACAATTTCAGTGCTACCCCGTGTTTAAGAATTATCTAGCTAAATGATAAAACTTGGTAAATACCACCTATAAAAGTTTTTCGCTTTACAATAATACATACTCATAATGCAAAAAGCTTCATATTTCCGAACAAAAAGTAGTTTTACTGTTGATCATAGATTACGCCTGAGCTTTCCTTGCCTCATATCATTTATTCATAAATGTAAAGTGGTTATTATAACTGATTGGTTGTTAAATAGACAATCAAAGATCTCTTGTAAGAAGTGGTTACGTAATCCTGAACTAGCTTAAAACATACAATTAATGTTTATTATTCGTCAATAGTAGTGTTATATTCCGTGGATAATTATGAATGGTAACTTTGTAAACTATTTATGGACCAATATGATATGAATATTTCCTATTGTATAATTGTTAAGTAACTAAAGTATCCATATTCGTGTCCCTTTTATTATAAGCTTCATTTTGATTTATAAACTATTATTACACGATTTACCATTCTCGAGTTATCCCCAGTCTATTGACTACTTTTCCCCCCATTCACAGCCACTTTTGACCAAATCTTGTACAAATGTTATTTCCTATTTTATGGTACGATGTGGTCAGTTGGTTTGGTATATAATCCCAGTATGTTTGAGAATAATGATTCATGTTGCAGAGGCTGTTATTGGTGTTATGGACTTAACTGGCTGGGCTAGGCAGAAAGCAGGGACTGATAAATGCTCAACACTGCTCATACGGCTTTTGTGTATTATCGAACGATCAATAAATTCACTGCTCTCTTATTGGTAGTATTATAACTTCATATTATAAAACAGGGCACGCACTTAATCGATATAATAGTGTAGTGTGGTCTACTTATATACATATAAGCAGTATATGGTGTTGGTCAGACATAGAATGTATTTTGGCAGAAGACCGATGAGGAAAGAACTGAAACAAAGCGCAATCGGTAGGAAAATGCACAAACAATGGAATTAGAGAAGAAACAGTGGAGATTGAGACTATTGATTGTTAATTTGCAAATTAACTGTCCATTGTATGGTTAGTGAGATAGTCTGTAATTTTTGCTTAAATACATTTGATTGTCCCCAGTCGTGTCCTGTTCACTACAAAAGTAATAAACCAATCGATCATTTTCACTTAAGAACAAACTTATTCACAAATAACTAACCTATTCAATCGTCTTCAACAAGATAATGAATCTTTTAAAAAGATGATGAACTAAATGCTGATGTCTTTAATTTTTGTTTGTCATTGTTATTATGTTATATAGATAAGAATTACAGTAAAATGTGATATCCCAGTACAAGTTGATGGTGAACCATGGATTCAACCACCTGGTCAAATTATAGTTTTACGCTCAGCCTTAAAAGTAAACAAAATACCTTTATTTTTAAAAAAATTATTGCAAATGATAAAAATATTAATTGAGCATATTCTTTGTGTGTATCCGTTTAGATGTCAATTCATTTGTACATTTTTCACTATTATAGTCCCAATGTAGAACAAAACGGCCTTCTAGTGCTTCCAGGTTTTCCATGGTGGTCTAGCTTCAATTGGCTAATGTATTCAACTATATAAAATTACTAAAATCTTCACAAAACCACCTTCTGATATTATAGTTTGATTAATTCTTCAATATAACTTACTAATTTTTCATTAAACATAACTCTTGGTAGTAATATCACTTTCCTTACAATGTCTACATTATCTTGACTTTAGATAAATTATACTATTAAATTTCAAATGTATTGGTGTTAGGTGTAGACTACCTGGTTGGGATTCGCGAGATGATAGCAATCGATGATTAGGGGCCTTGAATGACATGGCTCAAAATCGTTTGCAATGACGAAGATGTATCCACTGTTTGTGTTTTGCCAAATTCTAATCTTCTGAATTCTTCATGTCTCTATCTTTCACTCTTTCCAAATTTAGTTCACTGGATTATACTCCTTTAATGACATCTTCAAACCATGATCTTTCAGATTACTGTTTATACTCTTACTACTTCTACCACTATAGGTTTTTAAATCGACAACTGCATTTCTGTGTTAATGTGGTATGGCGACTTAGACGGATGTACGTATGTACGAAGTTCTACGTTGTGACTGACTGATTAATGGTAAGACAGTTGTCACTGGCGGTATCAGATGTTTAGTGCGCTACATTCTAAAATTTATTAGAAATGTCAACTATTGAGACTTTATCTACCGATCCAATGATAATAATCTCTCATTATATATTTAAAAAGTTACTTCTTGATATCACTGAATAATTTGTTAATTCTCTATCAATTGTTACTATGAAGCGTTATTAAATTTTCTTCTAAACATTTATCTTTTCATTCTTCAAAATGATGGCAATACTTTGACTTTTAAATACTCACTCATATTAAACCTTACTTACAGTTTATACATCTTGAATTCAGTTTTCAAACTGTTTTCTTAACAAAAGATGGATAGTGGCTAGCAGTGAAATCCAGGTTGATGCGCGTTTTGTCCCATTTAGGACTCGTCAGCTAGATGTACCTGGATGTACCAAATGCTTGCTTGACTGTTGTTAAACAGTTGCAGTTTTGGAGTTCAGGAGTTCATTTTTTAATCAATAAATCACCTACTTACACCTGATGAAATTTGTTTCTATTTTGCAACCAAACAGTATCATTCACCTTCACATAAAAAAGCCTGCATGAAACTGCACTCTGTAATTAAGTTACAATGAACTACTTGTATACAGGGTACATCATAATTTTCATCGATTTGTTAAAAAATCGTATCTAATTAGTACGTTGAGGGTGGAGTTAAAATACAAATCCTTCAAATGTCCTGGTACAGCCGAGGGTGGGGAGAATCAGTTCTCCCTCTCCAAATGCTGTCACATGACCACTTGCATACAACTACTGACAGAGAAGACCTAATCACGAAATTAAGAGGACAAATAGCGAATGTCCGGTGCTTTAACCTGGTTGGTAGACGCTGAGGGTCCATCCAGGGGAGTTGGAAAACCCTCATTCCAAACCAATGGTGTTTATGAGGTCCATGATCCTAAGGAAATAAATGGCTCATGAACCTATTGTTGGTCACTAGCTATCATGGGACTGCATCTCCTTACGTTGATTTAGTGCCTTGTGGATTAGACCTTTAGATCAAAGGCTCGAGGTGTGGCCACCTATGAAAACCACCTACTTCGGTTTTGACACCTGGGCAATATCAAAGCCCACACACAAATCGAATGATTTATGTGGCCCATATGTATTTGGTGCCTCTTTGTACCAATGTTTATGTGTTTAAATAAATAAATATGAATCTCTTGCAATATACCATAATGACTTGTTTAATTACCTTATTCTAAATGTATGAAAATTGGACATTACTTTATTGTCATTTCAATGTTTAAGATTTCATATCTACGCCAAAAGATTCAAAGCTTTCTTAATGTTCTTAATACATCTCAATAATGACTATCAACTGTAGACGTATAGTAGGAGTTTAAAACTTTATACTGATTCCTTCTTATGAAAGTGAACTAAAATTTCATACCTTATAGCCTAGATATTGTATTTGTTAGTCAATAATATTACTCCAAATAATGAAGAACGGAACTTCAACCTTCGTATTATCTGGCAAAAAATGTCTCATTTTTATATGATGTAAAATATTTTACAACTTCCATGAGCTGACAACCGATCATTTTATGAAAAACATCATATGTATAAGTTATTAACTTGGAATGTAACATCCTATGGGATGAATTCTAAATTGAAAGGAATATATCCATTATCATACCTACTTACTTACGCCTGTCACCCCCTCATACAGGAGCACAGTCTGCTGACCAACAACCTCCAACCTGCTCTTTCCTAGGATCTTCTTCCCGGTTCTTGTCAAATGCTATTCTTTTTGTTTTTGATGTCTGCCTCGAATTTCCGACGCAGTGTGTTCTTCGGTCTATCCATTTTCATTTTACCTTCAGAATTTCAAGTTAAGACCTGCCTCGTGATGCAATTTTATGATTTTTGTAACGTATGTCCTACTTATCACTTCCATAATCTTTACTTAATTTCTTCTTTAGCTGGGAGCTGCTTTGTTCTCTACCACAGTAGGTTGTCTCTGACGGTATCCGGAGAAGGGATTTATAGTATTTTACGTAGACGACTGTTATTAGATACCTGTACGTCCTTAATAATGGTTGTAGTAGTTCTCCAATTTTAAGCTCCATACAACAGAACTAACTATCTTGACGTTTTATTGAAAATTGTGACCTTGGTGTTGACTGACAATTGTTTTAAGTTCCAGATTTTCTTCAGTTGTAGGAATGCTGCCCTTGATTTACTTATTTCTTCTTATTGCTAAGATTGTTTAGAATTACTGACTGTTTAGCTGATAGATAAAACAACCAAAATATAATTACTTAGTAATCTATTCCACTCAATGATAACATAGTTAAGCTCATCTAAGAAACATTACTGAGTTTGTGCAGACCGCATAGTAGTGAAAAAAGATAGAATATTCCATCTGGTTATACATAAATATTTGCTTAAACGTCTTACTTGATAATGTACAATGATGGCAATTTAATTAACGGTATTATACTTTTATTTCAAGGCAACTATGCTGAAAAAACGCAAACGACGTAAAGTGAATCGTCGTCATACCGAACCTGGTTTAGGTGGATCTAGCAGTTCGAATACAACTAGCTCAAATGTTATACATGGTAGTACAGAAGATCCTTTAAGCAGTGCTGTATTTGGTGCTAGTGGACCTCCTCCACCTGAAAGTGTAAATTCTCTCGATTGTGGAAATACTACTACTACTACTATCAAACAACTTGAATTAGATATTGCAAAAGTTGACTTGGGAGAAAGAAATTTAAATGATGCTTTCTGTTCAAACGATTCTGTGAAAACAGATGATTCATATCCTAGATTATATAGACCAGGACGACCAGTATATGCTAAAAGAAGAGGACGTCGTCTACCAAAACCTGTATTAGTTGCAGTACCATCAGCTCCATCAGAAACTTGTAGATCACCGAGAGAAATACTTGACAATGATGAATTCGATGAAACATCGGCCTTATGTCTTTCTAAATCAACACGATTAAAACATGTACCTACTAATATGCATTCAACACCAGACCAACAATCTTCTATCATACAAAACATCAAAAGTTCTACACCTACAACTTCAATGAGTCAATTAGATTCAACAACTAGTAAAAAGGAAATAGATTGATAATATCCAAATTAGTTACAGATTTTTGTCGCTTTTGGCATTTTCATAGTTGATTTCCGTAAGTTGTTTTTCATTTAAAGTTCTTCTATTAATTCATAATCGAGAAGGACTTGACTCGCATAATATTGATCACCACTCAGTGATCAATCAATCGTGATTACATCTCAGTCGTACAGGAGGTTGGTCGTGGCCCGAATAGCTCAGTGGTAACGTCTTGGACTATGAAGGTGAGTGGCACGGGATCGAATCAGTCAGGGAGCCCCATTTCCCTCAAGATTACAGGTACACCCTGCCGACGAGTGCTAAGTAGCACAGAACCGGAGTCCAGGGTTTCCTACTGACCACCTCCAACCACCATCTTATCTCGTGTATGAGTATTTGATTAAAATCTTTTTTGATTGTATTGATAAACTACAATGAACTGTTTGTATGATATAAGATTAAAGATAATCTTAATTAATGTATTTATGCAATACATTTTGAACAATCTGATCACTCATTTACGGGTCAGTGAAATGTCACTGGGCCCTAACCAAATCATCCGACAGTCGGATCACTGAATGTTCAGAAGTTCACCAATCCTCATCAAGATCAAGAACAACCAACACACATTTATTCTCTGAAGAAATGGCTTACACTGAGTCACGAAACGTCAGAAAATCTAATTTTTCTACTCATTGGGATATTACAAATATATAATTTATTTAATACATTACTTAATCGCACGCTATGGAATGGCTCATGTATAAGGGGTCTCACGTTTTTCGTTGAACCCACTGTTACTAATATATCTATATAATAATGTCGCTTTTTGCTGTACACTCATCAAACCAGACATAGTACCTGGATACGACGAAAGGGTAGTCCACGTTAGGTACTAACCGCGAGGTGTGAATTGGACGTTAGGTGGTTTTTCATGTCATTCCCGTCTAATGCGAGTAAGCCCCCAATCATTCAACACAGATCATCATACGTTAGTGGTCTACACACATATATATAACTGTTAAAAACGTTTACATATGGAATATTAAAAGGTCAGCTAGATGAATGGAAGGTTACAGGAAATAAGGATAATAAAGTGAATAATAGGAAGAACAATGTGAATCACCATGTTGGGTAACAAAATAGCATTGACAGGATAGATTTAATGTAGGAATAAACTTTTGGTATGAGTTAAACATTTTTATATACCCTAAACAAAGGCAGAGGACAAACCAGCTTCCAGCTGAAGAAGAAATTAGAAAAAAACGTTGGAAGGGGATAGGATATACATTAAGGAAATCACCAATGTGCATTACAAGGCAATCCCTAACATGGAATCCGGAAGTGAACCGGAAAAGAGGAAGGCCAAACAATACTTTGGGAAATAGAAGCAGATATGAAAATGATGAATAACAACTGGAAAGAACTGGAAAGGAAGGCTCAGGACAGATTTGGATGGAGAATGCTGGTGAGCGGCCTATGCTCCTCGACGAGGGGTAACAGGCGTAAGTAAGTACGTAAACAACTTCGTACTAAACCAAAAAGGCTGATTAATATCAGTAAGATAGATGATTTCTTCTAAGTGTATTTGGTAACCGGTTACATAATTCATGGGTAGTGTTGTAGCATATATTGTGAGTAGTAACCCCAAGATAATAAAATTTGGATTTTTACTTAAAATCAAAACCAAGTTAAATGGTTTTCATTAAAATGTCAAATACTCTTTCGAAAAATTAAAATGTCATTAGTGATGAAGAGAGAGAATGTAATAATCATCCCATCCCTTATTCATAGTGAATGATTATCATCTCTAGTACAGCTGTATTCCATAGTAGTTGGAAATGTTAACCGATTTACCGAATTAAATTTGCTATACTTGTAATATGTGACCTGAAGTACTGGAGTTTGATTTTCTGTGAGATGATGATGATGATGATGACAATTTGGATGATGATTTTATTATCATTATAACCTTTTCTTTCTTATTTCATAATTTGTTTAGCCTTCAAATACAAACACATTCCATCCATACTATTACATAATGATGGGATAATTTGTAGTTGAACAATAATTTATCCTAATGAATACATTAATGGATACACATCAATATTTGATGGACAAAATTAATTATATAAGCATATTTTTATATATGTATGTATGTATGTATTTATGTAATGTCCTTGGATGATATATATATATATATATGGTCTTATCAACTGACTTCCGAATCCCCCTATCATGGTTATATGCTGTTATGCAATATATTTATATCTTCATATTAAATGCTGAACATAGAGACAGTACTGCTGTTTGTAGTCTCTCTCTCTCTCTCTGTCTCTGTGTGAGTGTGTATTATGTTTATAAACTGTATGTGTACACTTCATTCAAATAAGTTGAACAGTGTTATATTCAATGAATTGATCTTCCCCTTTTTTGTGCAAATGATTTGTGTAATCAGTTGGCAATATTGTTTTTCTATTATTATTATTATTATTATTATTATGACGGATATTGCTTACATGACGACTGTTTATTTTATTATAAATATTATTGCCTAATCTTTGTATACACATAATAGATGTATAGAATGAATTTATTTTTTTTTTGTATACAGTAGTATTCTCTACAAAAGGTTAATTATTAGTTCTTCCTCCGCCACCTTGACCTTCTTCTTCTTCTTCGACATCTTCTCCAACTTCGATTAGTGATCACGGTGTTTTCATGAATATTCAAACTATTAGTCAAATCAATGTATGCATCTCCATTATGTAATAATGTGTTTACAACACACATACGCGCATACACACTCACAAGTATACAATATTACTTCTGTTGTCATGTAATCCATAAAGGATTGTGTACAATATCATGTTGATTATTATTGTGTTAAATTGTCACTAATTTCACATTTCTCATGACATAACCATTAGTTTACTCTATTCAATTCATTTTCTGTTACTCTCATTCAATGAATAAGCGGGTTCTATTCTCCGTATTATTGTGAATTAAGGAAATGAATAAAGAAACTAGACAATACACATATACACACTTTATTTACTTACTTACTTTACTTACGCCTGTTATTCCCAATAGAGTATAGGCTGCCGACTGTTTTTAGTTTGGCCGCCCATGGCTATTAACTTACTTACACATATACACACACTATATATATATATTTAATGTTGATTCATTCATTATAACCAAGTTAGTGAAAGCATTCCTTACTTGATAATTATGTAGATGAAGGTATAAGTAATTGTTTACTTCTGAAAATGTAAACCGAACAAAGATAACCCATGACAATCTACCATCTACTAACTAACTAACTAACAATTCTATTTGATCATTCATTTTTATTGTATCATAACATCTTTATTTCTTGTTATAAACTCTAGAGAACTCCTCCTTTATTACTTTTTAATACCAGATTTAAAGAATTATAATAATAATAAGAAATATTTATTTTTTAACAATCTATTTCATTGCTCATTAAAACTGTGATTGTTTTCTTTCCATTGATCTCTTTTCTCTTTCTTCTTCTTCTTCTTCTTCTTCTTCTTCTCCTTTTTCATTGAAATAAATTTCATAATGAAATAGACGGTTGAATTGTATTTTTTTTTTCTGTTTTACAATCTGTAGCTGAATATTATCGACTTCTAATTTGTATAGTATATCATTGTGTATGTTAATGGTATTCCTCTAAATGTGTTTTTAATTGTTTTTCCTCCACAATGAACTGTTTATTCCTATTTGTTGTTGTTGTTGTTGTTATTGTCAGATTTATTCATTTACATTTATCTGTATAGTATTCACATCATTGTTTTTGAAGTAAACTTATCTTTCTAGATTTATGTTTATTGTTTAAGAATTTTACTTCTATATCTATATTGTATAATTCAGTTATTAGTTTTGTTATTAATTGAATATCATATGGATATAGGCCTTCAATGGTGACTTCTTTGAATTCTAATGTAGTATAATGTATGTATGAATTCTTGGACCTTATTGTCATTACTATTATTATTATTATTATTATTATCACTGTTTATTACTATTACTATTGTGAGTTTATAATGAATATTCTTTGTATTCTCCTCCGTCTCCTCTTTAGCTTTACATATATATTGTTCTTTTTTTTCTATTTATCATTCTTTTCTTTCTTTCATCATTTCATTAGACTATTTACTTATTTCGCTTTAGTTTACTTCACTTTACTCTCTATTTCTTTTGTAGCTGCCGCTTCTGATTTTGCCTTCTAATTTTATGCCCCGTTAAGATTGGTATTATAAAGGTTATTAAGGTGAACAATTAGTGAAGCATGGAACTACACTTTATACTCTGTCTCTCTCTCTCTCTCTGTTTATCATTTATTATCATCATTTCAATTCTTGTTATTTTAAATGAATATATGTTAATGATATACTACTACTACTACTACTACTACTACTACTACTACTACTACTACTACTACTACTACTACTACTATTACTACTACTACTACTACTACTACTACTATTACTACTACTACTACTACTACTACTACTACTACTACTAATACCAATAATAATAATCATTATTATTATTATTACTATTATAAGTAATCTTAATTATAGGACAAGTTTTATGAATTACATGTATATGAATAAATAATTAATTATTTATTTAATTTATTTACATAAATCGATGTGTATACAAAAATTCATAATGAACCATAGAAACTAATTAAACTTTTTGTTACCATGTATTCCTTTTCATATTGATCATAAATCATTAATAAACAATAAATAAATAAATAAATTTAATTAAACTTATATCCTAACGCACATACACACACACACACTCACGCACATATATACATATGTATGTGTGTGTGTGTGTGTGCGTGCGTGTGCAAACAATCAACAAATCATTCTCATCTAACATACATGGAAACTATCATAGACATTACCTAATATCGATATATATATAAATATTTTTTTCGGAGCTGTGTGCCATTTTCATAACTTATTATTATTATTATTATTATTATTATTACTATTATTATTATTATTCCTTCAGATAAGTGATAATGGGAAAACATTAGTAATGAATATAACAATAATTGTTCTATTAAATTCATAATAATAATGAATAAAATAAAATAAAGAATTTCTATTTAAATTGTTTTTTCTTTTTTTGTTTTTGTTCTTTTTATTTGAGAAAAGCTAATGTTGTTTATTTTTTTTAATGAGGTATAATGTTTGCATGGTTGAAAGCACAAGTCAATTGAAGCTAGACTACGTAGGAAAATCTGGAAGCATCGTTTCGTCTTATTGTGGTACTCCTTAACAGTGTGAATCCACGATCTTGCCTCGCGAGATTCGAAACCTATGACCTACCAGTCTCGTGCCAGAGCATTTAACCGATAGTTTGAAATTTCAATCCAGTTAGAGATAATACCGTCTTACATCTTTTTTGATAGAATTTTGTTCTTTGAAATGGATGATTTGGTCGTGGAGCTCTTGCCGTTCTTCTGAATAATATCATGAGCATCAACTTTAGGTAGAAGTGAACTGTTCGAATTTCTTCACATATGACTCTCAGCTTGTCTTGCCAACCTCGATCTTCATTGTTAACTTCTATATTTTGATTGTATCACCCATTGATTTTTCTAATTGGTTGATAGGTTGCATCGACTTCAATGTGTTTACTGATTGCTAATTGACTTGACTGTCTCTTCAGTGAGTCACACTTCACTTCTATCTAAAGTTTGTGCTGATGATTTCGTTCAGAAAAGCGATGAAAACTCTACGATCAAATCATCCAGCTCAGAGAACAAAACTCCATAAGAACCATCCATCCGAGCTACAAATCTTTCCCACTGTCTTGCACCAAATGAGTTGATGTATTATCATATGAATCCTATATTCGCTGATATAAAAATGTTTTATATCATTACGAAACTACTGAAATTAACATTAATGAATCACTCATTTTTCATTAAGGAAATAATAAGCAACAGTTGTGCTTACTGCACAAAATGATATCATTTCAGCGAAGAAAAATCTTTCTTTCCGTCGATATCATACACCGGTGCTTTACAACTGCGTTTATTGTTATTTCCTACAGATAGTGGTCTACAAGAAAAATAAAAAATTGTCCTGTCAATAACAGATGTACTAAGAGACATGCAGAATTTAAGGTCACGCGTTTGCAAAGACAAGTCAGTTCAGTAGCTCGACTGCTGAACATCTTGTCGTTTACCCCTTCCCAGAATCCCTATTCAAAATTATTCATCTCTGCTTACCATGCTTCTGAATTAAGGCTATATCGAGGCAATACGCACAGTATGCGCATATGCCAACTAGAGACTGACCAGTTGCAGTCCTAACACATCGATGGGAAGATTCAAACAAACATTACTAAATGAATATAAGGTAAATTAGTTAAAAAAAAGGCTGGATAAAAACTTATGTTTAGCCGAGGCCTAGACGATTCATCATTTGAAGCATAAACTTTGTGCTGGTGGACAAGCGTCCGAACACTCCCTTATATTTTGTTGGTTATTTCTTTACACTTGCTTGTTTTTCATTCTTCATTTTTTCATAATCTTCAAATGGAAAAATATCTTTCACATCTTTGTCCCGTAGCTTGTTTCGTAAGTTGTTTTGGCATTTGCTTGTCCATGTTTTTATCTTACTTTTAACCACTAAGTAGAAAATCTTTTATATTTCATTTCCTTATTGTTATTCCATTGTTATTATCCGTTCATGGAGCTTTAAATTCTGATTGACATTTGGTACATCTCCTAGTTAAGCGACGATACTCCATTCTTACTGCAAATCGCCGTTTAAAAAAACCCATAAATATGATTATAAGCAAAGATGGATAGTGGCTAGCAGTGGAATCCAGGAGGAGCGTTTCGTCAACGGAAAGATTCAAAAAACAATATCAAGTGAATTTAAACTTCATCCCATTGCACAAGAAAGTTGCTATCAAGACTCAGTAGCTGAGTGGATAACGCAATGTCATTTGAAGAGAACGGTAATGGGTTGGAGTCCCAAAGTGAACATCAACTCTGAGATGCAGGTACATCCATCTGACTCGTCCCAAATAAGACGAAACGCGCGTCGATGATTCTAATGCTAGCCACTATCCATCTTTGCTTACCATGCTTGTGAATTAAGGCTATATCGATGCAATACGCACAATATGCACATATGCCAATAATATAGACTGATCAATTGTAGTCCTAAACATTAATAAGAAGATTGAAGTAAGCAATATCAAGTGAACATAAACATGATTGTTTATCTCTAATGAACAATATCATCAGATGATAAAGTCATATGATTTCTATGAAGAAATACCATTTCAAAACCTTTTATCATCGTAAATAACATGAAACTTTAGCAGTATGCCGAAATAGTTAATATGATTTTCTATCTCAGAACAAAGAATACAACTAAAACTCAATTACTCACTATTGTTTAAACTGGGTGAATGAATGGAGAGTGCGGGATCATGGATGCGCACTGCCACTGAGGAGTCCCATAATAGAACGAAACGGCCGTCCAGTGCTTCCCGATTTTTCATGATGGTCTAGCTTCAATTGACTCATGATTTCAACAGTGAAAATTAAATAATAATCATTCAACTATAAGAACTAGTGTAGAATATTTTTAAGAGTTATTTAATACAAATATTTGTTCTGCTTACAATGTAAGACATGTATTCATTACTATTTATTTATAGTTCATACTATTATATTAGGAATCACTTGAAATACTTGTAATATAGATGAGTTTCAATTAATGATTGAGTAATTGAGGTTACGGGAAGGGTTAGTCATGGAGATAAGAGAGTTATTAGGTGTAGGAAGGATTTGAAAGTGACCAACTTGGTCTCGTGTGCTGTTACAAGTACGAGGGCTAATTTGACTTCCCGGCTGCCCATACCGTGGAAGAGTATTTCTTGAGGGACCTGAAAAAGAAGTTGGATTGGTGTTGGTCTTAACGACCTGGAAGCGTGGCCGCAGTGCCCAACGGAAAACTGCTCGAGGCCGGTAACGCATGGCCTTCTTGTGGGGGATTTTTGACGTGTTAGCTCCGTTCTTTAAAGGACCTTACCGCCGGAGATGGAAATCCGTGGGATAAGGCGAGGCGTGCATTTTTGGGGTCGACCTCTTCTAAACCCACCCCTCTTTGTGGGAATGCAGCATCGCTGTCATGCTGGTTGTCTGAAGGAACCACCTTACTGCCGTCACACCTCTGTACGGGTACTAGGTAAGGATGGCAAATCGATTGATGAAGTAGTAAAACTTCATCAGTTGAGATGGCCGGGAAACGTGTTACGTATGCACAACCACCGACCGCCTCGACGTACAATGCTTTACGGTGTAGGAGTAGGTTGGAAGAAAGCGGCCAGATCAAAACGTGGTATAAATCTATGAAGTCGCTGACAAGTGGACTGAGCCATGTTGATAGGTGTAGACTACCTGGTTGGGATTCGCGAGATGATAGCAACCGATGGTTAGAGACCTTGGCTGAAAATCGTTTTCAATGGCGAAGGTGCATTCAATCTTTGTGTTCTCCCAAATTCTAATCTGAATTATCCATGTCCCTTTCCTTTGTCTCTTTCCAAATTTATCTCACTGTATTATACTCCTTGAATAACATCTTCAAACCCTAATCTTTTGGATTTCTGATTATACTCCTACTACTTCTACCACTATTGGATTTGAATCGACAACTGCATCTCTGTGCTAATGTGGTATGGCAGCTCGAACTGATGTACGTACGTACGAAGTTCTACGCTGTGACTGACTGAATTGATTTTGCGAAGTGTTAAATGTCTGTAAGAATTGAACAAGTGACAAAGTACTTTAAAGTTTATGAATTAGACGTTCAATGTTCAATTTAAAATAATCTCAACAATTGAAATTTAAATCATTCCAATGTTTTCGTCCATCTAACTTGTTTGGACTTCTTCAGGGTAATAATCCAAATCAAAATCATCAAAGAAATATGTAATATGGTAACAGTCAAATCAGATCAAGTTTATACTATGTTGAAACCAATCACATTTAGAAGTTGAATTATTGTAAACAGGAATAATAGGAGTTAGTTTGTGTTCCTTCAACCTTACATTTAATTATCAGAAGGGGTTTTGTGGAGGCGCACTGCCACTGAGGAGTCCCATAATAGGTCGAAACGGCCGTCCAGTGTTTCCAGGTTTTCCATTGTGGTCTAGCTTCAATTGACTCACGATTTTAACTATTACATTTAATTGTCTGGATGTTTTTCATACATAAGCTGCATTACAATTATGACAATTGATCCTTTGGTAAGCTATCCTTAACTTTCACCAATGCCGACCTTATAGTGTCACACGTCCGAAAATACACTCTTATATCATGCTTTTTTGAAATCTTCTTGGTTTCTTTCGATGTTTCGCTATGGTATGGGATGACTACAGTAGACTTTTAATTTTTTGTATACATTACTAAGTATACAATGTAATTTATGATTTAGCACATGTTTTCATCATGTAACCATCTTGTTGTATAATCAACTTGAAAATGAATTAGCCATTTTCATCAACCTATACTAACATTGATCAGTCAGTCAGCTACAACATAGGACTAGGCACATTTATGCATCGGTCGAAGTTCCCATACATCGTTAGCACAACAAGAAGAACACCGGATTCATAGAAATAGTTAATTTAGTGGTGGTAGTATATAAAAGATAGCTTGTATATAAGGATATCGTATAGGAGGGAAAAAAGTTATGAAGCAATTTTAATCTCAAGGTTTAAGGGAAGATAAAGAGTGTATACACCTACACCATTGTGATCGATTCTGAGCCATGTCACCCAGAGTCTCCAACCATTGGTTACGATAGTTACATTGCAGCCCTAAGTAACAATGAGATGATACAAGTCAACGACACCAAGTGAATATAACTTCACCCCATTGCACAACCAAATGGCTATCAGGACACAGTAGCTAAGGGGATTACACGATAGCGTTTGAAGCGAACGATACTGGGTTAGAGTCCCAGAGTGAACATCAACTATGGGATGTAAGTACATCCATCTGACTCGTCCCAAATAAGACGAAACGCGCGTCGATGATTCTAATGCTAGACACCAGCCACCTTTGCTTACCATGCTTGTGAATTAAGGCTATATCGATGCAATACGCACAATATGCACATATGCCAATAAGAGACTGACCAGTTGCAGTCCTAAATAACAATGGGAAGATACAAGTAAACAACACCAAGTGAATATTGATTCATTTTAGTCGAAACATTTAAAAATCCCGAAATTTCTATTCAAACATCAATTATAAAAAAGTAGCGACGAGATCCATATCAAGATAACTGGACTATATAATGAAATACTCCAATTTTGGATTTCTATAGAGCAATAGTAGCTTATCGAAAAGTCCTATTAAGAATATTTATAAAAGGAACTATGAAATATTTTCATAGTTAAAATCAATTGAAGTCAATTGAAGCTAGACCACCATGGATAACCTGGAATCACTGGACGGCCGTTTCGTCCTACTAAGGGACTCCTCAGCATTGGTGATAGAAAAGGTTTAAATTAGTCAACAAGAAATCCTGAATCTAGATTTCGCATTATTTGGTGCTCATCATAAAGGTGTACCCGTAATCTTAAGGGAAATGATACCTCTGGGCAGATTCAGCCAAGTGTTCTTCAGCTTCACAATTAGAGATGTTACCACCGAGCTTTTTGAACTTTAAATGGCCTCCTGACGAGTTCTAAATAACACAAAGTTTAGATTCATGGTTTTCTTTAGATTACTCCCAACCACTCATTCATCTCATCATAGTACACGTGATGTTGAGTCACCTAAACTGGTGGCCACATTGAAAAGTAATCGATAAATTTTGATCTACATTAAGATGAACTTGATGTTCTTGATATTGGTCACTACCCAGTGATTATTCCTTTGAAAATTTCTAATACTTATAAATCAATTATGTTGCTACGTCACAACAGAGAGTACAGTATAATTTGCATGAGGTATTACGACACCAAACAATTAGAGAATATGGAAATTGAACCTTTACTGACTGTCAATTAAAATATTTTTTACGCGAACTTAATTTCGAAGTGAAACTTTTACTGAAGCCAAATATCGTTGAGTAAGAAGTTCTTCATAATTGTTATGGATTCTGAAGCTCTACAATACTTTGTCATCAATGTAATATACTAACATCAAGATGAATTTTTTGACGACAACAGTTTGTATCGATTGCTTCATGTTATCTTATAAAGTGTACCAATCGTTAACTGTGTACAACTTTGCTTTCTTCAACTTATTTCAAATCATAATGGAACATCGTAACACAATATCTTTGATTAGTCGAAGTTAGAATATAACATCATTGGATATCGGTTCAGTGATCTAGAGTTTAAACGTTCACATTCGAGGCAGAAGATCCCGGCTACGAGTCCCACATGCAGGACCTTGAATAACACTGCTAGACAGTTCCATACTAATAAGATATGGTCGTCTAGTACTTCCAGATTTTCAATGATGGTCTAACATTGATCCATTCAGGATTTCAACCAAAAAAAACTCAACAATCCTTACAACACTTATACTGATTGATAGATTTCCTAATCTTACATTATCGATCAATCGTTACCAAGTTTATAACTTTAGTTCTTTTCAAAATTTTATATTTTATCAATATTAACACGTTTAATTCAAGTTAAGTTTTATTACAGAATATCAATGTAACATATTCGGTTACCTTAATTTAACTTTTAATTTGATCATATTACATTTTGTTACTTTTTAACTTTGAACGGTTGTGAAATGATTCGTTAAAAGATTATTTTTCTTTATAGAAATTTTGTTACAGTTTAGTTAAGAGGGTTTATAAAAAGAATTTAATATATACATATATATTTATTGACCAGACACTATCAGCAATAACCTACTTTCAGTCAGTCAGTCAGTCAGCTACAACGTTGGACTAGGCACATATATGTATCGGTCCAAGTTGCCATATCTCGTTAGCACAACAAGATAAACACCGAATTCATAAAACTAGTTAATTTAGTGATGGTAATATATAAAAGATAGCCTGTATATAAAGATATAGTATAGGAAGGAAGGATATTATGAAGTAATTTTGATCTCAAGGTTTAAAGGAAGATAAAGAGTGTATACACCGACGCCATTACGATCGATTCAGAGCCATGACACCTAAAGTCTTCAACCATTGGTTACGATAGTCATGCGGACCTTAACCAAGTAGTCTGCATCTACCAATATGGCTTAAATTAGAAGTTAGTGATTTCATGCTCTGATGCCACATTTTGGTTTGGCAGCTAATAAGTCTCTTCCAACCATCTCTAACACTAGTCAGCATTGCGCATCGTGATAATCGGTGTTCAGGCATACGTAACAACACGTGGCCCAACCATCTCAGTCGATGAAGATTCATGACCTCATTAACTGATTTACCACCATTCCCTAATACCTTGCATCTAACTTCACTATTACTTACTCAAGGACCAAAGGCGAAGTCGTACTGCTGACTGTACAGAGGTGTGACAGCAGTAACATGTTTTCTTCAGGCAACCAGCATAACGGCGATGCTGCCTTCCCACAAGGAGGGGTGGGGTTGGAAAAGATCAACCCTAAAAATTCACACCTCGCCTTATCCCACGGATATCCGTCTCCGGCGATAAGGTCCTTTAAAGAACGGAGATAACACAAAAACGACTCACAAAAAGGTCGTGTGTGACCGACCTCAAGTAGTTGTCCCTTGGGCACTGCGGTCACTCTCTCAGGTCATTGGGACCACTTTCAACCCAATTTCTTTTTCAGGTACCTCTAAAAGAACCCTTCCACGGTGTGGTCCACCGGGAAGTGATAACTTCCCTCACACCTCTAACAGCACTCAAGACCACTATAACCTACTATGGAAGAGAACAAACCAGGTTCCTTCCAGAGGAGGAAGAAATCAGGAAGATAGGACACACTTTGAGGAAATCACCCAACTGCATCACAAGACAAGCCCTCATACAGAATCCTGATGGCCGAAGGAGAAGAGGTAGACCAAAAAACACATTACGTCGAGAAATGGAGACAGACATGAGAAGAATAAACAACAATTGGATAGAACTATAAAGGAAGTGACAGGACAGAATGGGTTGGAAAATACTGGTCGGCGGCCTATGCTCCATTGGGAGTAACAGGCGTAAGTTATATATATATGGATAGATAGATAGACAGATTATCTAATATTGTCGATTTCTGCTTTCATCTCAGAGTTATAAAATGTAACAACTCTGTTTAAGCTTAACTTTTTAATCAGCGTCTTGATGAAACGAATTACTTCGTTACTTACATATCCTCCTCCTAATCTTAATTTATTTTAATATAGAATCATATTTATTATAACTGATACTAGATGTATGATATAAGTCTGACAATTTATAGACCACGTTGAGGTTCATTATAGAACTCTTATTAAATTTGAAGGATAAAGTTGAAAAAGAGCTAAGATAGTTTTACTAGTCACTTAAAAAATAATATTATTATAAAGAAAGATGGATAGTGGCTGGTAATGGAATCCAGGACGCACGTTTCGTGGTATTTGCGACTTATCAGCTGGATGCACATCGCAAAGTTGATGTTTACTTCAGGACTCAAACCCAGTCCCGTTCACTCCAAACGCCATCACGTTGTCCACTTACCTACTGAGTTTTGATAGCTACTTGTTTGTTCAATCGAGTGAAGTTTAAATTCACATGGCATTGTTTGCTTGAATTTTCTGAATTAACTAATCCATTACAATCCTTAACATCATTGGGAAGATTCAAGGAAACAATATCAAGTGGATTTAACCATTATTATTTTAATGCCATAACATCTCTTCATGCAAGTACTGACCAGGCCCAACGTTGCTTAACTGCGGTGTTCGGAAGAGAACCGGTACATTCAACGTGGTATGGTCGCTAGCATATTCCACGGATAACTTGACTGGAGATACTCATCTACATGAAATGTTTTACAGATTCTTATGATAGCCTTTATTCCTTTTTATTGTCTTCAGTTTTTTGTAATTTCTTAAACATAATCTTATTCAATTAGTTTACTTAGTGAATTCATTAAAACTCTTCATTATACAAAACAAAGAAGGATTGAAGATTTGACAATTAAAACACTCATCAAATACTTATTTTAATGTGAGAAGTATAACAGATGAGCTATATGTTATTCTTATTTGTTTTACTTATCCATTAGTAACATTTAGTAATTAGTAGTAATTAAGTTTCATTGATAATTTTTTTTCTTTTTGAAGTTTATATTAATTTACTAGTTTACACAAAGTAAAAAGCAAGATTATTAAATACAACAGGGAGAACATCAACTAAACCAATCACACTTGATGGAGAAACTATGGAAGAGGTGGAAACATTCACGTATCTGGGATGTATCATTGATGAACAAGAAGAATCTGATGAAGATGTAAAGGCAAGGATTGTCAAAGTAAGGATATCATTTCTACAATTGAAGAACATATGCAACTCAAAATAACTGTCAACCAATATCAAATTGAGAATCTTCAATATGAACATCAAGTTGATCAGTTCTTGTGTACGAAGCTGAAAAGTGGAAAACGACTACATTTATCGTCAACAGCGTACAAGTATTTATAAACAGATATCTACGCGAAATACTCAACATTCACTGACCAAATACTATCAGCAACAGCGTTTTATAGGAGAGATGAAACCAGCTTCCAGGTGAAGAGAAAATTAGGAAAAGATGTTGGAAGTGGATACGTCATATATTAGGGAAATCACCAATGTGTATTACAAGGCGATCCCTAACTTGGAATGGTGAAAGGAAACGGAAAAGAAGAAGGCCAATGAACATATTACTTTGGGAAATAGAAGCAGATATGAAAAGGATGAATAACAACTGTTAATAACTGGAAAAGATTGCACAAGGCAGAGTTGGATGGATGGATGCTGGTAAGCGGCCTATGCTCCTCGACGAGGGGTAACAGGCGTAATTAAGTAAGTATGTTATACTAGTTTGGATTATTTACTTATACATGCCTTCTCTAGTACCCAGAGTTGTGACCAGTGATGTTTAACCATATCGGGTGTGAAGCAGTTATCCACCACAATATGATGAATTGATTGAGTTTAGACATATAAACATTACCATTATCATTTGTGTAACGCTTTATGAGTAATACGATAACATTTCTTAATGATGAAAACATACTTACTTACGCGTGTTATCATTCTTGGAGGAGTATAGACCAACCATCAACATTCTCCATTCAACTCTGTGGTGAATAATCCCTTACAGTTCTTTCCAGTTGCTATTCATCCGCTACATATCTGCTTCCGATTATCGGATCAGTGTGTTCTTTGATCTTCCTCTCTTATTAAGATTTACTGAATAAAGAATTTTACATTCGAAATGAACGACTCTGAAAAGACCTTGAGAATGTCCACCTACTTACTAAGATTAAATGAGGGTTATAAACCAGTATGAGGAATCAGAATTAAGATTTACAGTTGATGGTTAAGCTTAGGAATTAGATTTATAGTTTTTATCACGAATTGACATCAGTTATAATGCCAAAATTGCATTTAGGCAAATGGATGAATGAATTTCGCTCGAAAATCCAAGACCTGTTATCTTAAATCTGATTAGTTCGACCATAAATTATAATCTCGCCGCTTACATTTTCAAATTTACACTCTTCATTCAATTATCATTGCAATTTAGTAACTTTGACAAAAAAAATACGTAATTCACTTGCTATCGTTCACTCGAATCTTCCAATTTATGTTTAGGACTGCAATGGATCAATCTCTTATTGGTATATGTTCATCCTGTGCGTATCGCCTTAATTCACAATCATTAAAATTGGCAGCGGAATCCAGGATGGTAATGAGTTTGAGTCCTGATGTGAACACCAACTTGTATGCTGGTACATCCGGCTGACGAGTCCTAAAATAAAACGAAATGCACGTACTGGATTCCACTGCTAGCCACTATCCATCTTTATTATTAAGAAAATACTTCTAACTTACTTTCCTTCATTCTTGATAAATTTTTACTATACTACTTGATATAATTATATACTTTAATATCCCCACACTAATCATCTGAAGTTTCTATAAGGGAACCTCTTTAAACTTCAAAGCTTTTCAAATCATTTACCTCATTCTAATGACCAATTTATCTATTTATACTCTATTTAACTTAACATTTTTAAACCAAATAATTTTCATTTCACTATATTCTGGAAAAATATTTCAGATAACAAAGAATTTCCGAACTTCCGTTTCGTCTTATTTAGTACTCATCAGTTGAATGTAATTGTATGTTAGATTTGATGTTCATTCTAGGACTCGAATCAACCAATACAAATAAATTAAACTGACTCCTACCTCCCCCTCCCTCAAATATGACTACTTGAGTGAGAAGATAAGAAATAACATGCATTTATAAATGTACTGGTTACTATCTACAGTTTAAGTGAATCAAAAACTAAAACTAAACTATACTGATATATTGATTTTTGTTGAAAAGAATATAGAATAATGGGGATGATTTACAATGGAGTATAAAAAGGTATTGAAATACCACATTAGTAACTATGTATAAAGGTACGTAATTCAGTTAGATGGATGAGTTTTAACGATAACTATTATGTAATAGGAACGATCATAAAACGATTAACCAAACCTTAATTAATGAAAAAAAATGGAAAATTGTAACTATCCAGGTTGTGATATATGAAACAAACTGGTTATATTTTA
Organism: Schistosoma rodhaini; assembly: GCA_944470415.2. Taxonomy (NCBI): domain Eukaryota; kingdom Metazoa; phylum Platyhelminthes; class Trematoda; order Strigeidida; family Schistosomatidae; genus Schistosoma; species Schistosoma rodhaini. Next base: position 1,682,783 of record OX104036.1, on the reverse strand, counting down.
GTTATAAAGGAAAATTGTGAAAAAATATGTGCCATCAGTAGGGGATTTCTGGAGATTTCAGTATTTTTTTCATAGTTGAAATCATGAGTCAGTTGGAGCTAGACCAACAAGGAAAACCTAGAAGCACTGGACGGCCGATTCGTCCTCTTGTGAGACTCCTCATCAGTGAACATCCAAGATCGGTTAATCGCTCTGGCGAGAGACTAGTAGGTCCTGGATTCGAATCTCATAAGTGCGGGATCGTTGATGCGCCCTGTTGAGGAGTCCCATAATAGGACAAAATGGCCGTCCAGTGCTTCTAGGTTTTCTATGGTGTTCTAGCTTCAATTGACTCATGATTTCAACCATCAAAAAATATGTGCCGCCGTTTATTTGAATCGTATTGTGGACTGATGATTATCGGTGAAAAGTAAATTATTAAGTGAAAAACCAGTCTCTAAATGGAAGTAATGATATTTATTTACTTATTTATTTAAACACATAAGTATTGGTACAAAGGGGTACCAGATACATATGCGTCACACAAATCGGATGAAATTTGTGTGAGGGCTGTGATACTGTGGTTTTCGTGCGGGGCCAAACTCGGAGCATTTGAGATAAGGGTCTGATCCAGAAACCAGCGGAGCATCGTAAGGAGATGCAGTTCCATGGTAGCCAGTGAATAACATTTGGTTCATAAGTCACTGGTTCCCTCAGGATACTGGAGCCAGCTTATGTGCAATATTGGTTTTGAATGAGGGTTTTCTAACTCCCCTAGGTGGACTTTCCGTGTCCACCAATCCGGTTAAAGCGCCAGACATTCGCTTTCCGTCCTTTCAATTTCGTAAAATACTTGCACATAGATAAAAGTTACCAACACATGGTTGTAAGGTATAAATACTGTAGGTCACCCATAAATCTATGTACTAAATACTTAGTAGTCAAACTCTAAGTTAGGAGTTTTGGAGAGTGTTGAATTTCATTGAAATCATGTAACCGACCTAAGTTAGACCACATATGAAAACCTGGAAGCAATGAAAGTTATTTCATCCTAGTATTGGAATCTTTAGCAGTGCTCATTCATGACTCAGCACGCGAGAATCGAACCCAGAACCTTTTAGTGAAGTGATTAACTTATTCTACAACTTACATTACATTTCGAGATTACTGTTATTCCATACAATTGACGATATTATTACCAATCACTCAACTTTTCTTTTATTAACTTTTCATTATTTTACTATTGTCATTATTCACATATTTATTGATAGAAATCTGTGCTACCAACAAGGTCACTCAATGGTACTTGAAATAGAACTTGAAGCTTAACAGACCTATTTACGGATGAATTTGCTTTGATGATTGTTTTCTCAACCTAGTCTACACCATAAATGGTGACAAGTTATTTATGCTTGATACAATGGTAAACTTTGGACGCAGATGTTGACAGATCTCAACAAAAACTCCTAAGCCTTAACAACTTCTGGGGGATATAATGGATAACTTTATTAACAACAACTGACCTGTTTTAATGTCAAAATCATATCATCATAATGTTTGCACCTTCAACTACAAATCTATCAAGCTTATATTTGATCCTCTATAGAAGCGTATACTTTAAGTTAATTGAATCTCTTCCTTCAAAATACTGAATAAACTATTTTATACATTTACTATAACTCCGCCTTTAGCTCCTCCGGAGGCTACTGCTGGTCCCAAGCTCGGATAAAAGAGGAGTGCTGGGCATGGGATTAGCGATCCCATTTCGTAGAAAACCAACTCGCTTAAAAAACGCTAACCAGAAAACATTTACTATTGCAATCCAATATTCAAGAACATTTAATCGAAGTATTCATAACTCCCTATCGAAAGTAAAAATGTCTCATTATGAATAAATTTTAGGAACTATGAAATAATCTGCAAAAGTCTGTCCCTGAAATAATGTTACTTCCATGGTAGAAACTCCCTCCTCTTTGAAACTTCTTGGAGTAAAAATACACCTGTAACAATAACTCATTCCCTTAGTATTGTTTGTTTGAATCTTCCCATCGATGTATAGGACCGCAACTGATCAGCCTCTAATTGGCATATGTGCATACTGTGCGTATTGTCCAATTAGAGACTGACTAGTTGCAGTCCTAAACATCAATGGGAAGATTCAAACAAACAATACTAAGTGAATTTAAACTTCACACCATTGCACAAGCAAGTGGCAATCAGAACTCGGTAGCTGAGTGGATAACGCGATGGCGTTTGAAGCGAACAGTACTGAGTTTGAGTCACAGAGTGAACATCAACTCTGAGATGCAGGTAAATCCAGCTGACGAGTCCCGAATAGGACGAAACGCGTGTTCTGGATTCCACTTCTAGCCACTATCCATCTTTGATTAAAATATCTCATTCCGTTAGTAAAACTATAAAGAAATTAAATAATATTTTATTCATTATTTTTGCTAACTCCGCCTGTAGCTCTTCTAGAGTTACTGCCGGTCCCAAGCCCGGGTAAAGGAGGAGGGTTGGGCATGGGGTTAGCGACCCCATCCCGTAGAAAAGCTAACTCGCTAAAAAAACGCTAACCAGAAAAAATCATTCAAACCATTTAAACTCTGCCCTCCAAGTTGAAGGAAGAATTATGACGTCTCATGATGAAAGCCGAAGTTCTTCGGAAGTCACGAGACCGATGCACCTTCTAACAACCAGAGCAACACTCTTTATAGGTACATGGAACGTCCGGACAATGTGGGAGACAGGAAAGACCAGCCAAATAGCAATGGAAATGAGGAGATACAAATTGGCAGTACTCGGAATCAGCGAAACTCATTGGACACAAACTGGACAACAAAGGCTAGGTACAGGAGAGATGCTGCTGTACTCCGGTCACGAAGGGGAAAATGCTCCACACACTCAGGGAGTTGCTCTAATGCTGTCCAAAGAAGCACAAAATGCACTTGTGGGATGGGAATCTCATGGACCCAGGATAATCAAAGCATCATTCAGAACAAAGAAGGAGGGGATCACAATGAACGTTATCCAATGTTATGCACCCACCAATGATAGCAACGACGATGATAAAGATCAGTTCTATGAAAGGCTGCAATCAATTATAGCAAAGTGCTCACGAAAGGACCTCACCATCCTTATGGGAGATCTAAATGCTAAAGTTGGAGTGGACAACACAGGATATGAAGATATAATTGGACGACATGGACTAGGAGAAAGAAATGAAAATGGGGAGAGACTTGCAAACCTATGTGCTTTCAACAAATTGGTTATAGGCGGCACAATATTCCCACACAAACGCATACACAAAGCTACATGGATTTCACCGGACCATACCACAGAGAACCAGATAGATCACATCTGTATCAACAAAAAATTCCGAAGATCAATGGAAGATGTGAGAACCCGGAGAGGAGCTGACATAGCTTCAGATCACCACCTGGTTGTGGCCAAGATGAGACTGAAGCTTAAGAAACACTGGACTACTGGACAAACAGCACTACAAAGGTTTAATACAGCCTTCCTTCGAGATACTGACAAACTCCATGAATTCAAGATAACTCTCAACAACAGGTTCCAAGCTCTACAGGATCTACTGAAAGAACAAGAAACTACTTTGGAGGACAACTGGAAAGGGATCAAAGAAGCACTAACTTCAACGTGTCAGGAGGTTCTTGGTCCTAAGAAGCATCATCACAAGGAATGGATATCTATGGGAACCCTGGACAAAATTCAAGAAAGGAAGAACAAGAAACTAGCAATTAACAACAGCCGAACACGAGCAGAGAAAATCAAAGCACAAGCAGACTACGCAGAAGCAAACAGAGAAGTGAAGAAAAGCATTAAAGCCGACAAGCAGAAATACATGGGAGAACTAGCAACGACGGCGGAAAAAGCTGCAAGAGAAGGGAATATGAAACAACTATATGATACAACGAAGAAACTGGCAGGGAGATATAGCAAACCAGAGAGACCAGTCAAAGACAAAGAAGGAAAGACAATCACTGAGATTCAAGAACAGAGGAAAAGATGGGCAGAATACTTCGAGGAGCTGCTGAATAGACCAGCCCCATTGAATCCACCGAACATCGAAGCAGCCCACACAGACCTTCCAATAGATGTCACTCCACCAACGATCGAAGAAGTCAAGATGGCCATCAGACAAATCAAAAGTGGGAAGGCGGCAGGACCTGACAATATACCAGCAGAAGCACTGAAGTCAGACATTGAAATAACTGCAAACATGCTTCACCTTCTATTCAAGAAGATTTGGGAAGAGGAACAAGTGCCAACGGACTGGAAAGAAGGATATCTCATCAAGATACAAAGAAAGGAGATCTGAGCCAATGTGAGAATTACAGAGGTATCAGCTTGTTATCAGTACCAGGAAAAGTTTTCAACAGAGTGCTGCTGAATCGGATGAAAGACGCAGTAGACGCCGAACTTAGGGATCATCAGGCTGGATTCCGTAAGGATCGGTCGTGCACAGACCAGATTGCGACGCTACGGATCATCGTTGAACAATCAGTTGAGTGGAACTCATCACTATACGTCAACTTCATTGACTATGAGAAGGCGTTTGACAGCGTGGAGAGGAGAACATTATGGAAACTTCTTCGACACTATGGAGTTCCTGAAAAGATTGTCAACATTATCCAAAACTCATACGATGGCCTACAGTGCAAAGTGGTGCATGGAGGACAGCTGACAGGTGCATTTCCAGTAAGGACCGGAGTCAGACAAGGCTGTCTACTCTCCCCATTTCTCTTCCTTCTAGTGATTAACTGGATTATGAAGAATTCGACATCTGAAGGGAAATACGGAATACAATGGACTTCTCAGAATCAATTAGATGATTTGGACTTCGCAGATGACCTAGCCCTCCTCTCTCATACACACGAACAAATGCAGATGAAGACCGCAAATGTAGCCGCAGCCTCCGCATCAATAGGCCTCCACATTCACAAAGGAAAAAGCAAGATTCTCAAATGCAACACGGAGAACACCAACCCAATCACACTTGATGGCGAAACTCTGCAAAAGGTGGAAACATTCACGTACATGGGAAGCATCGTTGATTAACAAGGAGGATCGGATGCAGATGTGAAGGCGAGGATTGGCAAAGCAAGGACAGCATTCCTACAAATGAAAAACATATGGAACTCAGAACAACTGTCAACTAACTTCAAAGTAAGAATCTTCAATACGAACGTCAAAACAGTCTTGTTGTACAAAGCTAAAACGTGGAGAACTACTACATATATCGTCAAGAAGATACAAGTATTTATAAACAATTGTCGACGCAAAATACTCAACATTCACTGGTCGGATACTATCAGCAACAGCGTTTTAAGGGAGAGGACAAACCAGCTTCCAGGTGAAGAGGAAATTAGGGAAAGACGTTGGATGTAGATCGGACATACATTATGGAAATCACCAAACTGCATTACAAAGCGATCCCTAACTTGGAATGCTGAAGGGAAGAGGAAAAGAGGAAGTCCAAATAACACATTACGCCGGGAAATAGAAGTAGATATGAAAATAATGAATGTTAGCTGGAAAAAACTGGAAAGGATTGATTGTTACATGGTTAGATGGGGAATGCTGGTGGTCGGTTTATGCTCCTCCACGAGGGTTAACAGGTGTAAGTGAGTAAGTATCATAATAATTCTTTCTTATGTTATTCTATGCTCTCTGTTATGACACTAGAATTATTATTAGCACACTATTCCTACTTCTAAAAAAAATGTCACATCGCCTCCCTACTAGGATCAATTAGTCTCCATCTATTACCTCATATGATCATAATTCATGAAACAAATATCTCCCCCGAAACAATTTATGAACCATATCATTCCATATAATCAAACTTTATATCATTGTCATTTACATGTAACGTTATTTTCTATATTAACTTGACCATACTTGACGACTAGTGTACATTCCATAATTGTTTTCAGAGTATCATTTACTTATTTATTTTAAATTTCACTAGTTGAGGACATTTTTATAACTGTTTATCTAATCTATCTTATATGTTATATATAATTCATCTATTTTAAATAATAAATGTTCCATTCCTTTCAAGCCAGTTTGTTCATATCCTGGCAACTATTATACTGATCTTTTTTTTTATAAAGGGGAATTAATGTTCAATAATGTATAACTCTGATAAAATCTGGAAGTTACAAATATGAGACTACTATTCAGGTCTAAATGATGAATAATAATTGATGCATTTGGAATGATGATCAGAATGAGGTTTTTGGAGATTTTATTGATTTCAGTCGTTGAATTCATGAGTTAATGTAAGCTAGGCCATTATTGAAAATCTAGAAGCACTGAATGAAAGTTTCGTCCTAGTATGGGACTCCTCAGCAGTGCGCGTTCACAACCCTGCACGCATGATTGTAACCCAGGACACTCGGTACCGTATGAGAACGCTTGAAATCGAGACCAGTGAACCAGTATCCATTGATATTAATGTTTAACTTCCATTAATCCATGAATGGCTGAGAGACCATTCATCTATTGTTTTAGGTTTTTTTGATGTAGGTTTGTTATCTCAGTTGGATGGTTTGATCGTGGAGCTTTCATCGTCCTTCTGAACGACATCATCAGCACAAACTTTGGGTAGAAGTGAAGTGTTTGAATTTCTCCACGATCAAACCTTCCAGCTCAGAGAACAAACCTACATCAAAATCACCCACCTAAGCTACAAATCTTCTCCACTATTGTCTTAGGTAGATATCTGTCTCTACCCGACACGGATTGTTCTCCACTGATCATGGCTTCTAGGTAGAACTCAATGAAATCATCTTAGAGACAGTTAATAATGAGCATATGATGATTATGGTCAGAATAGGGTTTGTGGTGATTGTAGTAATTTCAATAGTTGAACTCATGAGTCCATGTACTAGGACGAAACGTCTATCCAGTGTTTCCATCTTTTCAATAGTGGTCTAGCTTACATTGACTTCTGAATTCAAATATTGGCATTTAGAATTCGCTAAATAATTGAAATAAGGTATTTTCTACAATCGGTGCTGGATAAATTTATCTCAAGAACTCGTTTATTTAGACCGACATTCAGAATGGAAATGCGGGAGAGTGGAGAGAAGAGCAGAAGAAAAGTGAGCCAACTCGATTTGATTAATGTTGACTCAATATTTTAATAACTAGAGAAAATTAAGCTAAAGATACCTGATGAATGAGTTAAACGGTACTCACGCATGCACTCATATGAAAACAATAAAATTAATAAGCGAATAATTGATAGGTTCAAAATGTGACAGACCAGTCTAGCAGCAGCCTAAGAAGCAGTAGGTCTAAATATACACAAAGAGAAAAGCAAGATTCTCCGATACAATACAACATTCACCAATCGAATCACACTTGATGGACAAGCTTTGGAGGAGGCGAAAACCTTTACATATCTAAGCAGCATTATTGATGAACATGGTGGATCTGATGCAGATGTGAATGTGCGGATCGGCAAAGCAAGAGCAGCATATTTACAAGTGAAAAACATCTGCAACTAAAAACAATTGCCAACCAACTCCAACATCAGAATTTTCAATACAAATGTCAAGAAAGTTCTACTGTATGGGGTGAGAACCTGGAGAACTACGAAAGCCATCATCCAGAAGATACAGATGTTTATTGACAGTTGTCTACGCAAAATACTTCGGACTCGTTGGCCAGACATTATCATCAACAACCTACTGTGGGAGAGAACAAACCAGATTCCATCCAGCAGAGGAAGAAATAAGGAAGAAGTGCTGGAAGTGGTTATGACGCACATTGAGAAAATCACCTAATTTTGTCACAAGACAAGCCCTCACATGGAATCCTGAAGACCAAAGGAAAAGTGGAAAACCAAAGAACACATGACACCGAGAAATGGAGACATACATGAGAAAAATGAACAAACGTTGGATAGAACTAGAAAGGAAGAGACAGGACAGTGTGAGTGTTTTGGAGAATGTTGGTTGGCGGCCTATGCTCCATTGGGAGTGACAGGCGTAAGTAAGTAAGTAATTCGAAATGTGACTGAAGAAGAATAAATAAACTGGTCTGTCTGGAAGCTTAAATAACCCATATAAGCTTGACATAATATAAGACACTAGAATTACATAACAAACTATCTTTCATTAATTCTTTACATAAGGAAAACCCTGGATCGAAATTTATTGATTGTATGGTTGAATAAAATAATCAGATTATGAATCTTTCACTTCCTTTTCTCAAATATGTCAATCATACTCTATAAGTCTGTAATAATAGAGCATATCTGAATGCAACTTTTTCCCCATAAACTAAATTGAATTCATTTGTTTTCAGCTAAGATCTATCAGTCAAACATACAAAGATAAAATTAATTAAAAGGTGTCTTATAGTAGATCAGAATCTTTAATACGAACGTCAAGACAGTCACTTCTACTGTACGGAGGGAGCTGAAACGTGGAGAACTACTACGGCCATCATCAGAAAGGTACAAGTATTTATAAACAGTTGTCGACGCAAAATACTCAACATCCACTGGCCGGATACTATCAGCAACAGCGTTTTAAGGGAGAGGACAAACCAGCTTCCAGCTGAAGAGGAAATTAGGAAAAGACGTTGGAAGTGGATCGGACATACATTAAGGAAATCACTAATGTGCATCACGACTCAATCCCTAACTTGGAATGCTGAAGGGAAGCGGAAAAGAGGAAGTCCAAAGAATACACTTCGCCGGGAAATAGAAGCCGATATGAAAAGGTTGAATAGCAACTGGAAAGAACTGGAAAGGAAGGCTCAGGACAGAATTGGATGGAGAATGCTGGTGAGCAGCCTATGCTCCTCGATGAGGGGTAACAGGCGTAAGTAAGTCTTATATTAACAACTTTTCAAAATTTATTCTTATATATAGTAAACTGAATTGATTTCAATATTGTCTGCCTTCATAGCACTGGAAATAGATATATATCATCATAGAGTTGTGAAGATTTTGATGTAAAGTTGTTCTTTGAGCTGGATGGTTTAATCGTCAAGCTTTCATCGTCCTTCTGAACACAACATCATCAGCACAAACTTCGGGTAGAATTGAAGTGTTTGAATTTCATCTTCGCTTGCATGAACATCAATTAGCAGTCAAACGCCACGATATGTCTTCACTCGTATCAATACATGTGGACAACTAAGAACACACATTCGACTGGAAAAATGTGGAGATTTCGGACGGAGGCAATTCCAAAAATATCAGGTGACTCAGGTCAATCAGCAATAAACAAACATATTGAAATCAATCCAATCTATCAACCAATCAAGAAAATTATGCAGGAACATAGGAACAAAAATCAAACCAATAGAAGATACAACCGAAACAAAGAAATAAACAATGACAGATTTAAAGTCAATAAAAACCAATCAACATCGAGGTACACAGGACAAGCTGTGAATCACATGTGGAGAAATTCAAACACTTCACTTCTACCCAAAGTTTGTGCTGATGTCGTATTCAGAAGGACGATGAAAGCTCCACGACCAAACCATCCAGCTGACAGTACAAACCTACATCAAAATCATTCACCTTAGCTACAAATCTTCATCACCATCTCGAAATCATACGAACGTAGTTGTTGAGATTGTTAAGTTTTTTATTGCCTCCTGAAATTTGTATACTATTGAGATTTATTTAATGATGGTCATCAGGACGAGTAATATTAGAATCTATAGAAATTATTCCAAAAATAATCCACTATAAAATTAAGTATTTAACATTTATGGTATGATTTAGCTTTAAATAAGTATAATTCAATAGAGTGACATGAAAAAGTGAATAATGAAATAATCATTGAAACTATAATTTATTAGTTGAATTCATGAATCGATTAAAGCTAGACCACCATAAAAAACCTGGAAGCCCTGGACGGCAGTTTCGTCCTATTGTGGGACTCCTCAGCAGTGTACATCCATGATCCCACCTCGCGAGATTCGAACTCAGGACCTATTGGTCTCGAGCATGAAAGCTTAACCATTAGACCACTGAGCCGACCAACATCCAACGGTGTTAATGTCTAACTTCAACTAATCCACGAAGATCAGCAACCATTCACCAATGTCTTCAGTGAGTTAATATCTCACAACAGACCTGGTTGAACTGCACTAGTTACTGCTTCTGACTGACTGATTTATCTCATACATCTCACTATATACCCAGATATATATTCAATTCATACGTACATATAACCCTTGAACTAAATGAGCAAAACGCAGTAAAGGACTATGTTCTTTTCGACGAAATGATTCATTAAATCTTTAGACTCAAACTTACAGGGACAGAAGACGAAAACAACAAAATAAATGATTTCAATTAAGATAAACCCTGCTGTGAACAAAGTGGACACCTAATTTACCTACATAAATATAAATTATTAATGAAACTACACAATATCAGCACTCATAGACAATTACTGACATGAATCCAGCTGAAAAAAGATGTTGGAACTGTAGATCTGGGGAATTCTAAGAATTCAAGAAAATTCCTGAAATCATTTCATTTAAATCAATCAGTAATCAACAGATACATTCAGATATAACTTATTCATAAACTTACATAAGAAAGACATTTGTAGATGGGTATCGAGTCGCCATTGACTATGATCACCACTACAGGGAGATATCAACTTGGATTCCCCAGTAGGCCAAAAACCAGAAGGCAGTTAATGGTCCAAATAAGATATATTTGTTGGCGATTTCGTGGTATCGAAAGAATCACTGGTTTAATTGGTTGTAATAATAATTGCTTCCATTATATCAATCACGTTCTTGTCATGAAAAGTAGATCACTACAGATTAACGAACACAACAGAGACAAAGAAAGGTAACCAATAACAAACAAGTCCATCAAGTTGAACTGTCTCAATGTTAATGGAATAACTAAGATGGATACTATGACACAGATTAATCGTTGATAATCTTACCCAGTACAACAAAATAATCCTCCTTAATGAAATCATATCCAACTCAGTTAACTAAAAAACACCGAAAAAAAAAGTAGAACGTAGTCATTGAAATCATGTTCGAAAACTTCCAGTACAGTAATGAAGTAATGAAAAGCACGGATACACAAACATTCGGAAGGGGTAAAAATGTTTTTGGCGGGGGTGGGTGGGAAGAATTTATGACTTAATTACCAAGTTGGAAAAAATGAATAGATAGATGATTGAATATATTTTGTTTTTTATTTATTATTATTAGTTGAAAGCATGAGTCAATTGAAGCTAGACCACCAAGAAAAACTTCGTAACACTAGACGGCCGTTTCATCCTATTGTGAGACTTCTCAGCTTTATTCAATATGATATTTTTGTTACAATGGAGAATTCTCAGCATAAAGTATTTCAACAAGTTACAGTTTAATATTTCTTGATCGATCCTAACGATATATATTGAGTGATCGCCAATTAGATGTTAGCAGTACAGTCAATCAAAATCTGAATAATGTTCATTCATTTCGATGTATATTAGTGGCAACCACTATGTCTCTGATTGTGCTCTTTGCTAACTTGTACATAGAAAGGTATTCAACTTTATACGAACGAAACTGAATAGGTTGTGCAATTAATTGACATAGTGATGTGTTAAAACGGAACTCATAACTGAACTCCTTTAGGACTGAGATATTTACATTGATTATCCTCTGAGTACTGACGAATGTAACGTTTCTGAAATCTTTACAGCTGATTGATTCCTATTAACCGAGTTGTTATGTGACCACTAGTCTAAGAGACTAGAAATCATTTAGAATAAGTCTAAATATTAAGAGATAGGTGGTAATCGTAAGGAAACTATGAATTTAGGCTTCGTTATAGCTAACACGACTACCTAAACTTGTGACCATAACGCAATGTTCTGTTTGCACAAATGACTAAGAGTGAAAATAATTAAATTCTACTATTCAAATCTATTAAAATAGAAAACTGATATAAAAATAGGCAAAGATGGATAGTGGCTAGCAATGTAATCCAGGATTCGCGTTTCATCCTATTTAGGACTTGTCAACTGGATGTACCTGCATCTCAGACTTGTCTATGTTCACTCTGGGACTCGAACCCAGATGCACATATGTCAATTAGAGACTGACCAGTTGTAGTTCTAAACATCAATGGAAAGATTCAAACAAACAGTACTAAGTGATAGAACAATAGGTTAAGATAGATTTTCTTCGCTTAAAAACATCATTCAACTAATATGATCACGTAATCTGTTGATATGGGAAAGAAAAATCAGATTTTTTTTTGTTTCTATATCCCATTTTAATGATAATTATCACGAAGAGTTTAATGATTAGTAATGATCGAAAGGTTTTATACAAAGAAGGATTCATGAAAATGAATAGAAGTAGATACAAAAGGGAAGGATCAATAGATATTCAGGTTATTCAATACTGTATAAGCTAAGTAAATTATATAGTCTTCTATATATTGATTTCTAATCATTCCATTTATATTGATTTGTAGTCACTTACTTACTTACTCATCAGTGAGTTACTATCTTACAACAGACCTGGTTGAACTCCACCGGTTACTGCTTCTCACTAGAACTCCAGGAAATACTTCATGGAGTCAGTCACTAGTGAGCACATGATCATTATCAGAAGGGTTTTGTGGAGATTTTAGTAATTTTATAGAGTTGAGATCATGAGTCAGTTGAAGCTATAGCACCATCGAAAACCTGAAAGCACTGGACGGCCGTTTCGTCCCATTATGGGACACCGTTGGATGCCAGCTCAGTGGTCTATCGGTGAAGGGCTTTGGCTCGAGACTGGCAGGTCCTATGTTCGAATCTCGCGAGTGCGGGATCGTGGATGCGCACTGCTGAGGAGTCCCATAATAGGACGAAACGGCCATCCAGTGCTTCCAGGTTTTCGATGGTGGTCTAGCTTCAACCTTTCTGTTTCTTTTCAGGATTTCAAATTGGTACTTGCCTCGTGATGCATTTTGATGATTTTTACAATATATGTCCCATCCACCTCAATTGTCTCTTCGTAGTTTTCACTTCATCTGGAAGCTAGTTTGTTCTCTCTTACAATAGGCTGTTGTTGACGGTATCCGGTCAATGGACATTAAGTAACTTGTTTATACAATTGTTGGAAGTGGATCGGGCACACTTTGAGGAAATCACCCAACTGCGTCACAAAACATGTCCTTACATGGAATCCTGAAGGACAAAGGAGAAGAGAAAGACCAAAGAACACATTACGCCGAGAAATAGAGACAGACATGATAGAGCTAGGAAGAAAGTGGCAAGACAGAGTGGGTTGAAGAATGTCGGTTGGTGGCCTATGCTCCCTTGAGAATAACAAGCGTATGTAAGTGATTAATTATTCCACTGTAATTGATTGCAAAAAAAACCGTGCAAACTGACATAAAACTACATAAAATTGTAGAATCATTAATCCATAATAGTCAATTCCATGTCTTATACACGTCATTAATAAATACATATACTATATAGAGAGAGAGGCATAAAATTGAAAAAAGGTAATTAAATTACTCTCTCTCTCTTTTTCTCTCTCCTTCTCTATTTTTAGTTTATACCATGGTGATAACCGAAGCGGATGAAAAATCATGACCGAAAAGGAAAGAAACCCATAAAATTTACTTTATACATGTATCATTTTTTCATTCATTTAGTTCATGGTACAATAATGTTAACACTACAAATGTTTTTGCTTAAAATAATCAATTATGTGATAAATGGCTACGACTTTATGTCGAAACACAGTATGTTATTTACGCCTATTACTCTCAATGGAGTATAGGCTGCCGAACAGCATTCTCCAGCACACTCACTCTGTCATGCTCCTGTATTTGCTAGTTCTATCCAACTTTTGTTCATCCTTCTCATATCTGTCTTCGATTCTCGGAGTAATGTGTTCTTTGGTCTTCCTCTTCTCCTTTGACCTTCAGGATTACATATGAGGGCTTGTCTTGTGACACAGTTGGGTGATCTCCTCAATGTGTATCCTATCCACTTTCAGCACTTCTTCCTGATTTCTTCCTCCACTGGATAGAATCTGGTTTGTTGTCTCCCACATTAACTTGTTGCTGATAGTGTTTGACCAACGGATCCGAAGTATTTTGCGTAGACAGCTGTTGATGAACACTTGTATCTTCTGGATGATGGCTTTCGTAGTTCTCCAGGTTCTCACCCCATACAGAAGAACTTTCTTGACATTTGTATTGAAAATTCTGATCATAGTGTTTGTTGACAATTGTTTTAAGTTCCAGATATTCTTCAATTGTAAATATGCTGCTGTTGCTTTGCCGATCCTCGCCTTCACATCTGCATCAGATCCACCATGTTCATCAATGATGCTACCCAGATATATCAAGGTTTTCACATCCTCCAAAGCTTGTCCATCAAGTGTGATTCGATTGGTGCATGTTGTATTATATCGGAGAATCTTGCTTTTCTCTTTGTTTTTTATTGAGACCTACTGCTGAATATAATGATATTAATGAATTGTTATACTTAAATTATAAAGTTAATTTATTGTATTACCATAGTTACATGTATAGTTCATTTTAATTCTATATATATCCTCAATGTCCATTTTATACCTTACATAGAAACATACATGGGTATTTGTATATGTATCTATAATTAAATGCTAATGATGCATTTGCATTTAAGCGATTATATTAGTATGTCAACTTAATACAATCCATTTCCCATTACTCTGATACAATATTCTCTAAAACAAATGAGTGAATACAATAATCAAGCGTATTTTTTTTACTTAAAATTCATATACTACTATTACCGATACTACTACTACTACTACTACTACTAATACTACTACTACTACTACTGCTACTACTACTACTACTACTACTACTACTACTACTAATACTAATACTACTACTACTGCTACTACTACTACTACTACTACTACTACTACACGTATCTTATTTATCTAATTACGATACAGATAGGATGTAAAAACAAAAAAAACAAGGGATAATTTACATTGAATATACCAGGAATTTCAGTAAAGTAATCAGTTAATTGGAACTGATTACTCATTTTTTTCCCTTTCAGTTGAAAAAAACTACAACGTTTGACTATTGTTTAACTATGCTACTTTACACTGATTGATATTGAAGAGTTATAGATTCATGTTACCAGTAGATAAAATCGAGGAATTACTGACAGAAAAGAAAAAATGATTTATCTTAATAAGGATATTACACAGCTTTGTAAGCAAAGTTGGGTAGTGGGTAGCAGTGGAACCCAGTACGTGCGTTTCGTCCTGTTTGAGATCCGTCAGCTGAATGTACTTACATCTCAGAGTTAATGTTCACTTTGAAACTCGAACTTATAGTGCAAAGTCATGCATGGAGGACAACTGATAAATGTATTCCATGTGTAGGTAAGAATCAGACAAGGCTACTTACTCCCTCTCTCTCTCACACACCTTTCTCTTTCTTCTAGTGGTTGAATAGACTACTAAGACCTCAACTTCTGAGGAGGAGAACGAAATACAATGTATAGATTGGTTGTTATTTCGCAAATGACCTTGCTATTCTATTACATACACACAAACAAATGCAGATGAAGATAAGTGAGAAACCAAGATCCTCAAATATAAAACGAAGAACACCGACCAAATCAATCATGACTGATGGAGAAACTCTGAAACAAATGGAATCTTTCACGTACCTGGGAAGCATCTTCTGTGGACAAGGAGGATCCAGTGCAAACATAAATGAGAGGATTGGCAGAGTAAGGGCAGCATTCCTACAACTGAACAACATATGGATCTCAAAACAACTGTCAGCCATCATCATAGTCGAAATCTTCAATACGAATATCAAGACAGTTACTTCTGCTATATGGAGCTGAAACGCGTAAAACTAACACAACCATCAACAAACATGTACAAGTATTTATAAACAATTTTCTACTCAAGATAATCAATGTCCGTTTGCAGGATACCATCAACAATGTCTACTGTGGGAGAGGACAAACCAGCTTCGATCTGAAGAGGAAATTAGGAAAATAAGTTGGACGTGGATAGGACATACATTGAGGAAATCATCAAACTGCATCACGAGGCAATCCCTACCTTTGAACCTCGAAGTGTAACGGAAAGGAGGAAGACCGAAGAACATACTGCACTGAGAATTGGAAGTAGACATGAATAGGATGAATAGCAAATGGAAAGAACTGGAAAGGATTATTCATGACAGAGTTGGATAAAGAATACTTCACAGGCGTAAGTAAGTAAGCCTGAAAAAAGCAAAAATATAACATTTAGTATTGTTTAAATTCACTTAGTATTGTTTGTTTGAATCTTCCCATCTATTTGTTAGGACTGCAACTGGTCAGTCTCTTATTGCCATATGTGCATACTATGCGTATTGCCTCAGTATAGCCTTAGTTCACAAGCATGGTAAGCAGAGATGGATAATGGCTAGCAGTGGAATCCAGGGTGCACGTTTCGTCCTATTTGGGACTCGTCAGATGAATGTACCTGCATCCGAGTTGATGTTCACTCTGGGACTCGAACCCAGTACCCTCGCTTCAAACGCCATCGCGTTATCCACTCGGCCACTCAGTCCTGATAGCCACTTGCTTGTGCGACTAGGTGAACTTTAAATTCATTCAGTATTGTTTGTTTGAATCTTCCCATCAATGTGTCCAAGAGTGAACATCAATTCTGAGGTGCAGGTACATCCAGCTGACGAGTCCCAAATAGGACGACATGCGCGTTCTGGTTTCCACTGCTAGCCACTATCCAAAAATATAACAGTATTTAAAAATGAACCTTTTAATTAGAAAAAACATCTTTGAGGTCAATTAAGCATAAAATCTTATGTTAAGTGAAATCTTAAGATCTATGATCTGAATAAATATGTTTCCCCCCTTTATTATATCTTACCAATATCACACATTATAATCTCCCACTTAATAGTTGACCGAATTTGTAATTACACCATATTTCTCACTCTCACACCCTGTTCGATCTGATACTTATTCGGATCATAGATCTTAAAATTTCCACTTAACGCATAAGCTGATTCAAAATGAACATTCGATACGTGTCATATCAAGATTAACAATTTTATTCTAATTTGAATGACAATCCTAAATTCACATGCTATAACTTTAAATAATTCACTTCAAATCAGAAGTTTTTGTGGAGATTTCAGTATTTTCATGAGTCAATTGAATCTAGACCACCATGGAAAACGTGGACGGCTGTTTCGTTTTATTATGGGACTGGCGCGAGACTGGTAGGTTCTGCGTTTGAATCTCACGGGTGCGAGATCGTTGATGTACACTGTCGCTGAGGAGTTCCATAATAGGAAAAAAACGGCCGTCCAGTGCTTCCAGATTTTCCATGGTGATCCAGCTACAATTGACTCATGATTTCAATTTACTTTAAGTTAAACTTCGCCTTTTTTTGGGGATTATTAATTTGGATATATGAATTGTAGAACCTGAAGAAAATTTGCTGAAACGAATATTCTTCATTCAATAACTCACTGATGAGTATCAAATAAGGTGAAAACTAGATCCAGGGATTCTTGTCGACTATCTTTAACAAACGCCTTACTTATGAACATAGTGCACGCGATAATGAATCAACTAAACCAAGGAAGCCTTAAATTGGAATCCTGAAGGGAAACGGAAAAAAGGAAGGCCAAATAACACATGACGTCGGGAAATAGAAGTATATGGGAAAAGGATGAATAACAACTGGAAAGAACTGGAAAGGATTGCTCGGGACAGAGTTAGATGGAGATTGGTGATAGGCTGCCTATGCTCCTCGACGAGGGGTAACAGGCATAAGTAAGATTGATCCCTTATCTATTTGTATAATTCCCTCTTTTTTTAAAAAAAAAGTTTTCCTCTTCATTTAAATTTTTAGTTTATTTGAGTAATATACTACTCAATTCAATGTTATTCAATTAATTTAATTAATCCAAATGGATAGAGAATAACCACTGACCACCGTTTATTATTATTTACTTAAATGGTTTGCTTTTCAATGTTAATTTATTCATTAGATAGAAAATTGAAACCAGCCTCTTCAGTAGATGGTCTATTCATTGTTGTTGTTGTTGTTGTTGTTGTTGATAGGGTTGTTTACCTTGTTAACTCATTGGTAAATGAAGTGAATCAATCAATGGATGTGACCGATATATCAATCTATGTGTATGATGTTGATGACATCTAAAAAGGAAAAAGAAAAAAAAAGAACTCGAATATCAGAAATGACCTTTATTTGGAAACATTGAATAAAGATTTCCTGGTTAGTTATTTTTTTATTCATTGATTTAAGTGTATATTCATAGTTGAAAAAGTGAGTCAATTGAAGCTAGACCACTAGGGAAAACCTGGAAGCACTGGACGGCCGTTTCGTTCTATTGTAGGACTCCTCAGCAGTGTACACCCATGATAATGCCTCGCGAGATTTAAACCCACGATCTACCAGTCTCGTGCCAGAGCAATTAACTGATAGATCATCCGATGGTTTTTATGTCCAACCAATACACAAAGTTGAGCTTCCGTTCACCAATTGTCTTCAATGATTTCCTATCTCACAACAGACGTGGTTTGAACTTCACAGGTTTTCCTTGGTGGTCTAGCTTCAAATGACTCACTCTTTCAACTATGAAAATACTAAATCTCGACAAAACCCCTTCTGATTAAGTGTGTACTAACAATTAGTGCAATCTCAACTGGTTTCATATCAAAACTTTCCATATTTTAAGATGTAATTCCTACAATTGAATTCACGAGTTGTTCTAAGCTAGATCACTACTGAAAAACTGGAAACTCTAGATGGCTATTTTGTTTTAATATTGGACTGCTCGTCATCGCGCATTGACGATCCCATACGTGTGTCTCGTTCACGGACGCTTGACTTCTAGAGCAGTGAGCCGGTATACAATTGTATTTATGTCACGCAAAATAATGGATCGACTGAAGTTAGAGTAAAGGTCCTAGATTAAAGTCCCACGGGCGGGATTGTGGATACGCAATGATGAGGAGTCTCATACTCTGATGGGAAGGTCATCCAGTGTTTCCAGGTTTTCAATGGTAGTCTAGCTTCGATTGATTCTTGAGTTCAACTGTGAAAATACAACAATCTCCACAAATCTGTGTACTGTACAAGTAATTTTCCCAATGATCATTAAAATTAATGGCTGACTTTAACCAGATACTTAATGTAAACCACGAAATACTACTTAATGACTTCATTCGTCTTTTAGGCTTATGAGTAGTGTGCACTCATATTTCACAACATTTACGGTTTATGTTCATCAGGTCTATAAATGACTATGTTATCAATGAAGCACTGAGTTAATGGTCATTGCTTCCCATTCCCGACTTTAGTGGATTTGTCAATTTGTAATAATTATCTATTAATAAGGCCTTACTCATCCCAATAGGATTGAACTTTATTCGAAACCGGTTTTAATTCAATCTTGACTATACTTTATTGTGTTATTCTTTAACCAACCCTTGATTTGTTTATACATAAATATGATATTCATCTTATGATTTCGATATAAACAAATTATGAACATAACTACTGTTTTAGTAGAACTGTGGAGTGAGTTACTAATATCCATATAAGTAGTATATGGTGATGGTCAGGTATAAAATGTAGTTCAGTAGAAGATAGGTAACGAAAGAACAGAAGTGAAACGCAATTGGTATAAAATTGTATGAACAATAATAATCGAAGACGATGGACTGATATTTAAAAAAAGAATGGTCAAGATTGAGACAATTGATTGATAGTTTAAAAAATAACTATTTACTGTATGTAGGCGAACATGGACAGTGGCTAGCATTAGAATCCACAACGCGTGTTTCGTCTTATTTGAGACCAATTAGTCGGACGTACCTACATCTCAGAGTTGATGTTCACTCTGAGACTCAAACCCAGTACCATTCGCTTCAAACGCCATCACGTTTTCTACTCAATTAATGTATGGTTATCAGATTTTAATGAGATATTCTGTAATTCGCGTGCCCAGTACATTCAATTGCCCTCAATCATTTACTTATTCATTACAGAATTTCACCATTAAACTTAATCAACAATGATGTTGATAGTAGATTAGTCTTGAATTTAGAGGTGAACATTTCGATGAATCAAATTTTCTCCAAAGTGAAACATTTTCAAATAAGAAATCTCATTCAATTAGTGAATGTTGAAATAGTTGGGTCAAAAAACAAAACAAAAAAAGGGTATGTAAAAAGGAAACTTGGTTTAAAATGTAACCCTAAATTTAAAGTCACGAAATCAAGTTTTAGAAAACTCTTTATATTAGGAACATTAAATGCAAGTGTTAGTTTGTTGACCCTCCCCCCCCCACTCTTCTATTGTTAAGCAACAATGATGATTAAAATTGTATATTGTTTAAACATCTCTATCATAATGAAAGACTTTCCTATCCAACTTTCAGCATCTTTTCCTAAGATTTCTCTTCAGCTAGAAGTTAGTTTATCCTCTCATGTAAAAGGCTGGCTCAGATGAAAGTCAAGCAGAAGAAGAAAAATTAAAAAAAGAGAGAATTAAACAAATAGATATGGGATCAATCTATCACAAGAAGATGAAGTAATCCCGTACATGATGGTTACTTATTTACTTACTTACGCCTGTTACCCCTCGTCGAGGAGCATAGGCAGCCTACCACCAATCTCCATCTAACTCTGTCCCGAGCAATCCTTTCCAGTTCTTTCCAGTTGTTATTCATCCTTTTCATATCTA
This sequence comes from Schistosoma rodhaini, assembly GCA_944470415.2. Taxonomy (NCBI): domain Eukaryota; kingdom Metazoa; phylum Platyhelminthes; class Trematoda; order Strigeidida; family Schistosomatidae; genus Schistosoma; species Schistosoma rodhaini. Next base: position 1,662,017 of record OX104036.1, on the reverse strand, counting down.
CTTCTATTTCCCGACGTAATGTGTTATTTGGCCTTCCATTTTTCCGTTTCCCTTCAGGATTCCAATTTAAGGCTTGCCTTGTGATGCAGTTTGGTGATTCCCTTAATTTATGTCTGATCCTTTTCCAAGATCTTTTCCTTATTTTCTCTGCAGCTGGAAGCTGGTTTATCCTCTTCTATAAAAGGCTGGCTCAGATGAAAGTCAAGCAAAAACAAAGATTGATGTAAAATTATGTGAATTCATTTTATATCGTTAGGGTGCCATCGACGATTTACAACTTATAATATCCCCAAATCAAAGTTACTATGTAGTGAACAAGAATGCAAATAAGGATAATCGGATGTATTGGAACACAACATTACCGAGCATTTATATAAAATCTAAGAACTTTACAGTAAATAATTTACTTGCAAAATATCAACTAATCATCTGAATCTTCATTGTTCTTTTGTTTTCAAACCAATCATACTCTGTTCTCGCTCACCTTCCTTTGATCTTCTTGACCTTCTGCTGACAGGTACTTCTCCTACGATTGATGATTTGTACTACTTATATCTATCAACATTAGTAGCATACACTAAATCATAGATACTGACATACTTATAAATACGAGAGTGACTACAAATGAATATATGTATTATGATGTATCGAAGATTCCCATAGGTTGTGAAACTGTAAAGCATATAATATGACGATAAACTTCTCAAACTCAGCTTTATTGTTGTTTTGTACTTGCAGTTTTATTTTTCTCCATTCTAGTTGTAAATGATTGGATGTACATTATACATTGTAACGAGATTGAAAACTGACTTCACTATACTATTCAATATCGAATATGATGTCTTTGTTGTTCTACTGAGAGGATTCTTGCTTCTAACTCTCATGTCCTTTACAACGTTTTTTATTCCGATGTAACCACGGCATTGTGTCCAAGCAATCTTCTTAAATTACGGCTTTTCTTACACTGCTTACTCAGAATCGACCTGATCTTTCAAGACTGATGACTAATACAGTGAATGGACTGTTTGAAATATTACAATTCAAAACTCTGTTGTCTATTATTATAGATTTAGCCTGATTTGCATAAAGAAAACATATAATCTTGAAGGGACTGATACCTACGAAGGATTTTCATCACGCGGTACCCACCTCAACACGTGGAAAATGAATTATAATCGGAAACACTGTTGACATAAAAATAAACTGATCTTGTGTGTAAAAGATTAATTGAGTGATCAATAAAGAGAAACAAGTAATTGACAAAAGATTATAACCACTTGAACAGTTTTTTTTCTTCTCAACGATCAGTAATCTCAATTTTTATGACAGATGGATAGTGGCCAGCAGTGGAATCCAATTTGACGCTCGCTTCGTCCTATTTGGGACTCGTCAGGTGGATGTATCTACATTTCAGAGTTGATGTTCATTCTCGGACTAGAATCCAGTATCGTTCGCTTCGAACGCCATTGCGTTATCCACTAGGCCACTGAGTCCTGATAGCCACTTGCTTGTGCATTGGGGTGAAGTTGAAATTTACTTGTTTGTTTGAATCTTCCCATTGATGTTTTTTTTCGAGACTGACCAGTTGCAGTCTTAAAAACATCAATGGGATGAGCCAAACAAATAATACTAAGTAAATTTTTATGACAGAGTTTTCTAGAATGCACAGAACATGACTTTTAAGTGTTGTTTATGGAAGTCCCGGTTTCATACTAGTTGACACTTGTTAAAAAGGCTAACCTGGAATGTTGAAAGGACCGATATTCTCTCAAAACATCTCACCTATATCACTATTTCAATCATTAGCATTGAACTCTATAAGTTAGAAATCAGATAGATACAGTTTTGAACAATGAACTAAACAGAACAATTTCACATCCATTCTATTTTAATTCCATGTTGAGTTTCAGCTTATATTATTACTATTACTCTAAATATAGATAAGTAGTATCTGAAATCCTTTAATGTTTTTTTTTCTTTTTTACTGTAGTTCATTTGCATATGACAACTATTCACCAATCTAAATGTTACATTTCTGACACTTTTATGATCATTCTGTGATTTATAATGATCATATTAATAAGTACCCATTTTATGGTTAATATAGTAAGATTTAAATAAGAAAGGACGAGAATATTTTTTTTCAGTTAATTTATGGTTTATCACTACAGGGGGGAGGGTTGTGGAGATTATTAAGTTTTTGATTGAGAACATGAATCGATCGATTGATGTTAGATAATCATTGAAAGCCTGGAAGCAATGGATGGCCGTTCTGTTCTATTACGTTACGCATCAGTGGTGCTCATCCATGATTTACCTCAGTACAGTGGAAGATGGTCGCACATTTTCGTGGATTGGTTAAGGTTTGACATTAACACCGTTGAATGCTGGCTGGCTCAGTGGTTTAGAGGTTAAGCGCCGCGCACAAAACCGATAGATCATGGGTTCGAGTCTCGCGAGCGGATCGTCGGTACGTAGTTTTGAGTAGTCAACAATCGGTGGAACGGTCATTCAGTGCTTCCAGGTTTTCCATGGTGGTCTAGCTTCAATATACTAATGTATTCAACTATAAAATTACTAAAATCTCCACGTGACAGAGGGATCACGGATGAGCACTACTGGGGAGTCCATACTAGGAGGAAATAGCCATCCAATGCTTCCAGAGTTTGCATCGTAGTCTTCACTTGACTTATGAATTCAACTATAAATTTATTAAAATCTCCACAAAACCTGTTTTGGAAATAAGAGATACTTGTACATATATAAGGCGCATGTCCAGTACAGTTGTGATATATTTATATTTCAATAGTATGTTCATTATAATTTATTTCATTGCATTTGTTAATTCATTATTGAACTACAAAATTATGAAAGGTAAAATTAATTAATAATAAGTAATAAAACTGATGTCCGTCGGCTGGATATCATCAGCAACAGACTACTGTGGGACAGAAAAAACAGCTTCCAGCTGAAGAGGAAATGAGGAAACGACGATGGATGTGCTGGATAGGAAATACATTAGGGAAATCATCAAACTGCATCATGAGGCAAGTTCTAACTTGAAATCATGAATGGAAACGGAAAAGAGAAAGGCTGAAGAGCACACTACGTTGGGAATTAGAAGCAGACATGAATCGAATGAATAACAAATGAAAAGAACTGGGAAGGATTGCCCAGGATAGGGTTGAATGAAGAGTGTTGGTTGTCGGCCTATGCCTCTCCATGAGGGGTAACAGGCCGTAGTAAGTAGTAAAACTCTTTTATGTAACTCTGATTTCGCTGCTCAACTCTTTCTTATTTTAGTTTTAAATGACACTTAAATTAAGTACTTTAATTAAGAAAACTATTGAACCGTATAAAATAAAAATAAATATAATAAGTTAGTAATGGTCTTATTTTCTTGTATGAAACAATTGACTATAATACTTGGTTATGAAGTAAGTGTGGAACATGACCTTAAAGTGAGTACATGGTTAAGGCTTATAATATTTGACTCTTTCGAATCGTTTGTAAGATTATAAGTAGTTTCATCTGAATCCTAACATCCGATAGTTTGACAAGTTCTGTTCTTATGAAACCTTTAGTAATTGATCATTGTTATGATGGACGGTGTCTTAAATGTGATACTGATACACGATCACAATTGTTTGATCAATGGGTGGTGATCAATCAATTGTGATTACATCTCAGTCTTACGGGAGGTTGGTCGCGGCGCGAATAGCTCAGTGGTAACGTCTGTGAAGCTGTGTGACACGGGATCGAATCTGTCAGGGAGAACCAGTTCCCTCAAGATTACAGATGCACCTTACTGTCGAGTGCCAAGTAACATAAAACCCGGGTCCAGGGTTTCCTGTTGACCACCTTCAACCACCATCTCTTAATAAAATGCACTTGTCTTTTAAGTCAATTCTGATCGCCATCGATGGACCATATCAAACATGATCAGTGGATTGGTCAAAGATTGATTTCAGCTGGATTACCATTGGAAACCAATGAGCAATGATAGTTGTTTCGTCCTAGTTTGGATCTCTCACTGAAACCTAAAGAACATACTGCCTTTTTATCCATATTCATATTTAGTAGAACTGATATGTTATGAATTATCTCCTTAATCATTTATAGGTCTAATACATTTTCAAGTATTTATCGTTCACAGATCGACATAAAATTTGATGGTCTCAGAAAAGTTTCTTCATCAGGAAAACATTTTTCACTGTGAATTTTTCCTGGAGACGATTGTTGTTTGAGTTTCCTCTCACTCTGTTTGGTTTGTATATTTATCTAACAAAGCGACAGTGCTAGTTAGTAAACATTTATTTCTACTTACTTACTTCTGTTACCCCTCGTGGAGCAGCAAAGGCCAATCACCAAGATACTCCATTCAACTCTGTACTGGGTAATCCACTCCAGTTTTTTCCATTCGCTATTCATCCTAATCATGTCTGCTTCCAATTTTCAGTGCAGTGTGTTCTTTGACCTTCCATCTTTCCATTTCCCTTCAAGATTCCAAGTTAGCACTCACCTAGTGATGCGGTTTGGTGATTTCCAAAATGTATGTCTCACCCATCACTTCCATCATCTTTTTCTATTTTCCTCTTTAGATGAAAGTTGGTTTGTTCTCTCCAAAAATAGCCTGTTGCTGATGACATGCGATCAACGGACATTGAATAACTTGTGTAGGCAATTTTTTATAAATGCTTGTACTTTTTGATGATGGTTGTGGCAATTACAGGTGGTACAGTATTCCCCCACAAACGCATACACAAAGCTACACGAGTCTCACTGGATAATGCTACACAAAATCATGGTTATTCAGAAAACACTCAATGTTCTAAGAGTGAGTTTTAAGATGGTTTTCATTTAAAAGTACGGTACATTTGGGGATTTCAGGAAGGGGCTAATTTCTTTTATTAGACTACAAGCAATAAACATATTGACATGTATCAAAACTATTGCCAAACAAGATCATTTTGAAGAAAAAGGAGTAACGGAACTATAATGATTGAATGTAGATTAAATTTTCATTACTGTGTAGTTTATAGATGACTGATGAGTAGTATCGTTATTTACTGCTACAAAATAAAGATTTTATAGATCAAGTTTAAATTGTGTCATTAAGTTAAATGATTTTATAATCAATCAATTTATGTAGTACGCATCACAGATATAATTCATATGAGTAGCTAGCGCAAACCACGAATTACGGATGAGTTGTTCGAAAACCAAATTTTATCAACGATCTAGCTAGGGGCCCTGAAACCATGCTTACTTACTTACTTACATACGCCTGTTACTCTCAATAAAGCATAGGCCGCCGACCAGCTTTCTCTAACCCATTCTGTCCTGGGCCTTCTTTTCTAGTTCTATCCAGTTCTTTTTCATTCTTCTCATGTCTGTCTCTATTTCTCATAGTAATGTGTTCTTTGGTCTTCCTCTTCTCCTTTGACCTTCACGATTCCATGTGAGGGCTTGTCTTGTGACACAGTTGGGTGATTTCCTCAATGTGTGTCCTATTCACTTTCAGTAGTTCTTCCCGATTTCTTCCTCCACTGGATAGAATCTGGTTTGTTGTCTCCCACATTAACTTGTTGCTGATAGTGTCTGACCAACGGATCCGAATTATTTTGCGTAGACAGCTGTTAATAAACACTTGTATCTTCTGGATAATGGCTTTCTTAATTTTCCACGTCTCCGCCCCATACAGAAGAACTGTCTTGACATTTGTATTGAAAATTCTAACCTTGGTGTTGGTTGACAATTGTTTTGAGTTCCAGGAGTTCTTCAGTTGTAAATATGCTGCTCTTGCTTTGCCGATCCGAACCCTCATATCCAACTACACATACCATTCTCTAAAATTTATTTATATCTGTATAAGCATTAATAATCAAAAACTTCCTTTATCTTTTAAAGATGACGGAACTTCTCAACAAAGTATTGTTTAGAATATTAGACTTTTTCTTAGTCTTCAGTTAAGAAGACTAGTAAAACTTTTTTCGTGGCCCTCAAATATCTGACCCCAGTTAGATCGGATGATTGATTGTTATTAAAATATATGTGTCGCCAATCCACGTATATAATCATCAACTTAAATCGTGTTGGTGAATACGTATATTTCTTACACTCAATAATTTGAACAGTGAATCAGAGGGACAAAGCAAAATGACGTGCAATGGGAAAGCCATGTGAGTCAACTCCATTTAATCAAGACTGAACCGATATTCATAGTCGAATAAAGATAGGTTACAGGCATGTGATAAGTGAGATAAGAAATAAATACATTTACATAAAAAAAATCAAGGTTGATAAGCGAATAGTTAACAAGGACGACATGTTGCTTACTTACTTGCTTAATTAATTACTCCTGTTACCCCTCGTGGAGAAGCATAGGCCGCTCACCAGCATTCTCCATTCAACTCTGTCCCAACGAATCCCTTCCAGTTCCTTCCAGTTGTTATTCTACTTTTTCATATCTGCTTCTATTTCCCGACGTATTGTGTTCATTGGCCTTCCTCTTTTCCGCTTCCCTTCCAGGATCCAAGTTAGGGCTTGCCTTGTAATGCACAATGGTGATTTCCTTAATGTATGTCCTATCCACTTTTAATATCTTTTCTTAATCTCCTCTTCAGATGGAAGCTGGTTTGTCCTCTTCCATAAAACTCCGCCAGTAGCTCTTTTAGAGTTACTGCCGGTCCCTAACCCACACAAAGGAGGAGGGCTGGTTATGGGGTTAGTGACGCCATCCTGTAGAAGACATAACTCGCTAAAAAACGCTAACCAGAACAACACTTAGCTTGCAAAAAACAAATAGACTGGCCTGTCCGAAAGCTGGAAAAAGCTATATGAGCTTAGCATAGCAACCAACACTACACTACATTATAGTTTCAGTTCGTAAACCGTTAGTTTAGTGTTGAGTACTTTGTTCAACAGAAAGTGATACTTTCCGAGTCATTATCGTTAATTACTTTCATACTTTCATATCTTGATATCTCTCTACAGACCTGGTTGACCTAATTCAGTTTGGTTAAACTATACTTAAAATTTCAATGTACCACATGATGTTTCATATATAACTAGAAACAGTAACCCAGTTATTGTTTTGACTATTTTGACAATCATTGTATAAATGAAAAAGGAAATGCCAAAATTTCAAATAATAAACTGAATACTATTTGAAACATTTCCAGCTTTTTTTTGGTTTTCTAAGAGAATATCAAATCAATACCCATGAACAATTGACTTAGTTACCATTTCCATAATAACTATTATATTTGAAATCAATTAGATCGGACGATATTGTCGACTCTGTACTAGATTCAGGAAGAAGAAATTGTTACACACCACTGAGCCGTCATCCAACGGTGATAATGTCTAACTTCAACGAATTCGCGATCTCGCGTGATGATCTGCCATTGTCGTCGGTGGGTAACCGCCTCATACCTGACATGGTTGAAATTCGGTGGTCACGGCTTCTTACTAGAACCACGGGAACAGCCATTCAGTGCTTGCAGGTTTTCATTGGTAGTCTAACGTTGACTGGTTCATGATTTCGGTGAAATTCAACAAACTCCATAAATTCATACTGTAAAATATCATATGATCACTGGTGACTAGCTTTAAGAGGTAACTTTCGGAGTTCTAGAGTTAAGCCCTGCTAGGACTGGATGGCCATTTAGTGCTTCCAGATTCCCAATGGTGGTCTAACATTGATCTATTCATGATATCAATTTAGTAATTTAGTTCAATTCCATCAGTCAACTTGTGATATGGTCATTAATAATGTTAGGTCACGTATAATTTAAGGTTGTAGTGATGTTAAAAAGAAAAAGGACAACCAAATGGATTTTTTTACAGTCGCTTCATCTTGAAGTGATGGAAATGCGTAGCTCGGGAGGGGGCATCACTTGTTAAACTTGAGTTCTTTGAGATGAGTGATTTAATCATGAAGATTTTATAATCTATCTAGAAAACGTTAGCACAAAATTGGGATATCACCTTGAGGATGAATTTTTATTGATAACAAGTATCCGGCCATTAACTGCTGATTTATTTTAATTTTCTATATGAATAATATACTGATGTTGTTGTTTAGAAAGACAATGAAAGTCTCACGATTCAACCATCCAGATCAGTGAACGTGATTTCAGCAAAGTCATTTCATTCAGTGATCATAAGAGAGCTTTGTTAACAGAAGCCAATCTGCACTTAGGAATAGAAAACAAATATGAAACTGTAATCGACTAACTGACTTATTAATGTGTGTAAACATCCCAGTTTAAAAGGAGTTTTCAGTGACATGAACAAATCAGTAATAATATCATCAAATGATACACATTCGAAACACTCATGAAACATTAGTTCTGTCTAATTTGTTGATGCCAATTGCCAACTAGTTCTAGGCGACATAGAAAAGTGATATAGAGATTTCATCTGATTACATTTATCTATATGAAGACAGACATAAGAAGAATGAACAAAAAGCTTGATGGAACTAGAAAGGAAAGCCGAGGACAAAGTAGGTTGGAGAATGGTGGTCGGCAGTCTTTTTATTTATTTGTTTGAACACATAAATATTGGTACAAGGAGGAACCTAATAGATATGCGCCACACAAAAAAATCGTTATTTCATGTACTTGTGTTAGGCTATGATACTGCCCGGGTGATCAGACCGAAGGAGGTGGATTTCTTAGGGAGCCACACCGCGAGCCTTAGACCTAAATGTCTGATCCACCATAAAGTGGAGCGTCGTGACGAGATACAGTCTCATGGTAGCCGGTGACCAACAATTGATTCATATGCCATTTGTTCCTTCAGGATACTTGAGCCCATGGGTACCATTGGTTTGAAATCAGGGTTTTCCAACTCCTCTAGGTGGACTTACCATATTCACCAACTCGGTTAAAGCACCAGACATTTGCTTTCCGTCCTCTAAATTTCGTAAACAACAGTAATGCCACGAGAAGGCAGTGAGTAGAACTCCTCTGACAGAGACTGTATACGCGTGGCCGTGTGAAAGCATTTAGAAAGAGAAAGCGGACCCTCCTCACTTTCGACCGTACCAAGGCATTTGAGGGCAGCCTGTGCTCCATTGGGAGTAACAGGCATAAGTAACTAAGTAAGTAAGTAATATACTGGATTGAAATAATTGAAATTTATCACTTTAGTCAATGATTTTGATAGAGTCTTTAAATTAGGGACATATTATCACGTATCATTATACGCTTCATCACATATAAGTAGAGAAGGAATACTTTCCATAGAAAAGGATTAATATTTATAGTTTAACATGTAGGAATCAATTGATAATAACATTAATAGGCAATTTTCATCATTGCTGACCTGATTTATCCTTGACCTATTGGACAATTGATGAACTAATGATTAATTGAACATTCAGAAATATAATGAAAATGTGTAGTCAACCGAGAAATAATGTTGAACATTCAGTTCACATAGAGATAAGTTTAAAAGAATAATGATAATCGGATATATTCTATTTCATTTTAGATCATTTCGATTGAAGTAGAAAGTGGATAAGACATATATTAAGGAAATCACCAATGTTCATCACGAGGCAATCCTTTACTTGGAATACAGAAAGGGGAGTGGAAAAGAACAAGGCGAAAGAACACATTACGTCGGGAAATAGAAGCAGATATGAAAAAAAAGAATAATAACTGGAAGGAACTGGAAAGGATTGACTGGGACATGGTTGGATGAGGGATGCTGGTGAGCGTCCTATGCTCCGTGACGAAGAGTGACAGGCGTAAAATAAAGGAACTTACTTACTTACTTACTTACTCACTTACTTACTTACTTATTTACTTACTTACTTACTTACGCCTGTTAATCTCAATGGAGCATAGGCCACCGATCAGCATTCTTCAACCCACTCACTCCATCGTGGGCCTTCTTTTCTAGTTCTATCCAGTTTGTGTTCATTCTTCTCATGTCTGTCTCTATTTCTCGGCGTAATGTGTCCTTTGGTTTTCCTCTTCTCATTGATTCAAGTAGAAAAGTATGAGTGCATCTAAAATTTTGACACATTGGAGACTATGACGGATATCTTTCAATGTCACAGTCATTGTTATATCCTAAAGAGAATTATAAATGGTAACTTTTGAGAACTATATATGAACTAATATGATGCGTATATTTTGGTTGTATAGCTGTTAAGTAACTAAGCTATTCAAAATCCTGTTACTCCCATTATAAGCTTTATTTCGACTGATAGATTAATATTATATGATTTACCATTCTTGAGTTATACCCGGTCTATTAATTACTATCACCCTCATTCACAGCCACATTTGGCCAAATCTTGTACAAATATTATTTCCCATTTTATAGTACGATGTGGTCAGTTTGTTTGGTATATAAACCCAGTATGTTTTAAATACATGATTCATATTGTAGAGGCTGTTTTTGGTGTTCTGGACTAAATAGACAGAGCAAGATGGAAACCAAATATCGATAAGGACTCTAGACTTCTTGTATGGGTCGGTCCGATTGATAATTCATTGTTTTGCTGGTGTGTCACAAGAAATAACAGTTATAAAGACATCACTAAGCTGTTTGAGTCATGATAATTGTTTGAAGACGTGATAATTGAGCGACTACAAGAAAAGGGATTATTGAGAAGCCCCTATACTTGTGACTGCGGTAGTCAAATGAACATTGTACAGTGTGCAGACTATCGTGATGATATTATCTTTCGATGTCCTTCATGTTGGAAGAAGAAATCAGCTAGAACAAGGACTTTTTTCGCTAGCTCAAAATTAAGGTTGAGACAAATTACGCTCCTTGTTGCGAATTGGATAATAAAAGCACCGGTAACACTAGCTGCCACCTTTGCAGATGTAAGCGAAGTTTCGGCAGTTCAATGGTACGAGTTTTGCCGAGATATTTGCGCAACAAAAATGACAAGCATACACCGATTGTATGGAGGAGTGGGAAACATTGTTGAAATAGACAAAACGGTTGTAAGGAAACGAAAATACAACTGTGGCCGTTGTATTAAAGAAGATTGGGTAAGTACCTCTTCCATAAATATACCTCACAGGTCTTTGGAATATACGATAGATCATTACAGAAAGGACATTTTCAAAGAGTCAGGAACCGGCAGGCACCAACAATCATACCGATATACAGCAATATGTGCTGCCGAGCACTACTGTTTATACAGATGATTGGAGAGCGTACATAAGCGACATTTCGTTGACCCTACTACTGGGGTGCATACTAACAACATAGAAGCTATGTGATCAAGACTAAAAGAGCTTTTGAGACCTTATCATGGCTCCAGAGGCAGACTACTATGGAGCCATATAGATGAATTCATGTACCGCATGCAATATGATTTTAGAACTTCCGAACCTATATCCAACCTTGATAAGTTTATAACTCATGTAAAAGAACAGTATCCAATTTAATTCTTTGGTTTTGTACAATGAATTTTTACTGTACACTAACTGTCTTCTGATTGGCTAATATTTCTCAAGGTCATTTAAGATTCATTCAAAGGTCGTCCATGTTCTTTAGTCTCGCCGTTCTTTGACCTTCCTCTTTTCCGCTTCCCTTCCGGAATCCAAGTTAGAGATTGCCTTGTATTGCACAATGGTGATTTCCTTAATGTATGACCTATTTACTTCCAACGTCTTTTCCTAATTTCCTCTTCAGCTGGAAGCTGGTTTGTCCTCTCAAGAATGTTTCCCAGGTTGTTAGAAGGGGCATCGACCTAGTGACTTGAACATGAGGCGTCACAATTTTTCCTTCAACTCACAGGGCAAATTTTAAATGGTTTGAATTATTTTTTCTGGTTAGCGTTTTTTAGAGAATTAGTTCTACTGTGAGATGATGTCACTAACCCCATGCACAACCCTCCTCCTTTGTGTGAGCTTGGGACGGGTAGCAACTCTAGAAAAGCTACAGTGGGAGTTACAGAGAACTTTACATAAAGTAAGATATGAGAACTGTTGTACTCTAAAGTTATAATAAACCTTCATCGAATGAACGCTGATAACCTCAATATACAATTCTATTGTTTTGGAATGGAAAAATATCAAATACAGACAAACCAAAATGCTTCATTAACTTATGATGTGATCATATGTTGTATGAGCTATGTAGGTAAATTCGAAAATAATAGATTGAAGTTCAAAAGATAATCTTCATTTATGCTTGAATACATATTGTAACGTGGTTCATTACCGATCACAGTAAGAGAAAAATTCTTGAACTCTGGGACTACGAGTTTGGTTTTTATGACAAATTTCTTATTCTTTTCTTCATTTTATATTATGTCTCTTTTTATAATTATCCCGTATATACTGTGGTGTGAGCTACTGATATCGGCATAAGTAGTATATATGGTGAGTAAGGAATAGAATATTTGACAGCAGAAGATTGAGAAGATCAAGAAGAGAAGAACAGAAATAAAAAGCAATTTGTGTGAAAATCCAGGAACAATGAAGCCTGAGGCAATTGAAGAACATTTTGCAAATAGTGTATCATGGCATGGTTTTTGTATTTTACCAAGTAACGTTGTAATTATTGCTAGTTCTCCTCACCTGTGTCCTCATTCACAACAATACTACTCTCGATTCAGCCCCCAAATGCCCTGATAAAGCCGACAGTGAGGAAGGTCCGCTCTCCCTCTCCAAATGCTCTCACATGGCCACGCGTATATAGCCTCTGCCACACCAGTCCTACTCACTACCTTCTCGTGTTATTATTGTTGTTTACAAAATTGAGAGGACAAAAGGCGAATGTTCGGCGCTTTGGTGGCCACGGAAAGTTCACCTAGAGGAGTTGGAATACTCTCATTCCAAACCATTGGTGCACAGGGCTCCATTATCCTGATCGAACAAATGGTGTATGAATCAATCATTGATCACCGGCTACCATGAGACTACATCTCCTTACGATGCTTCAATGCTTTGTGGATCAAATCTTTAAGTCAAAGGCTCTGAGTGTGGCCCTTTTAGAAAACCACCTACTTCAGTTCGGGCACCTGGGCAGTGTCACAGCCCTCATACAAATCAAATAATTTTTGTGTTGCGCATATTTATCTGGTGCCCTTTTCTTCCAATATTTAAGTTTGAATAAATAAAAAACTATCAAATCAATAAATATATTCATTAGTTCTTGTATATATAACTGAAGGAAGTCAACATTTCAAGGAAAATGAATTAGATACTTTCTATTCATTAATTACAATGTTGATTTGATGATATAATCATCAAATTTGTATATCTTCCAGATCTGTGAAATTCTTAATTATAAACACATGTCTTAAGTGAATTATGCAAAAATCGTTAGACATTACCACTAGTGTCTAACTTCAACCGTTGGATGCCGGCTCGGTAGTCTAATCGTTAAACGCTCGTGTATTAGATCGACAGATCTCAGATTCGAGTCCTGCAGGCGGGGTTGTGGGTGAAGAGTCCCACAATAGGACGAAACAGCTGTCCAGTGCTTCTAGATTTTCCATGGTGGTCTAGCTTCAATTGATTCACGATTTCAACTATAAAATTACCAAATACCCTTCTGGCAAAATACGTTATCAAAGGCCTATACTACTTATTAAAGAATTATATAACTTTAAATAGTAGCATACAATTATGGGTTGAAATGTGACTAGTACTTAGTTTTGATGAAACTATAAATCAAGTATATTCAAAACAAATTCATAAAATTAATATGTATAAAAAATTTATTAACTCCGCCTGTAGCTCTTCTAGAGTTACTGCCGGTCCCAAGCCCTGATAAAGGAGGAGGGTTGGGCATGGGGTTAGCGACCCCATACCGTAGAAAAACTAACTCGCTAAAAAACGCTAACCAGAAAAAGTAATTCAAACCATTTAAACTCTGCCCTGGAAGTTGAAGGAATAAGCAGATATGAAAAGGATGAATAACAACAGGAAAGGATTGCCCAGGATGAGTTTGATGGAGAATGCTGGTGGGCGGCCTATGCTCCTCCACGATGGGTAACAGGCGTAAGTAAATAAACAATTTATTAATCAAATAATAAATGTAATCCCATTTTCTGTACAATATCAAAGTCAAGACAATCATTTTGAGATGGTGGAGAAGAATTGTAGCTCAGGTGAATGATTTCGATAGTGTTTTGTTCTCTGAGTTAGATAGTTTGGTAGTGGAGCTTTCATCGTTCTCTTGAATGACACCATCAGCACAAATTTCGAATAGAAGTGAAGTGTTTGAATTTCTCCACATGTGATTCACAGTCTGTTTTGTACACCTCGATGTTGATTGATTCTTATTGACCTTAAATCTGTCATTGTTTATTTCTTTGTTTTTGTTGTATCTCCTATCGGTTTGATTTTTGTTCCTATGTTTCAGCATAATTTTCCTGATTGGTTGATAAATTGGTGTACAGGACAAGCTGTGAACTACATGTTGAGAAATTCAAACACTTCACTTCTATCCGAAGTTTGTATTGATGGTTTCATTCAGGAGGACGATGAAAGCTCCTCGACTAAACCATCAGAAAACAAAACTTCATCAAAATCTCGACATTCATAACAAAAGTTAGTAATCAATCATAAATATCTCAATTCTTAATGAGATTACTTGCAACCGTAATGATTTTAAAGTACTCATTAACAATAGCTTGAAATGATATAATTTTCAATCTCATAGAAACTATCAGTTTTCTCAGTACTATGTGTATGCCTTTTTGATGAACATTAACTCTTGTAGTAATCTAGGTCAAAAAAAGATAAGAATTATAAATGGTAAACCTGGAAGCAGTGGATGGCCACCTCATCCTAATTTGGGATACTTCAGCAGTGCGAATCCACAATCTCGTACATGGGATTCGAACAAAAGACCTTCTCTAGACTACTGAACCGACATCCAACAGTTATAATGTTTAATTTCAACCAATCCACGATAATCGACTCATGAATTCCACCAATTAAAATTACTACAATATCCACAACACCGTATTCTGAAAATATTATTTACTTATGAAAATGACATAATAATGACGCCAACCTCTTAAAGTGCTCTATTCTATTGATGTTTAACAACAGTCTCAAAGGTTACATATATTTTTCTCAACTGAATGATTGTCGGATACAAGAAGTTAGGTGAACATCAGTTGGGATAACCATGCCAACCATAAAGTAAATACTACATTTGTAAAATCTCAATCAATTGTCTCAGACGTTATTGGTCTTTTATTTCCACACCAATCATTCTCTGTTCTCGTTCTCTTTTCTTTAATCTTCTTAACTTTCTATCATTAAGCATTTCACTTTCTATTGATGATATATACTACTTATATCTGCCGGCATCAGTAGTACACACCACATTATCATTACAATTTTTACCATATACTCCTTTAATATGGCTAACAAATAAAGTTGTTATATACAGCTTTAAATTATATTACAGTTTAGTAGAAATATGATCCATTAAATTACTCGATCTATGAGAAAAAAGAGTTACAAGATTATGTCTCTTATGTAAACACCAATGAAACCTATGATCATCAATTGATACTATTGTTTCAATCTTCAGAATGTTGATTGGGTCTTGTTGATCTTAAATCTGTCATTGAGATGAAGGGGACAAGCTATGAATCACATATGGAAAAATTAAAATACTTCACTTCTACCCGAAGTTTGTGCTGATGTCACGCAGAAGGATGATGAAAGCTCCACGACCAAACGATCCAACTCAAAGGACAAAACTCTATTAAAATCATCCAACTGAGCTACAAATCTCCATCATTCTATGAATTCATGTTTCATACGATGGATATCTTATATTTTAGGGCACGTTTATGCATAAATAACTTGTTTTCACTAGGAAAAAAGTATAAGCGTTCTATTATTCACAGCATTCTAGTTGCATTTTCTAGCAGTTAATTAGTTTAGCAAAGATTATTACGCAACAGTTCACAGGATTATTACTGAAATGAAATGTAGAACTATACATTGCTTTTTTCACCAGACGCCTACATTCTATTCTAGGGTTGCTTCGTTAAGATTTGGAAAAGGAAAGTATATTTCAAGTAGTAGTGATTAAATTCGATTGATCAAGTTGTAGTTCGGCCACTAGTCTAAGTGACTCTACATCGCGTATATTATGTTAACATGTAAGGTGGGGGTTAGCTATGGTGAACAGGAAACACCTTAGTAATGTGAATTGATTAATCTAGGAACTTTTGTCTTTACAACAGACAAAACAACTCTAGATCATCAGGTTCAAATATAAGAATGCAGTAATCAATTCTCTTTAGTGAATTCACATTGTAACAAAATGATTATTCAACTCCGTCGATGGCAGTCATCTCATTACCGTCATGAATAAATCTATTAGTCGCTAATGGTCACTGGAAATTTAACGTTAAACTAAACACTAATTGAAGATAATTATTAACAAGACGAAGGTATATTTTACATATTATGAAGATTTGAACTAGAAAACTGTTGAAAAGGAAAAGATATTCATTTGATACATCAAAATAGATAAAATTACCATGATTCAGAATAAACTTTTAATTGTAAGCAAAGATGGATAGCGGCTAGCAGTGGAATCGAGGACACGAGTTTCATCCTATTTGAAACTCGCCAGTTGGATGTACCTACATCTCAGAGTTGAAGTTCACTCTGAGAGTCGAACGGAGTATCATTTACTTCAAACGCCACCGTTTTACCCACTTCGCTACTGAGTCCTGATAGCCACTTCCTTGTGCAATGGAGGAGGGGACTCAGTAGCTGAGTGTATAACGCGATGGAGTGTGGAGTGAAAGGTACTAAGTTCGAGTCCCAGAGTGAACATCAACTCTGAGATGCAGGTACATCCAACCAACGAGTCTCAAATAGGATGAAACGCGCGTCCTAGATTCCACTGCTAGCCACTATGTAATACGAAGAAGGTATACAAGTCAAATAATATTCAAGAAAAAAAGAGTGAATGATTTGTAATATATTTACAAAAGAAATGATCTATTCACACGTGTGTGTGTGGACCAAGAATTATTTGACACAATTCATTGTTTTTCATTATAACAAATACAAACATGTAGACTTACTTACTTACTACTAACTTACGCTTGTTAATCTCAATGGAGCATAGGCCACCGACTACCTATCACCAACACACTCTGTCCTGCCACTTCCTTTCTAGTTCTATCCAACTTTTGTTCATTCTTATCATGTCTGTCTCCATTTCTCAGAGTAATGTGTTCTTTGATCTTCTTCTTCTTCTTTGACCTTCAGAATTCCATATAAGGGCATGTCTTGTGACGCAGTCGGGTGATTTCCTCAATGTATGTTCTATCCACTTCCAGTGATTCTTCCTGATTTCTTCCTCCGTTGGATAGAATCTGATATGTTCTCTTCCACAGTAGGTTGTTGTTGATAGTGTCTGGTCAACCGATGTGAACTCCGCCTGTAGCCTCTTCGGGGGCTACTGCCGGTCTCAAGCCTGTACAAAGTAGGAGGGTTAGGCATAGGGTTAGCAACCCCATCCCGTAGAATACTAACTCGTTTAAAAAAACGTTAACCAAATAACGCTGAACAAACCTTTAGCATTATTATATGAAAGATTATTTTGTGTTTCTAGGATGTAATCTGTATTGTTATTCATTAGATATGTTAAAGAAGGTAATTAAAAGTTTGCAGTTCAACCATTTATCATCAAGTATGTAATACATTTTATACATTACGTTTAAACTAATGGTTTTCTCATTTTAAAATAGATTACTTATTTCCATGAGAATGTTTCATTGATAAAATTGGTAGTTTCTCCTGTTTCTACACCATTCATGTTCTTGAAGAAACTTCATAAATTCACTTGGTATTGTTTACTTGAATCTTCCCATTGATGTTTATGACTGAAAATGATCAGTTTCTTATTGGCATATGTGCATACTGTCTCGATATAGCCTTAATTTAAAAGCATTATAAGCAAAGATGAATAATGGCTAGCAGTGGAATCCAGTACGTGCGTTTCTTTCTATTTGGGACTCGTCAGCTGAATGTACCTACATCTCAAAGTTGATGTACCTAGTACTTTTCGCTTCAAATGCTATCCCGTTATCTACTTGGCTACACAGTCGAGATAGTCACTTTCTTGTGCAATGGAGTTTAGCTAAAATATACTTGGTATTGTTTATTTAAATCTTTCCATTAAAACTTAGTGGCTCTGTATCTGACTCCAAATTGATCGCATGATTGATTGTTATTGAAATACACATATCTTAAATCTTTATGCAAAATTATCAACTTAAATTGCGTTAATGAATAATGGAATTAAATAAGCCAAATATGAGAATGAATTTTTGAATAATTATATTTTGTACAGACAATCAGAAGGACGACCTGAAGAAAAAGAAGCCGGTCGATTCCGTGATCTAGGGGTTGAGAGCTCGCGCACGAAACTTAATAGATCCTTGGTTCGAATCTCGCGAAGCGAGATCATGTATGCGCACTGTCAAGGAGTCCCACAATAAGACGAAACAGCCGTCCAGTGCTTTCAAGTTTTCCATGGTAGTCTAGCTTCAATTAACTTATGATCTTAACTGTTAGAAACTTACTATAATATTCACAAAAAACCCTTCTATACTTAACTTAAGCTTTTAATATATTTAGCTTTCTTCTCTTTTTTTTTGGTTTTCTATAATCAATGTATATCACGCTATTTCCATATTATTTAAACGTAACTTATATAATCAAACAAAATGTACAATAATCAATATTATTGTTATTATTAATCAAAAATTTGGTAATGATAATAGAACTGTTATTGATTTAATTTTTACTTTTTCCATTCACTTTTTATATTGATTATAAGAAATGATTGTTAGAATTCTTCTAAAAAAATAAAATCGATTTACCGTCGATCTCGAACCATAATGCTTAACCTTTAAAGAGAGGTGAACTGGTATTCAATGGTGTTAATGTTTAACTTCAATTGATTCCTGAATGGCTGCGTAATCATTAATTCATTGTTTGATGTAAATACCTATTTTCATACGACATGACCTGAACCTTACTGGTTACAACTTTTCATGAGAACGGAAGGAAATCCATCTTGAAACCAATTACTAGTGAGTACAAAAATTTATGTCTATAAAATGTAACCTACTGGATAGAAAAAACAAAAACAATTACCAACCAACACTAAGATCAGAATTTTCATTACAAAAGTCAAGGCAGTTCTACTGTATGGAGCGGAGACGTAGAGAACTACGAAATCCATCATCCAGTAGATACAAGTGTTTATTAACAGTTATCTACGCAAAATAATTCAGATCCGTTGGCCAGACACTATCACCAACGACCTACTGTTGGAGACAACAAACCAGATTCTATCCAGAGGAGGAAGAAATTGGGAAGAACTACTGAAAGTGAATAGGACACACATTGAGGAAATCACCCAACTGTGTCACAAGACAAGCCCTCACATGGAATCCTAAAGGCCAGAGGAGAAGAGGAAGACCAAAGAACACATTACGTCGACAAAATGGAGACAGATATGAGAAGAATGAAAAAAACTGGATAGAACTAGAAGGTAAGGTCCAGGACAGAGTGTGTTGGAGAATGCTGTTTGGTGACCCATTCTCCATCGTGAGTAACAGGCGTTAGTAAGTAAGTACTAAAGAGAAAATGAATAGCCCTTAGTTTAATTTCGAATCATTCGATTATAATCATTGGGGAAATTTATGGAATAACTTTTCAAGAAGATGATCAAATGTAATGTATTTGTTTAATTTGCATTATTTATAATCCTTTACTCAACTAGATGGATCCAATGTCATTCAGAACACATATCACTAGTATGTCGTATTGGCTGTTATGTTAAGCCCATACGCCTTATTCTAACTTCTGGACGAGTCAATTCACCTATCCTTCATGAATCATGCTTTCACGTTGTTAATTATTCACTTATTAACCCTGACCATTTTTAAATGAGCCTAGGTGTTGTGTGTACACTTCTTATCCTATTCATCGCTTGTCTGTAACTTATTCTTATCTGACTATAAATATTGATTAACGCTTGATTAAAGTGAGTTGGCTTACCTCCCATCTCCAATGCGTGCCGTTTTTTGTTTCGCTTGCTGAGATTTACTCACATGCTTTTAACTTTCTAACCTGCATCATTTGTCTATAAAACTGTAGCTGCCGCTTCCCTTTTCCTTCTAATTTTATGCACCGTTTAGATTTGTATCATAACGGTTATCGAAGTGAACGATAAGCGAAGCACGGCACTACAAGTATACGAAAAGTAAGTTAATACAATAAAATATGTACAGTGTTTTGGTCTCTAAACTAATACCAATCTATTAAAACACTCTGCTAATTAAGAGGATACAATTGAATCATTTGACATTGTATTTGATTACAAACAACGTTCTCTGGAAAAAAGACCCCACGTGAAACAGGACTGCATAGAAAGTATTATTATGGTGTGGGTTACTTATATCTGCATAAGTAGTATACAACAATAGTCAGGAATAGAATGTATATTTCAGTAGAAGATTGAGAAGGAAAGAACGAAAACGGAAAGCAGTTTCCATGAAAATGCAGGAACAATGGAATCTGAGACGATTACTTGATATTTGCAAAAAAAACAGTCAAGTTTGAGACAATTGATTGATATTTTGCAGATGAAGTATTTACTACATGATTCTCAAATTTTACTACGAGATTCTCTAATTTTAATCTCAACTACATTCAACTGTCCCCACTGGTGTGTATATTCACTACAATAGTTTCTTAAAGATTGCTGATTTAAATCTGCCTAATAATCACAACCATTGAAAGATTCATATGATTGTAAACATTGTTATTTAAGTAATAGTCAATCAGTCAGTCACAACGTAGAACTTCGTAACTACGTACATCAGTTCGAGTTGCCATAGCACATGAGCGCAGAGATGCAGTTATCGATGCATATCCCATAGTGAAGAAGTAATAAGAGTATAAGCATTAATGTGAAAGATTAGGGTTTGATGATGTTATTGAAGAAGTATAATTCAGTGAAATAAATTTGGAAAGAGAAAAAAGAAAGATAAAGACATGAAGGATTCAGAAGATTAGAATTTGGCAGAACACAAACAGTGGATGCATCTTCGCCATTGCAAACGATTTTGAGCCATGTCATTCAAGGTCTCTAACCATCGGTTTTATCATCTCGCAAATCCCAAACACCCAATTGTGTCGCAAGACAAGCCCTCGCATGGAATCCTGGAGGTCAAATGAGAAGAGGAAGACCAAAGAACACATTACGCCGAGAAATAGAGACAGACATGAGAAGAATGAACAAGAACTGGATAGAATTAGAAAACAAGGCCCAGGACAGAGTGGGTTGGAGAATACTGGTCGGCGGCCTATGCTCCATTTGGAGTAACAGGCGAAAGTAAGTAAGTAAGTAAATCCCAAACAGGTAGTCTACACCTACGAACATGGTTCAGTTCAATTGTCAGTTACTTCATGGATTTGTGGCACGTTTTGATCTGACACCCCTAACTTTCTTCCAGTGGCGTAACAATCTCTACTGAGATTGTTACGTTTTTGATGAAGATCATGAATTGATCAATGTTAGACCACAATTAAAAACCTGAAAGCACTGAAGGATCATTTCGTCCTAGATTAGGGTTCCTCAGTTATGCACATCCACGATCTTACACACGGGATTCGAACCTAAGACTTTCAGTTTTTCACACAAACGCTTTACCTCTAGACAACTTACGCGGCGTTCAACTGCTGCTGAGTCCCATACTAGTACGAAACGATTGTCCAGTGCTTCCAGATTCTCAATAATGTTCTACCATTCATCGGTTCATGATCGCAATCAAAAAGAATAATAAATTGTTATCATCACTAATAATATTTCTGAAAGACTAAATTTCCCTTTTTTTTAAAAAAAAAAAATAACGATTTTGATTGGTTATTATTTAATTTTATTCTATTCCCATTTATCTTAATTTTGATTGGATAAAAATTCTATCCCTTATCATAAACATAATAAAACTCATTACAACAGTATAATAATGATCATAAAAATTGACTGATATTTGTCAGAGAAACACAATAAACATAATCCCCTTAAAAAATTTTCAATTGCCAAACTATACTACTGGAAACATTAATAGAATTGTAATGAATATACTACTATTGGATTAAAAGGGTATATTCAAATAATCTAGTAATCATTAGTAAGTTTTATACTATTTATTGCTCAATTTGATTATAAGATATGACACCATTGAATGTCGGCTCAATAGTTTAGTGGTTAAATGCTTGAGTACGAGACTGATAGGTCCTGATTTCAAATCTGGCGGGGAGGGATCGTGGACGCACACTGCTGAGGAGTCCCATAATAGGACGAAACATCCGTCCAGTGCTTTCAGGTTTTCCATAGTGGTCTAGCTTTAATTGACTCATGATCTCAACTATTAAAATCTTTATTTGTTCCATGACATTTTTTTAAGGAAATGAGAAAATTCAATAAACAATCTATGAAGAATCAGGCTATTTAATCGTTCAATACCTTGGACTGCATCAGTTAATTAACTATGCAACAGTTCACTAAAGCATTCATTTGGGATCATGAGTACACATTCTTAGCTTCACTGTAAACCTCGTTAGTT
Organism: Schistosoma rodhaini; assembly: GCA_944470415.2. Classification (NCBI taxonomy): domain Eukaryota; kingdom Metazoa; phylum Platyhelminthes; class Trematoda; order Strigeidida; family Schistosomatidae; genus Schistosoma; species Schistosoma rodhaini. The sequence goes on along the minus strand of OX104036.1, from coordinate 1,639,390 downwards.
ATAACGGAAGAAGTTTCATTTCTCCCCTGTAATTTGAAAACAAATATTTTCATCAGTATCTTTCTTCAGCTATGAACGAATTTTTTTTTAATTATAAGAGAATATAATAGTTGAATTCATGAGTCAATTCAAACTAGACCACCATCGAAAACCTAAAAGCACTAGACTGGTTGAAGTTAGACATTAATACAGTCGGATGTCAGACAGCTCAGTGTTCTAGAGATTAAGCGTTTGAGTGCGCAACCGATAGGTCCTGGGTTCGGATGCCACGATCGGGGTGGTAGATCCACACTGATGATGAAGCCAATACTAGAACAAAACCACCATCCAATGCTTCTAAATTTTCCATGGTAGCCTTTACTTTAATTGACTGATGAAATCAACTTTATAATTATACGAGAATATGTTAATTTTCCATGGCTAGTTATGAATGAAACCATTATAAGACATTCAATTCTAAATCTTATTGATTATTCAACAATATTATTTTACTTTAAAATCTTTTCACCACCTTAAAAAAAATTAATTAACTAAAACACCAATGTTAACTTAGTTACAAGAAATTTCAGTTACCATGAGTACTCGTTATTGAAAAACTGAGCAAAAACCGGCTTTGATGTTTGATAGATTATGATTAGTAATTATATCTCTATATGTATAGCGGTTAAATATAAATAAACTTTAATAATGGTATTTTCCATTTGGTTTTTATATATATATCTTAATAGTTATGATGAAAGAATTATCAAACATACATACTGAGAAGGGAGATACCCATTGTAGTTAATTACCTTTTTTTTGTTTAAAATCCATCTTGTTTTGTTTTCTTTTAGCCTGTCAAGATCTTGTATTAATTACTAAATTAATGGTTACTTAATTACTTACTAATACCTGTTACCCCTCGTCGAGGAGCATAGGCCGTTCACCAGCATCCTCTATCCAACTCTATCCTGAGCCTTCCTTTCCAGTTATTTCCAGTTAACATTCATCCTCCTCATATCTGCTTCTATTTTCCGGTGTAATGTGTTCTTTAGGTTTCCACATTTTCCGCTTCCCCTCCGGATACCAAGTTAGGGATTGCTTCGTGATGCAGTTTGATGATTTCCTCAATGTACGTCCTATTCATTTCCAATGTTATTTCCTAATTTCCTCTTCAACTGGAAGCTGGTTTGTCGTCTCCTATAAAACGCTTTTGCTGATAGTATCCGATCAATGGATGTTGAGTATTTTATGTAGACAACTGTTTATAAATACTTGTAGTTCTCCATGTTTTAGCTCCGTACAGTAAGACTGTCTTGACGTTCAAATTGAAGACTCTGACTTTGAAATTAGTTGACAGTTGTTTTGAGTTCCATATGTTCTTCAATTGTAGAAATGCTGCCCTTGCTTTGCCAATCCTTGCATTTACATCTGCATCCGATCCTCTTTGTTTATCAACGATGCTTTCCAGGTACGTGAATGTTTCCATCTCTTCCAGAGTAGACAGCCTTGTCTGACTCCGGTCCTTACTAGAAACGCATCTTTCACCTGTCCTCCATGCACCACTTACATTAATGATACCGAATTAATATTTTAGAAAATGAACTAACTTATTGATATTGATTAAATAAATATGTACAGTATGGAGTTTTGAAAATCATGAATCGATCAATGTTAGATCATGATTATAAACCTGAAAGTAGTGAACAACCGTTTCGTCTTAGTATTGAACTCTTCAGAAATGGTTTAGAAGGTTAAGGGTCCTGTGTTAAAAACTCGTTTGTGGGATCTTGGATGTGCACTGCTGAGGTGTCCCATACTAGGACAAAACAGCTTTACAATGTTTTCAGGTTTTCAATATTGGTCTATGATTGATTGATTTATGATCTTATTTTGAAATGTGTAGAGTTTATGGAAAGATATATATTATTTTACTTATATTGTATGAGGGTACATGCTGAAAGTTACTATCTTTTATGGGAAATTATAAAATTTCCCAATACGATAGATCTTTAACTATAAACTAGTTCCTGGTCGATAATACCATAGATGATAAATGTCAACTTATATGCAAACAATTTTTCATATTACACTTTATTTCTTGATCACAATAATTTGATCAGGATCAAGGATAAGTAATTATTCACAGATTAATCACTTTAAATCCCTTCAACTTATGATTATTCAACAATTATGATTTTAGTAGTTCAGTGGCAACACTTTTAAATATGAGATTTGGTGAAAATTGACAAATAACGTTTTTTTTATATCATTAATATGAAGAGTTTAAATAACGGATAAGGCTTTAATTAAACAAGAACTAAAAACCAAGGAACATTGAATAGCTGTTTCATCTTATAATAGGACTTTTCAGGAATTTATATTAACAACTGTATCGGTTTTCTAACCGAGGAACTTTAGCTATCCTACCAAATATCTAGGTTATTATTTATTATTATTTAAACACATAAATATTGGTACAAGAAAGCACCAGATATATATGCAATCGATTTAAAAATCCATAAACAATGAAATCAAATAAGACTGACTGATATTTGTAAAAGGAACAGTTAACATTAACACAATTGATTGTCTCCATCCATGTTCTTGTTCATTACAATAATTACTGCCGTCTTATTACATAACGCCATATATATATGATCATTACTTTACTTACTTTACTTTCGCCTGTTAATCCCAATGGAGCATAGGCCGCCGACCAGCTTTCTCCAACTCACTCTGTCCTGGGCCTTCTTTTCTAGTTCTTTCCAGTTCTTGTTCATTCTTCTCATGTCTGTCTCTATTTCTCGGCGTATTGTGTTCTTTGGTCTTCCTCTTGTCCGTTGACCTTCAGGATTCCATGTGAGGGCTTGTCTTGTGACACAATTGGGTGATTTCCTCAAAGTGTGCCCAATCCACTTCCAGCGGATCATATTATATATTAATAATTCTTACATGAAAGCTTTTGAATGTTATAATTAATGGCTTAATTGTGTATATACATATGAGATAAGAATAATCATCGCTGTAAGTAGATGAATTCATTTCATTCTTCCATAGGTACTTTCACATTTCCTATCGGTAGAAAAAAAAAATCAATAAAGAGTAATTTTACATCACCATTATGTCATCATGTATATTTTTGGTAAACATTTTGTAATTAAAGTGAGTTTAAATATAGTTCACTTTATTGTTTCTGATTGTATAATACTTTATTCAAGGCCTTTTACCCCTAATGGAGCATAGGTCACCGACTAGCTTTCTCCAATACACATTATCATCGGCCTTTCTTTCTAGTTCTATTCAACGAGGACTGTCTTGACGTTTGCATTAAAGATTTTGCAATTATTGTTAACTTACAGTTTTATTGAGTCCTATATGTTCTTAGGTTGTAAGAATAACTCCTTTGATTTGTCAGTCTTTACATTTATAATTGAATCAGATCCTCCTTATTCATTGATGATGCTACTCAGCTATAAAAATATATATACTTACTCACAAGTATATTACGAAATTTAAAACACTTTCATATAATACTTCATATTTAATGATTTGATTATAAGTCGTTTGTTTAAACAACAAACTGTATAATTTCATCAGCCCTTATTAACTATCAAAATGATTTAAAGTGAATAGATAGTCAACTATCTGAAAGCGTCTAATGAATTAAATTACTCTATTTTCTGACAGAATTAATGCATGTCAAGACTGTGGTTTTTAAATTAAGGTATTTGAATTAATGATCTTTTAACTTAGATCATGAGTCAATTGAAGCTAGATCACCGTGGAGAACCTGGAAGCACTGGACGGCCGCTTCGTCCTATTATGGGACTCCTCAGCAGTGCGCATCCACGAACCTGCTCTCGTGAGCGAGATTCGAACCCAGGACCTACCAGTCTCGAGCCAGAGCCCTTAACCGACAGACCACTGAGCTGGCATCCAACGGTGTTAATGTCTAACCTCAACCAATCCACAAAATTGCGCAACCAACTTCCAATGTACTGAGGTAGATACCTGTCTCTACCTGATATGGATTAACTCCACTGGCAACGACTTCTCACTAGAACTTCAGGAATTACTTCAAGGAGCCAGTCACTAGTGAGCATATTATGCCAGCTCAGTGGTCTATCGGTTAAGGGCTCTGGCTGGAGACTGGTAAGTCCTGGTGTCGAATCCCGCTTGGCGATATCGTGGTTGCGCACTGCTGAGGAGTCCCACAGTAGGACGAGACGGCCGTCCAGTGTTTCCAGGTTTTCGATGGTGGTCTAGCTTCAATTGACTCATGATCTTAATTATAATGATTAACTTGTAGTGTCCGTTACTATGTTAATTCCATACACTTTCCGGACAGACCAATCTATTCATTCATCTTGAGTCACATTTTGACCTTGTTAAATATTTGCTTTTTAATTGTGCAATCGTATGTGTGTACTTAGTATTATTATTATTATTATCATTATTATTTGAACACATGAATATTGGTAAAAAAAGGCACCAGATACGTATGCGCAACACAAATCTCATTTGATTTGTGTGAGGGTTGTGATACTGCCCATGTGCCCAAAACGAAACAGGTGGTTTTTTGAGAAGGTCACACCCGGAGCTTTTGACCTAAAGATCTGATCCACAAGACAGTGGAGCATGGTGAGGAGATGCAGTACCATGGTAGTCGATGACAAACGGTTGCTATATGCGCCATTCCTTCCCTCAGGATAGTGGAGCCACTTGTGCACCACTTGTTTGGAATCAGTATTTTAACTCACCTAGATAGGCGTTCCGTGTCCACCAAACCGGTTAAAGCACCGGACATTCGCTTTTCGTCCTCTCACTTTCGTAAACAACAGTAACGCCACAAGAAGGCAGTGAGTAGGACTTCCCTGGCAGGGGCTATATACACACGGCCGTATGAGAGCATTTCGAGAGGGAAAGCGGACTCTTCTCACTCTCGGCCGTACCAGGGCATTTGGGGGCGTATGTGTTTACACTTCTTATCATATTCATCACATATCTGTAACGCATTTTTGTTCGACTGTAAATATCGGTTAACGATTAATCAAAAGGAGTTGGCTAACACGCCTTCACCATTGACAGTTATTTCACTTCACTTCGTTCATTCGCTCGTTTGTCTGGATTAACCATTGTATGAAATATACGTATTTAAAAATTCACTCTTGTATTTAACTTGTTTAATTCCATCATTCACGAACTCGAGTTAAGTCGATGATTATGTACAAGGACTGGTGATAGAAATCATTCATACGATCCGATGTAACTGGAGTCATATCCAGGGTCATAAAATTATCTTCCTGAATCTCTGAAAAAGTATTTTGGATATTCATAAATTTTCTAATAAAGCAACATAATTATTAAATTCATTTAGTATTGTTTGTTTGAATCTTCCGATCGATGTTTTAAGACTGTAACTGGTCAGTCTCTAATTGGCATATATACATACTGTCCGTATTGCCTCGATGTAGCCTTAATTCACAAGTCCTAAAACATCGATGGGAAGATTCAAACAAACAATACTAAACGAATTTAAACTTCACCCCATCGCACAAGCAAGTGGCTATCAGGACTCAGTAGTTGAGTGGATAACGCGATGGAGTTTCAAGCGAGGATACTAGGTTCGAGTCACAGAGTGAACATCAACTGCAGGTTAATCCAGTTGACGAGTCCCAAATAGGACGAAACACGCGTCAAACTGGATTCCACTGCTAGCCACTATCCATATCTGCTTACCACTTAATTATTTCCTACTGAATTATAAATCAATTTTTTAGATTATTTTTTGTAATGAACATATTTAGAATAAAAAAATTTTACCAGAAGGGGGTTGTTTGGAGATTTTAGTAATTTTATATAGTTCAGATCATGAGTCAATTAAAGCTAAACAACCATGCAAACTATGAAAACAATGGATAGCCATTTCCTCATAGTATGGACTCATCAGCAGTGAGCACCCACGATCCCTCTCGCAAGATTCGAATCAATGTACAATTGAAATTATGTATCGATCGAAGCTAGACTACCATGGAAAACCTTGGTTCGAATCTCATTAAGCGAAATCGTGATTGCAAACTGTTGAGGAGCCGCACAATAAAACGTAACGGCAGTCCAGAACTTTCAGGTTTTCTATGGTAGTCTACTTTCAATCGGCACATGATTACAACTAGAAAAAAAATTTTTGTTATTTTTATTTAAATTACATTCACCAAACAAAAATTCAACCTTCCCCTCCCAAAAAAACTTTATTAACATTTAGGGTTTATTTAATCAGTATCATAGTTCTTAACTCAATTTCATTTCAAAGTTTCAAGTTACCGTGTGAACAAGTTTTCAATTGAATTTCGGTAAAAAAAAAGCAAAAAAAAAACAAAAAATTATTTTTTCGATTTATTGATACATTCATATTTACTTTATTTAATTAAATCCCCCCTTACACTTTTAAATCTTATAATTTTATATTGGTATGTTTAGATTTGCCCCACACCCTTTGTTAAGTATAATCCCTTTTCAAAGGAAATATCTAAAATATTAGTTGGATAAACATTCAAATGTTGGCAAAGATGGTTAGTGGTTAGTAGTGGAATCCAGGACGCACGTTTTGTCCTATTTGAGATTAGTCAGATGGATGTACCTCAATCTTAGACTTGTTGATGTTCACTATGGGATTCGAACCCAATACCGTTCGATTCAAACGCCATCACGTTATCCACTCAGCTACTGAGTGTTGATAACCACTTGCTTGTGCAAAGGGTAACAATAAAAAAATAAACTGTATCGTTATTCTATTTTCAAGATTCCTTAACATTATCATCTAATTATTAAATTAATCATATGAACATGGTAGAGATTTGTTCTCTAAGCTCATCCACCTGAGTTACAAATCTTCTCCACCATATCAATATGAATATGATATATTCTCTGAAGAAGTGGTTTACAATGGTTTAATTTAGATTGATTGATCACTGGATGGTGATCAATATGATGTGTCTCAAATCCTTCTTAGTGCTGATCGTATGCTATCGATCAAGTTGCAATGTGGACACTAGTCTAAGTGGCTCGACACTGCGTGCACTATGTTGATACAGGATGGTGGTTGGAGGTGGTCAACAGGAAAGTCTAGATTAGTGGCCACATTGCAACTTGATCGATAGCATTCGATCAGCACTAACAAGGACTTGACACACATGATACTAATCACCACCCAGTGATCAGTCAATAGGAATTACATCTTAGTCCTACAGGAGATCGGTCGCGTTCCGAGTAGCTCAGTGGTAACGTCTCTGACTTTGAAGCTGGGTGACACGTGATCGAATCCGTCAGAGGGCACCAGTTCCCTCAAGGTTACAGGTACAACTTGATGACAAGTGCCAAGTAGCACAAAACTTGGGACCAGGGTTTCCTGTTGACCACCTCCAACCACCATCTTATTCGATAACATTGAAATTTTATTTATTTATAATTCACAAAAAGTTATTATGTTATAATCAAAATTTTGATTATTACTCTGAAGAAGTTCAGACAAGTTGGAGGGACGAAACATTGGAATTATTTAAATTTCACATATAATGACTTCTCTGTAGTCAGCGCCCAATTTTTGCTCAAGCTATTCATTCTAATCTTGACGAATATTCGATATAAATAAACCAATCAGTTGAGATTAATTGTCTGTTATGGTTATCACCTTAGTGAACTTTATAAAATCAGTGAGTTATATTATCTTAGGATGTTAGAATATTTAATATTGTATTATCTAGAATTCTTTGATGATATTTTCAGTAATATAAACCATTGTGTGTTGTGTTGTGTTGACATCTACTTCATATATATTTCAATATTATAACTGAAAACCTGGAAGCAATGAACGACTGTTTCGTCCCATTGTGGGACTCCTAAGTAGTGCACATCAACGATCTCGCCTCACGAGAATCCCACTCAAGACCTATCAGTCTCGAGCGTGTAAGCTTAACATTTAGACCATTGAGTTGGCTGGTATCCAACGGTGTTAATGTCTAACTTCAACCAATCCACGAAGTTGATATACACATCCACCATTGCCGTCAGTGAGTTGATATCTCACAACAGACGCGGTTGAACTCCACTTGTCACTGTTTCTCATTGTCAATTTACCAGCCTTCATTCTGTTTATAGAGTCCTTTATTCCTGTCCTAAGTTTTTTTTAATGAGAGTATATAGGATACAGTAGACATTAGAAAAGATTCCATAAAGATATTATTCTCAATATTTTTTAAACACATTGATTCCATCGTTAATGTTGCTTACATATTATGTGACCATATGATTATTCCGAATAAACTCTTATTATGGATAATCATTTCGAAATATTACAAATTACCTGAAGTTGATCATAGGATAAGGGGTTTTGTGAAGATTTTAGTAATTTTATAGTTGAAATCATGAGTCTATTGAAGCTAGATCACCATGGAAAACCTGGAAGCACTGGACAGATCGTGGATGCGAACTGCTGAGGAGTCCCACAGTAGGATGGAACGGTTGTCCAGTGCTTCCAGGTTTTTCATTGTGGTCTAGCTTCAATTGTCTCATTATCTGACCTATTGAAATTACTCCAATATCCACAAATACGTAAGAGAATGAAACCCTGAATAGTTACAACGAGTATATAAGATTTATTCTTCTAAATAGAAACAAATTCACTAATTCATTAAGCAGTATTCACCTAGATCCTATAAGATAATAATGATTATGAAAGTTAATGAACAATATTCCTTGATCCAATATGGATTATTAATGATCCAATTCAATTCATTGGACTGGTAACCGATTATACCTTAAAAAAATTGATCTGTTTAATCATCAAGTTAATTACTCTCTTTAGAAGATCTCTTATCATTAACCAATCTAAGTTCAATTAATGCCAGAATGTCATGTTTAACTGAATAAATCAAATTTTAGAAATATTGTAAGTATTGTAGTGCCCTGCTTCGTTAATCGATCACCTCGATAACCGTTATAATACCAATTTTAAAGATGCGTAAAATCAGAAGGCAAAAAGAAGCGTGTCAACTATAGTTTTATTGACAAATGACTCAGGACAGAAAGTCACAAGCGCATGAGCTAATATCATTGAGCAACGGACAGTGCAAACAATTACATAGGCAATTTATAGTCAAATTGAATAAGGGCATAGCAAAACAAAAAATAAAGGCTGATAATAGGATTTGCGTGCATACATATATGGGAAGAAGTATCAGTCATTGAATGATACTTAAGCAATCAACATTTTGGCTAGAGTGTCATGGGCTCTAATGGTCATAATACTTACTTACTTACTTTCGCCTGTTACTCCCAATGGAGCATAGGCCGCCGACCAGCTTTCTCCAACCCACTCTGTCCTGGGCCTTCTTTTCTAGTTCTTTCCAGTTCTTGTTCATTCTTCTCATGTCTGTCTCTATTTCTCGGCGTAATGTGTTCTTTGGTCTCCCTCTTCTCCTTCGACCTTCAGGATTCCATGTGAGGGCTTGTCTTGTGACACAATTGGGTGATTTCCTCAAAGTGTGCCCAATCCACTTCCAGCGCTTCTTCCTGATTTCTTCCTCCGCTGGAATCTGGTTTGTTCTCTCCCACAGTAACTTGTTGCTGATAGTGTCTGGCCATCGGATCCGAAGTATCTTGCGTAGACAGCTGTTAATAAACACTTGTATCTTCTGGATAATGGCTTTCGTAGTTCTCCACGTCTCTGCCCCATACAGAAGAACTGTCTTGACATTTGTATTGAAAATTCTAACCTTGGTGTTGGTTGACAATTGTTTTGAGCTCCAGATGTTTTTCAGCTGTAGGTATGCTGCTCTTGCTTTGCCGATCCGCGCACTCACATCTGCATCTGATCCACCGTGTTCATCAATGATGCTGCCCTGATATGTAAAGCTTTCCACATCCTCCAAAGCTTATCCGTCAAGTGTAATTGGATTGGTGCATATTGTATTGTATCGGAGAGTCTTGCTTTTCCCTTTGTTTATATTGAGACCTACTGCTGCTGAGGCTGCTGCTACACTGGTCGTTTTCTCCTGCATTTGTTGTTGCGTTTGTGATAGAAGAGCCAGATCATCCGCGAAGTCTAAATCGTCAAGCTGCATCCTGCCTGTCCACTGTATCCCGTTCATTCCTCCAGATGTTGACGTCTTCATAATCCAGTCGATGACCAGGAGAAAGAGAAAGGGTGAGAGTAGGCAACCTTGCCTAACACCGGTCTTTACCTCGAACGAGTCGGTGAGTTGTCCTCCGTGGACGATTTGGCAGTTTAGTCCATCATAGGAGTTCCGTATGATATTTACTATCTTCTCAGGCACACCGTAGTGTCGAAGAAGCTTCCACAGTGTCGTCCTGTCCACGCTATCAAATGCCTTCTCGTAGTCGATGAAGTTGATGTACAGTGATGAATTCCATTCGATTGATTGTTCCACAATGATACGTAGAGTTGCGATTTGATCTGTGCACGATCTATCCTTACGAAATCCAGCTTGTTGATCTCGAAGTTGAGCGTCCACGGAATCCTTCATCCTGTTTAACAATACTCTGTTGAAGACTTTTCCTGGTATTGAGAGGAGAGTGATGCCTCTGTAGTTGTCGCACTTGCTCAGATCGCCTTTCTTTGGTATCTTGATGAGAAGTCCTTCTTTCCAGTCTGTTGGTACATGTTCTTCGTCCCAAATCTTACCGAAGAGGATGTGGAGTATCTTGGCAGTTGCTGTTACATTTGCTTTCAGTGCCTCTGCCGGGATGTTGTCTGGTCCCGCTGCTTTGCCACTCTTGATTTGTCTAATGGCCATGCTGATCTCTTCAATTGTTGGTGGGCCAATATCGATTGGGAGGTCTGTGGGTGCTGCTTCGATGTTGGCTGGGTTCAGTGGAGCTGGTCGATTCAAGAGTTCTTTGAAGTGTTCTACCCACCTGTTTCGTTGTTCTTCAATATCGTTGATTACTTTGCCTTCCTTGTTTTTCACTGGTCTTTCTGGTTGACGGTAATTTCCAGCAAGTTTCTTTGTTGTATCATACAGTTGTCTCATGTTTCCCTCTCTTGCAGCCTTTTCCGCTGTCATCGCTAAATCTTCCACATATTTACGTCGGTCGGTCCTGATGCTCCTCTTCACTTGCTTGTTTGCCTCTGTGTATTCGGCTTGTGCCTTGGCTTTTTCTGCTCTTGTTCGGCTGATATTGATTGCTACCTTCTTGTTCCTCCTTGCTTCAATTTTATCCAGTGTACCAACAGTGATCCATTCCTTGTGATGGTGCTTCTTTTGGCCCAGAACCTCCTGACATGTTGAAACGATTGCCTCCTTGATACCTTTCCAGCTGCTCTCTATGGTCGTTCCCTCTTCATTGAGTAGGTTATGAAAGGCCTGGAACCTGTTGCTGAGGGCTATGTTAAATTCGTTGAGTTTGTCAGCATCTCGAAGAAAGGCCGTATTAAACTTTTGTGATGTTGTCCGCCCAATTGTCCAGTGCTTCTTGAGTTTTAGTTTCATCTTGGCGACCAGCAAATGGTGATCGGATGCTATATCAGCTCCTCTTCTGGTTCTCACATCCTCCATCGTCCTCCTGAACTTTTTGTTGATGCAGACATGGTCGATTTGATTCTGTGTAGTGTGATCCGGTGAAATCCAAGTGGCTTTGTGTATGTTTTTGTGTGGGAATATGGTGCCACCTATGACCAGTTTATTGAAGGCACATAGGTTTGCAAATCTCTCACCGTTTTCGTTCCTTCCTCCCAGTCCATGTTGTCCCATGACGTCTTCGTATCCAGTGTTGTCCTTTCCAACCTTGGCATTGAAATCTCCCATTAGAATGGTCAGGTCCTTGGTTGGGCACTGCTCGACGATCGACTGCAGCCTATCGTAGAATTGGTTTTTAGCGTCTTCATCGTAGTCGTTGGTCGGCGCATAGCATTGGATGATGTTCATTGTAATGCCCTCTCTCTTTGTTCTGAAGGAGGCTTTGATGATCCTCGGTCCATGAGATTCCCATCCTATAAGTGCATTTTGTGCTTTTCTAGACAGCATCAGTGCCACTCCTTGTGTATGTGGGGCATTTTCTTCTTCATGACCGGAGTATAACAGAAGTTCCCCTGAAGACAGTCGTTGTTGTCCAACCTGCGTCCAATGTGTTTCACTGATTCCAAGCACTTCCAGGTTGTATTTCCTCATTTCCGCAGAAATTTGGAAGACTCTGCCGGTCTCCCACATTGTCCGGACATTCCATGTACCTATAAAAATTGTCGCTCTGGTTGTAAGAAGGTGCATCGGCCTCATGACTTCCGAAGGAACTCGGCTTTCATCATGAGACGTCATTTTTCCTTCTACTCCCAGGGCAGAGTTTGAATGGTTTGAATGAATTTTTCTGGTTAGCGTTTTTTTAGCGAGTTGATTTTCTACGGGATGGGGTCGCTAACCCCATGCCCAACCCTCCTCCTTTACCCGGGCTTGGGACCGGCAGTAGCCCCTGGAGGAGCTACAGGCGGAGTTAATGGTCATAATAGTACAAAGATAAATGCGAATGGTTATTATTCAAATGACGATGTCTGTTAAGTAAATTAATAAAAAGGCTTAACCAAAATTAACCATACTCGAAATCGATTATAGGATAGTTGCTATAGTATAATACTTACATATCATACTGATAACAGATTAGAGGTCAGTAACATGATTTATGACTGAATGCTTAGGTCATGTCATCTTACCAGATTCGTGTGTTTGGATCTTGTTTAAACACCACCACCAACAACAACACCAAAAAAAAACTCGTACTAACATTTTCAAGTTGTTTGTTAAATGACAATCGCTATTTGTTAACTAAGATAAAATCGTTTACATTTTGTTTTCCTTTCTTATGTATAAACATACCAATGTAGAATAAATATATCAGTTAAAGGGTTGTTATAGTTGTATCCCTTCAAATAGTTCACATCTATACACCATATACACTAACGTGTTCAAGTTATTGCTAATAATATTTTCAGTAGTATCATACTTTAACATCTTTTTACTAGTACTGATAAGAAGAAAAAAAGATACATAATCTGTTCTCTTTAACAAAAGATTGAATGACAAAGGAAAATAAATTACATCTTTAAAAGTAATTGTAAGTAGAGATAGATAATGGCTAACAGTAGAATACAGGATGCGCGTTTCGTGACTCGTCAACTGGATGTACCTGCATCCCAGAGTTGATGTTCACTCTACGACTCGAGTTCAGTACCGTTCACTTCAATTGCTATCACTTGATCTACTAAGCTACAGATTCCTGATAGCCACTTGCTTGTGCGATGTGGTGAAACAAACAATACTAAATGAGTTTAAAATTAATTGTTTAATAGATTCAAAAAGAACTAGAATATTATGTTGAACTGGTTACAATACTAGAATAATATTCAAATATATGATCAAATGATTTTCATGGATGAGAAGTTCTGAGGAGTCTCACAGTGGAACGAAACGGTCGGCCAGTGCTTCTAGGTTTTCCATGGTAATCTAGCTTCAATTGACTCATGATTTCAAATATAAAATTTCTAAAATCTCCACAAAAAACCCACTCTTATAATAATCATATGCTCACAAGTGTTTGGCTCCAGAAGGTATTTCCTGGAGTTTTAGTGAGAAGCAGTAACCAATGGGGTGGTTGATGTTGGTGAATTTTGTTGTTTGAGTTGAATGGTTTGATCTCGGAGCTTTCATCGTTATTCTGAACGACATCATCAGAACAAAACTTTAAGTAGAAGTGAAGTGTTCGAATTTCTCCACATATGGCACACAGCTTCTCCTGTTGATCTCGATGTTGATTGATCATTGTTAACATTTTACCTGTCATTGTTTACTTATTTATTTTGATTGTATCTCTCATTGATTTCATCATAAATTACAACGAGATTGCAGAACTCTTTTGAAATAGATATGGCCCACAAACAAATAAAATCACTTCGATCAATCTCATCCAAATCAAAGAACCGAACATCATCTGCGAAATAAATTGTTTTGTCTACGAAAAACGCTACAATGAACAAAACGGACGCCTACTTCATCTTCGCGTGCACGAGCATCAGTTCGTTAAAAAACTTTATGACATATCTTCACTTATATCAATGCATGTGGACAACAGTGGATGCATATTCAACTGAAAAAAACGTTGAGATCTTGGATAAAGGCAATTCTAAATAACCTGGAGAACTTTTTGGAAGCTTAATACTCAAATCAATCAACAAACACATTGAAATCGATCCAAATTATCAATCAATCAGAAAATTTATGGGCAATTATAGGACAAAGAATCACATCAATAGGAGATAATATCTTAATAAACAAATAAACAATGAAAAGTTAAATGTTAACAGTAACCAATTAGATACTGACCAGTTGCAATTCTAACCATCAATGGGAAGATTCAAACAAATAATAATAAGTGTTTTTAAACTTTACCCCACTTCACTAACAAGTGGCTATCAAGACTTAGTAGCTGAGTGAATAACGCGATGGAATTTGAAGCGAACGATACTGAGTTTGAGTCTCAGAGTGAACATCGACACTGATTTGCAGGTAAATCCAAACTGACGAGTCCCAAACAGGACGAAACGTGCATCCTGGATTCCACTACTAGCCACTATCCATCTTTATTTTGCAATCAACATTAGGTCTTTGAACCTGAAATGGTGAAGTCAATCAAAACTACTTATTAATTATCTTATAATGAATTATCATTAAATCTATTTATTTTTTGTTTTGTAAAACTTAATTAAACTAAAAAAAAATAATGAAAATTAGTTTTTATTAAAATGACAAAAATGTCAACAGCAACAACAACAACAAAAAAAATTTTGAAAAGAAAAAAAACAAAACAAAAAAAGATCTCTAACATGACAACGAGTTCTTAAATGGGAAAAAAAATCGATAAATCATTGCAGAACTAAGTTTTCATTTGTTTAGTTGTTGTTGTTAGGTTCTTTTACTTTTTTCTTTTTTTTCTTTTTCTCATTTTTCTCTCTCTTTTTCTCTATTCTTTTTTCTCTTTTTTCTTTTCTCTCTTTTTTCTTTTTTTTTCTTTTTTCTCTTTTTTCTTTTTTTTCTAATTTAGATGTCAACTATTGTCATTTAAATCTTCCTCTTTTTGTATTGGAATATCAATTTATCTATCTATATTGTTCTTCTCTTTTTTTTGGTGTGTTGTTTAATCTCATAAGTTTTACTTACTGTTTTTTTGTTTAGTAGAGAAACAGTAAGTCAATTGTTAAAGTTACCAATTGAATGTCATTCACATTTGTTTTTATTGTTTTGTTTTTGTAAATGAGAATTGAATGATAATGGATTGAAATGAAATAATTTAATATGATAATGTAATCAACATATTCATTACAATGTTATACATTATAGTTTGAATGATGATATGATGATTAGTGGAGTTCAAATCAGGGCTCCCAAATGTTTCGGTACGGCCAGGAGTGGGGAGAGTCCGCTCCCCCTCTCCAAATGCTCTCATATGGCCACGCGAATATATAGCCTCTGACAGGGAAGTCCTACCAACTGCCTTCTCGTGGCCACGGTGTTGTTCACAAATGTGAGAGGACGAAAAGCGAATGTCCGGTGCTTTAACCGGGTTGGTGGATGTGGAGGATCCACCTAGGGGAGTTGGAAAACCTTGATTTCAAACCAATGGTGCACATGGGCTCCAGTATCCTGATGGAACAAATGGCGTATGCATCAATCATTGATCACCGGCTACCATGGGACTGCATCTCCTCACGATGTAACGGCACTGCCTTGTGGATCAGACATTCATGCCAAAGGCTCCGGGTGTGGCTCCCTAAGAAAACCACCTGCTTCGGTCTGATCACCTGGGCAGTATCTCACACAAATCGAATGAGATTTGTTAGGCGCATATTTATCTTTTGCTTCCTTGTACCAATATTTATGTGTTTAAATAAAATAAATAAAATAAGGAGTTCAAGTAGATCTGTTATGAGATAGTAATTCATTGAAGACAATGAGGGGAGGATTTTATTTGATTTCGTCGATTAATTTAAGTTAGAGATGAATACAGTTGAATGCCGGCTGGTTCAGTGATCTAGAGATTAAATGTTCTCATGCGTGATCGAAGGTCTTGGGTTTTAAAAAACTTTCAGGCAGAATCATAGATGTAGATCTCATATTAGTACAAAATAGACGTCTAAAGGTTTTAGGTTTTCCAAGTTAGTTTAACTTTAATAGACTCATGTTTCATTTGTCAAGTTCCATAACTATAACCAACTAACTGATTTGAATATTAAATAAATGAAAGTATAATTGATATTAGAACAAAAAAGAGGTCAAATTCAGGAGAACAGTTATCCAAATATATATGGATATCTATCGGTTAAGGGCTTCGGCTCGAGACTGGTAGGTCCTGGGTTCGAATCTCGCTCGCGAGAGCAGGTTCGTGGATGCGCACTGCTGAGGAGTCCCATAATAGGACGAAACGGCCGTCCAGTGTTTCCAGGTTTTCCATGGTGGTCTAGCTTCAATTGACTCACGCTTTCAACAATGATAAATACTAAATCTCCACAAAATTCCTTCTATAATTAATATATGGATATGTTTATTAAAAAACATCACAGTTTTCTAGTAAAAACTGTTTACTGATTGAATATTGATTATTAATCAAATTCTTTAACATAAACGTATATTTTGATGTTTGTTGTTAACCATAATTATTGATCAATATTAGGCAACTTATTTCTTTGATGATCTTTCCCAAATATACAATCTAAATGATACCATGATCATTAAACAAATATGTATAGCTTATATAGAATTGAGATCATGAGTCAATTGAAGCTAGATCACCATAAAAAACCTGGAAGCACTGAACGTCCGTTTCATCCTCGCGAGATTCGAACTGAGGATTTATCAGTCTTGTGCGCGAGCACTTAACCTCTAGACACGGAGCCAGCATCCAACGGTATTAATGTGTAACTTCAACCAATGCATGAAATTGAGCAATCACTCACCATTGTCTTTAGTGAGTTGATATCTCCCAATAGACTTCACTGGTTACTGCTTCTCACTAGAACTCCAGAAATATTTCATGCAGCCAGTCACTAGCGAGCACATTATCATTATCAGAAGGGGTTTTGTGGCGATTCTTGGCAATTTTATAGAGTTGAGATCATCAGTCACACAATAAGACGAAACGGTCGTTCCGTGCTTCCATGTTTTCCGTAGTGGTCTTCCTTTAATTGACTCATAATCTCAACTCTATAAAATTACTAAAAATCTCCACAAAATCCCTTCTGATATATAGCTTTATCACAGTTTATCCCATACTATTTTTTGTAACATGTACAACGAAAAGTTGTACACTTTTCATGAACTTACCTAATTCAGTTATACAATTAATAGCTATAATGATGTATTAAAACAAACAAAAGACAAATTATATGTTGAAATATATAAATGACAGGAACAGGTAGATCAGATATACAACCAGACCGCCCAATTTCTTCAATAATGACCATTTATGTCTTTTCTCTGTTATCAAATGTTTGTTTTTTTTTTCGGAAGGGGGGTGGGGTGAGGAGCAATCCATTTTACATTATTTCCCAATAATGGTAATAATTGATCACTTTTTTTTTTCTTTACCTATATTCAATGATCAAGTCAACCGATTAATAGTTATTATAAATGTATTTATGATTCCTTTTTTACTTCTCTCCTGTAATTTATATATATCCATAGGGTATATATAGGCATATATATATATATGTATATACTACTCTAATGACTGACCATATACACATGAGTGATTTCTGACATAATTTTTTTCTTGTATATGTATATATTCATCAAACATATAACCAATCGATATACCGTTAGTGTGCTCATATCTATAGAGAGATAGAGATAGAGAGAGTCAGTATAGTGATCAACATACAATAGAGCATGTTAACAAACTTGTTTAAGCTTTATACTAATTCTATTGCTCGTTATTTTTTGTCACTATGGTCCATTATTATTATTATTTTAATAGTCTATAAATATAATATATCCATATGATTTATATTATGTTTTATTGTCAATTCTACTATTTTAATCGGAATAATCTAAATATAGAAATAGATTACTGTTAAATAGCCTCAATCAGTAGTATATATCTTTATATATAAACAATGTTTTCTATTAAACTTAAGTAATACAGATAAATTATCAAATTAAAAAAAAAAAGAAAAGAAAAGAAAAGAAAATTTGAAATGGATAATAATAGCTTTTGCCCCCCCCCAACCAATGATTATTTTTTCATTATTTCATGAAATTCTACTGAATTATAAACAATCTATTGCGCGTTGCTGAGGAGACCAACAATAGGACAAAACGGTCGAACAGTGCTTCCAGGTTTTACTTGGTGGTCTAGCTTTAATTGAATCATGCTTTTAAGTATGAAAGTCTATTGTAAGTTATTTAATTAGCTAAAATATTTACCGATATAAATGAAGAGGAGAAATGTGTAGCTAAATTTTCTGGTTGTACCATATCATCTAGTAAAAGTGATAGTGATGATGATGAAGATAACTGTAAGAAATATTCTGGTTGTAATATCCACCTTTCGGTTCTTCATCTCATTCACATAAGGAAGTGGTTGTTTCATTTAATTTATTCTGGAAAATATTTGAAACATGTAATAGCCTCCAAAATGACCTGGTACGCTCGAGATTGGGGAGAGTCAGCTCTCCCTCTCCAAATGTTCTCACATGGCCACGCCTGTATAGCCTCTGACAGAGAAGTTCTGCCTTCTCGTGGCATTACTGTTGTTTACGAAATTGAGAGGATGAAAAGCAAATATCCGGTGCTTTAACCGGGTTAGCGGACACGGCAAGTTCACCTATGGGAGTTGCAAAACCCTGATTCCAAACCAATGGTGTACATCGGTTCGAGCATCCTGAAGGAATGAATGGCATATGAACCAATTGTTGGTCACTGACTATCATATGGTTGCATCTCATTACGATGCTCCACTGCCTTGTGGATCAGACCTTTAGGTCAAACGCTCCGGCTATAACTTCCTCAAAAAAGCACCCGTTTCGTTTTGGGCACCTGGGCAGTATCACGGCCCTCATACAAATCAAATGAGATTTGTGTCTCGCATATATATATCTGGTGCTCCCTTGTACCAATATTTATGTGTTTGAATAAATAAATAAATGAGAATGATTGCATTTAGCGTGTCTTCTTATCACCCTATCAAAATTTATCAAAGGGACTAATTGCTTTAATTAAATTTCTATTATATAATAACATAGATATTAAATTATATTAAAAATAAATAAATGATCTATGTTTACCAATGTATATACTTACTTACTTACGTCTGCTACTCCCAGTGGAGCATAGCCCGGCGACCAGCATTCTCCAACAATGTTTATAAATGACCTTAATAATGATTATTTAGTTTTAATAGTGTTAATGAATGAAAAGTGATAATAGGTAAATGTTGGAGTTCTAGTTAGGACACATAATCAGTGGAGTTCTGGTATATTGATCATAAGAATATTACTTGATATGATATAAAGAATGATTATATTATGAATGGATTGAATTTAGACATATTTTGATGAGGTTTTGGTCTCTGAGTTGGATGGTTTGGTCTTAAAGCTTCCATCATTCTTTTGAATGGCATCATCAGAACAAACTTCAGATAGATTTGAAGTGTTCAAATTTCTTCACATATGGTTCACAGCTTGTCTTGATTGGTTGATTGGTTCACCACCATCTCAATTTAAATATATAAATCACTAAAAGTCAACTGAAGGGTTTATAGATTACGGGGTTTAAAGTAAGGCTTCAGGGTCATTAGTCTGATTTTAAGTGTACTCGTCACTATGCGATGTTGATATGTTCCATAATAAGACAAAACAGCTGAGTAGTTCTCCTTGGTTTTCAATGGTTGTTTATTTGCAATACCTTTATGTACGGTACGATGAAACACTTGGAAATAACAAGAGATGTGAGTTTATGAAAAATCTCACATTTATTCATCAAAATAACAATCACAGAAATTATTGAAAACCATAGAGATTATGAACATCTAGACTTTGTTCATTACTTTTCAACTGTACCATGGTAAAATCATCCATTTAAGTTATTATATTCTAGTGAGGATTAAATCACGGGTAACGTCTCAGAACGGATGATGGACTAATATTTTTATCGTACAACCATTCAGTAACTAGATTATGTATATCTATACGCCTCTTATTGTAAGCTTCACTTTGACTTATAAACTATTATAATACGTTTCACTATTGTTAGCTTATACTCAGTTTATTAATTACCGCCTGCAACGTTCACAGCCACTTTCAGGCTTGATCTTTTATAAATGTTATTTCATACTTTATGGTTTGATATGGTCTGTTTAGTTGGTGTATAAACCAAGTATGTTTGAAATAAATTATTCGTATAGTGGAAGATGTTATTGGTATTGTACACTAAACTGGCAGGGCTAGGAAGAAAAAGGGCTAATAAGGACACTAGGCTGCTCATACCGGTTGAACCTCATTGATTTGGCACTGTATTGTGATTTTATAAGTCTTATCTCGATTAGCGAATAAATCAATTGATAATTTGTCGTCACTCTACATCAACTTCATTGGCTATGAGAAGGCGTTCGATAGTGTGGACAGGAGAAGATTATGGAAACTTCTTCGACTTTATGGAGTTCCTCAGAATATTGTTAACGTTATCAAGAGCTCATACGACGGCCTACAGTGCAAACACATGCATGGAGGACAGCTGACAGATGCATTTCCACTAAGGACCGGAGTCAGACAAGGCTGTCTACTCTCCCCACCTTCCTCTTTCTTCTGGTGATTGACTGGATTATGAAGAACTCGATATCTGAGGGGAAGCATGGAGTACAATGGACATCTCAGAATCAATTAGAGGATTTGAACTTCTCAGATGACCTAGCCCTCCTCCCTCGTACACTTGAACAAATACGTTTCTTGTTCATTATTCTCATGTCTGTCTCAATTTCTCGGCGTAATGTGTACTTTGGTCTCCCTCTTTTCCGTTGACCTTCAGGATTCCATGTGAGGGCTTGTCTTGTGACGCAATCAGGTGATTTCCTCAAGGTGTGCCCAATCCACTTCCAGCGCTTCTTCCTGATTTCTTCCTCCGCTGGAATCTGGTTTGTTCTCTCCCACAGTAACTTGTTGCTGATAGTGTCTGGCCATCGGATCCGAAGTATCTTGCGTAGACAGCTGTTAATAAACACTTGTATCTTCTGGATAATGGCTTTCGTAGTTCTCCACGTCTCTGCCCCATACAGAAGAACTGTCTTGACATTTGTATTGAAAATTCTAACCTTGGTGTTGGTTGACAATTGTTTTGAGCTCCAGATGTTTTTCAGCTGTAGGTATGCTGCTCTTGCTTTGCCGATCCGCGCACTCACATCTGCATCTGATCCACCGTGTTCATCAATGATGCTGTCCAGATATGTAAAGGTTTCCACATCCTCCAAAGCTTCTCCGTCAAGTGTAATTTGATTGGTGCATATTGTATTGTATCGGAGAGTCTTGCTTTTCTCTTTGTTTATATTGAGACCTACTGCTGCTGAGGCTGCTGCTACACTGGTCGTTTTCTCCTACATTTGTTGTTGCGTTTGTGATAGAAGAGCCAGATCATCCGCGAAGTCTAAATCATCAAGCTGCATCCTGCCTGTCCACTGTATCCCGTGATTTCCTCCAGATGTTGACGTCTTCATGATCCAGTCGATGACCAGGAGAAAGAGAAAGGGTGAGAGTAAGCAACCTTGCCTAACACCGGTCTTTACTTGAAACGAGTCGGTTAGTTGTCCTCCGTGGACAATTTGGCAGTTTAGTCCATCATAGGAGTTCCGTATGATATTTACTATCTTCTCAGGTACGCCGTAGTGTCGAAGAAGCTTCCATAGTGTCGTCCTGTCCACGCTATCAAATGCCTTCTCGTAGTCGATGAAGTTGATGTACAGTGATGAATTCCACTCGATTGATTGTTCCACAATGATCCGCAGAGTTGCGATTTGATCTGTGCACGATCCATCCTTACGAAATCCAGCTTGTTGATCTCGAAGTTGGGCGTCCATGGAATCCTTCATCCTGTTTAACAATATTCGGTTGAAGACTTTTCCTGGTATTGAGAGAAGAGTGATGCCCCTGTAATTGTTGCACTTGCTAAGATCATATACCATTTATATATATATACATATACCATATATACATATATATATATATATATATAAGTAAAAATGGATAGTGGCTAGCAGTGGAAAGCATAGCGCGCGTTTTGTCCTAATTGGGACTCGTCAGCTGGATGTGCATGCATCTCAGAGTTGATGTTCACACTGGGACGGTCCGCAGTTGGCACAGGATGGAAATATACTAACAAGAGACTGATGAGTTGTAGTCTTAATTATCAATGTGAAGATTCATGTAATCAACACCAATTGGATTTATACCATATATATCCTAAAAAATAGAAAATATGAATTATTTGGATAAATCATTGTTTTCATCAATAAATTCGTTTTTATACCTCAAATGCCTTTGTAGGGAGAGTAAACTCTCCCTTTCGAAATGATCTTACATGGCCATGTGGCATATACAGCCACTATCAGGAAAGACCTACTTATTGCCTTCTCGCTGCACCAGTTTTGTTTACGAAATTAAGAAGATGGAAAGTGAATGTCCTGTGCTTTAACTTGGTCGGTAGACAAAAAGGGTTCACCTAAGGCAGTTAAAAAACCCCGATTCCTAAGCAATCAATGGAACATATGGGTTCCATGATCATGAAGAAAAAAATGACGTATGAACCAATTATCGGCCACCGACTACCGTGAGACTGCATTTCCTTACGTTGCTCCACTGCCTTGTGGATCCTAGGTTCAAATCTCGCAAGACAGGATCAAGGATGCGCAATGCTGAGGAGTGCCACACTGGGGCGAAACGGCCGTCCTGTGCTTCCAGGTTTTCCATGGTTGTCTAGCTTCGATTGACTCACAATCTCAACTGTTAAAATCAATATTTATGTGTTCAAATAAATAAATAAACAAGAAAAAACTCAATGGTTTCATGAATAGCTCTTACTGTTGATATGATAACTAAGGTAGGTGGTCCTAAAGAAGATTTCTTTACGAAGCATTTCATGATGAAATTATCTAGAAAAACAATGAAAGCTTCATAACTCAATCTTCCACTTCACATTGTACAAAATTTCAGTGGCCCCCTGACTCAAGTAATAAACGATATGACATGAGGACACCATAGTTAAATAAATATTAACATGATATGCGTTAGAATGATATCTGTACTTTGGGTTTGAACCATTATTATTCGATGCAGTTAGACTTAGAGATCACTGTACATTATATAATGATGCTCCAATTCTATAATCACATAAGTTAGGAATCAGTGCAGAAAAAACTTATTTCTAATCACTTTTATAATTTCCTGTATTCTAAATGAATGTTATGGTGTATGAGAAATAATTAGCTGATTGTTTATCAATGATAACTATCAACTACTCTAACTGTCAAATCCTTAGATTTTATATATTCTTAATAGTAATCATGTATGAACATCAATAGATATCATAGTCCATATCATCTTTAATAATTAAGTCATTGTAAATTTTTACTAAATCAAAGCTGACTAGCAACTTTTAATGTTCAAATGATACTTTCCAAAATGTTATGTTAATTATGAGCGAAGATAGATAATGGCTAGCAGTATAATCCAGCTGACGAGTTTCAAAAAGAACGAAATGCACATCCTGGATTCCACTGCTAGCCATCATCCATCTTTGTTTATAACGTTTGTGAATTAAGGCTATATCAAGGCAATACGCACAGTATGCACATATGCCAATAAAGAGATTGAACAATTGCAATCCTAGACATTAATGGGAAGATTTAAACAACCTACTATAAAACTCATTGGTATTGATATATTCTCGTAATTCATGTTACGAATTAGTTTAGAGGAAGATTTAATGAAAAACAGTATCTATTATATTATTGTTTCAACCCACTTTAAGAATCATCGCTATTTCATGGCGGTAACGGTCATAGAAATCAAAGCTATAATTGTTATTCTTTTCCGTGAATGCTTTGTCGTCAGGTTGTAGGGTTGATATTTAGTTAGTTTATAATACTTTATGGTAATAGCCCCCAAATGCCCTGGTACGGCCGAGAGTGAGGAGAGTCCGCTCTCCCTCTCCAAATGCTCTCATATGACCACGCGAATATATAGCCTCTGACAGGGAAGTCCTACTAACTGCCTTCTCGTGGCCACGGTGTTGTTCACAAATGTGAGAGGATGGTAAGCGAATGTCCGGTGCTTTAACCGGGTTGGTGGATGTGGAGGATCCACCTAGGGGAGTTGGAAAACCTTGATTTCAAACCAATAGTGCACATAGGCTCCAGTATCCTGATGGAACAAATGGCGTATGCATCAATCATTGATCACCGGCTACCATGGGACTGCATCTCCTCACGATGCAACGGCATTGCCTTGTGGATCAGACATTCATGCCAAAGGCTCCGGGTGTGGCCCCCTAAGAAAACCACCTGCTTCGGTCTGATCACCTGGGCAGTATCTCACACAAATCGAATGAGATTTGTTAGGCGCATATTTATCTGGTGCTTCCTTGTACCAATATTTATGTGCTTAAATAAAATAAAATAGAAATGGTAATATTTCGATAACATAACTTTATTTCAATTTGATAGAAATATATTTAATACTTTTTCAATGGTCAGTAAAAGGATTTATGGAGCTTGAAGTATTTTCACAGTTCAATTCACAAGTTGATTTAAGCCAGACGAACATGAAAACCTGGAAGCACTAGACGGCCGTTAAACATTAACATCGTTGTATTTCAGCCGGTTCACTAGCCTAGAGATTGAGCGCTCTTGCATGAAACCGAAGGTCAGGGGTACGAATCCCGCGAGTAAAATCGTGGATGAGCACTGTTAAGAAGTCCCATACTAGGACAAAATGACCGTCCAGTACTTTCAGGTTTTTAATAATGGTCTAGCATAAATTGTACTCATGAATTCAACTCCTTCAGTTGTTGAATAACTGTTATATTCCGAAGCGATTTATAAATGGTAACTTTGAGAACTATTTATGGACCAATGTGATATGTATATTTGCTATTGTATAATTGTTAAGTGACTTAACTATTCCTATTCATGTTCCTCTCATTATGAGATGTATTTTAACCCATATACTATTATTATACGATTTACCATTCCTGAGTCATCCCTAGTCTGTTGATTACTGTTCCCCCTATTCACAGCCACATTTGGCTAAATCTTATACAAATGTTATTTTTTATTTTATGGAACGATGTGGTCTGTTTGTTTGGTATATAAACTCAGTATGTTTGAAAATAATGATTCATATTGCAAAGGCTGTTATTGGTGTTTGGGACTTAACTGGCTAGGCTAGGCATAGGCAGGACCGACAAATACTCAAGACTGCTCATACGGTTTTTGTGTATCATTGGATCCGATCGATAAAATCACTGCTCTCCTATTGGCAGTCTTATGACGTCATATATAAAACAGGGCACGCACTCACACTAACAAATATCCAATTAATATTGTTTGTTTCAATCTTCCCATTGATGTTTAGGACTGCGATTGATCAGTCTCTTATTGGTACATGTGCATACTGTGTGTATTGCCTTGATATAGCCTTATTTCACAAGCATTATAAACAAAGATAAATAATAGCTAGCAGTGGAATCCAGAACGTGCGTTTCATCCTATTTGGGACTACCAGATGCAGGTACACCCAGCTGACGAGTCACAAATAGAATATCCTAGATTCCACTGCTAGTCACTATCCATCTTTGCTTACTAATAAATATCATTTTACTCAAATATCAAATTTTTTTCTTTTTTCTTATTCTGTTGTCTAAATATTCAATTATTTTTTTTTGTATAATCTAATTTTTTTAAGGCTACAATTTCAATAAAACCAAATCTATATCGATGGTCATTTATCTAAATTCTAGTCCATTTTTTAGAGATCAACAAAATAAATGTTACATTTTTTTTCTTTTTTTGTTCAGATTACCCCCCCCCTCTTTAATATTGAAGTAGGTTTTCTTTTTTATTATCAAGAAGATTTTCTACAGTAATCAATTATTGAGTTTACCAAATACTCTATACTACTAATTCTACTACTATTACTACCACTACTTCTACTAATTCTACTACTATTACTACCACTACTTCTACTACTACTACTTCTACTACTACTATTATTATTATTATTACTACTACTACTACTAGTACTACTACTACTACTATTATTATTACTACTACTACTAGTACTACTACTACTATTACTACTACTACTGCTACTATTATTATTATTATTACTACTACTACTACTACTACTACTACTTCTACTACTACTACTACTACTACTACTACTAATAATAATAATAATAATAATAATAATAATAATAATAATGAGAAGATATATAACCATGAAATCTATTGACTGTTAAACAAATGGACCCTATGAAGTATGTCAAACAAAGACGAACTATTTATTGTGCCAATTTCTTTAGAATGATTCTTCAAATGAATGGCTTGATCTATATATATAGATAGTGTATATACAGAACTAAAGTGTTTATGTATTTATTTCTTTAAAAGTAATAACTAAAACAATAATAGACTGAATGAAAATAATTAGCTTTTTCGAGTTGTTTCTTATTTTCACATTAAAAACAATTTGAAGTATTAGAGAATAGTTTCATCTCAGAATGACAGTATTAAAGGTGTTGCGTTCTTTGAGAGTCCTTATTTACTTATTTACTTACGTCTGTTACCCCTCGTCGGGAAGCATAGGCCACTCACCAGCATTCTCTATTCAACTCTGTCCTCAGCGATCCTTCCCAGTTCTTTCTAGTTAACATTCATCCTTTTCATATCGGCTTCTATTTCCCAAAGTGGTGTGTTCTTTGACCTTCCGCTTTTCCATTTCCTTTCACCATTACAAGATAGAAATTGCCTCGTGATGCAGTTTGGTGATTTTCACTGTGTATGTCCTATCCACTTTTAACGTCTTTTCCTAATTTCCTCTTCAGCTCGAAGCTGGTTTGTCCTCTCCCATAAAACGCTGTTGCTAATAGTATCCGGCCAATGAATGTTGAGTATTTTGCGTAGACAACTGTTTATAAATACTTGTACCTTCCTGATGATGGCCGTAGTAGTTCTCTACATTTCAGCTCCTTACAGTAGGTCTGTAATGACCTTCTTTGAGAGTGTAACACTCATGAACGTAACTACTTAACACTGCTTTCTGTTTTCAAACATTACTATTTCGTTGTTTTTCAATCAAAATATGTATAACCTGTCAATAATACACTTCCAAGTTAAAAGCTATACACTACAATAAAATAATAATTTATAGTTAATAATAGTACTACAAGTATTAGATTGACATTGTTGTAAAGATTTAACTAAACGAAGTTCCCTTCGAGCTTGATAGATTTCAAAAAAGAAGATTATTTTAACAAGAAAGTGGGCAAGTATATTGTTCTAACAGTAATAATACTCTGGTTAGCTTTTGTTTAACAAAATCGTTTTCTACGGGATGTAGTTCCTGAATCCATGCCCAACCGTTCTCATTTGTGTGAGCTTGGGACCGATAGTAACCCCAGAAGAGTTATAGACGGAGTTAATAATACTCTAGCTTTGAGAAATAAGCACTAAAGAAATTAAATAAACGGATTCCAGTAGGTGAAAGGATTTACATTTCGGACCTTCACTCACCCTTTCATTGATATTCCAGATGAATGTAACATATTAGTTTACATGTTATTTAAATTTTTGATGAAGTATAAACCTTCAGTTTTAAGTAACATTGAGCTGCGTTAGAGAAATTGTCAACGAAAATTTAAGCTAATACTTCAAAACAAAGCTATTTGAATCAGCTCTGAATTTTGGAATAATATAAGCATTTTATATAGTTGAGATCATGAGATCAATTGAAACCAGACCACCATAGAAAACCCGGACGGCCGTTTCTTCCTATTGTAGCACTCCTCAGCAGTGCGTATCCACGATCCCGACTCGCGAGATCCGAACCCAGGACCTACCAGTCTCGCGCCAGAGCACTTACCAAATAGATTACTGAGCCGGCCCGCATCTAACGATGTTGATATCTCACCACAACCAATCCGCGAAATCGCGCCACTAACTTTCATTGTACTGAGGTAGATACCTGCCTCCACCTGACATGGATTAGCATTGATTTGACCATTTCATTTAACTTCTCTTTTTTTTCAGGAGACTGGCATTAATCATTTCATCATATAGAGAATGAGTGACTGCAATCATTATTAGCTACACACATGATCAATGGATTCTGAAAATCGTGTAATATTAAATGTTGGTGGTATAAGACATGAAACATACAAAGCCACATTGAAGAAGATCCCAGCTACTCGATTATCAAAATTAACTGAAGCTGTGGCAAATTATGATCCAATATTAAATGAATACTTTTTTGATCGTCATCCAGGTGTTTTTAATCAAATATTGAATTATTATCGTACTGGTAAATTACATTATCCTACAGATGTATGCGGACCATTATTTGAAGAAGAACTTGAATTTTGGGGTCTTGATGCTAATCAAGTAAGTTCTATAAATTATGCATAAATTGGATTTTTATTCTGTAAAGAAGATATCAGTACAAAATAATTAAAATCATGAACGGATCTAATTTAGACAACTATCGGAAACCTGAAAGCAATAGAGTGCCCATTTCTTTCTAGTATTGGAGTCGAATTCAGCACCTTCCATTTCGTATGCAAACGCTTAACCCATAGAACGCATCCAACGATGTTAATGTTCAACTCGAATCAATCCAAGATATTTTATGAATGTCTTCTATTGTCCTCGGTAGGTAATTGCCTCACACTCGGCACAGTTGAACTTTAACGGTCACAACTTTTCACTAGGACTCCATGAATACCCTCTCGAAGTTAAGTCACTAGCGAGCACGCAGTTATTTTTTAACAGAGAGTTGTGGAGAAATCTCATATTAAAACGAAACAGACATACAGTACTTTCAGGTTTACAACGGTTATTTAACTTAGATCAGTTCATGATTTTAGTGAAACTTAACCCGTTTTAAGAATGTAATTGTTAGCTGAATTTTTTATCTGTTAACTTGTGAGTTGACAAGTCAACATCGATAGCTTCACAATAGAGACTTAGTGATATGTAAATATTCATTATTGATGAAATAATCTTTGGTGAACAAATATTATTGCATTATGATCTGTTATATCCCGATGAGAATTATGAGTGGTAACTTTTGAGAACTATTTATGGACCAGTACAACGAATCTATTTTTATTGTATAATTGTTAAGTAACTAAACTATGCACAATCATATTCCTCTTATTCTAAGCTTTATTTTGATGTTTGAACCATTATGATACGATTTGCCGTTCTTAAGTTATACCTAGTCCATTAATACAATCTCCTACATTCACAGTCACTTATAGTTAGATCTTGTATAAGTATCAGAAGGGATTTTTGTGGATATTATAGTAATTTTACTATAATAGTTGATTTCATGAGTCAATTGAAGCTTACACTACCATGCAAAACCTGGAAGTTCTGGACTGCCGTTTCGTTCTCGTGTGGCACTCCTCAGTAAGGCGCATTCACGATCCTCGCGGCGAGATTCAAACACAGAATCTATCGGTCTCGCGCGGTAATGCCTAAACTGTGTACCACTGAACTGGCATCAAACAGTGTTAATGTCTAATTCCAACCAATCCACGATATTGCGCGAACATCTTTAATTGTTTTCAGTGGGTAACTGTCTCACACCTAACACGGATGAACTTCATTGGCGACGGCGTTGATACCATTAGATTCCGGCTAGAGGTTAGGCGCTCGTGCGCAAAACTAATAGGTCTGGGGTTCGAGTCTCTTGAGGCGGGATCGTGGATGCGCACTGCTGAGCAAATCCATAATAGGGCGAAACGGTCGTCTAGTGCTTTCAGGTTTTCCATAGTAGTCAAACTTTAATTGACTCATGAATTCAAGTATAAAATTGACAATGATTGCAAAGTATGTACAATATCCTGAAATAAAATGAACAAATTATTGAATAACAAAACAGTTATATTACAAAAATTCTTTGTCAACCTTCAACTATTTAACATTGAAAGCATTCTTCTATAACATACTTTTCAGAAACTTTTAAGCATTAACTGCATTGAATAAAGAATCTAATGCCTAGAAAAGGATTGAACTTTATGATCACTCAAATATTATAAGCAAAGATGGTTATTTGCTAACAGTAAAATACATGACGCGCGTTTCGTCCTATTTGGGACTCGTCAGATAAGTGTTCCTGCATCTCAGAGTTGATGTCCACTCTGGGACTCGAACCCAGTATCGTTCATTTTAAACATCACCACGTTATTCACTAACCTAACATCCAACTGATGAGTCTCAAATAGAACGAAACACACATCCTGGATTCCATTGCTAGCCACTATCTATCTTTGCTTATAATGCTTGTGAATTAAAGCTATATCGAACCAATAGGCACAATATGTGCATACGTCAATAAGAGACTGATCAATGACAGTCCTAAACATCGATGGTAAGATTCAACCAACTAATAACAAGTGAATTTAACCTAAATATTAACACTGCTGAGTAGTCCCATAATATGATGAAACGGTCTTCCAGTGCTTCCAGGTTTTCGATAGTGGTCTAGCTTCAATTGACTCATGATTTTAACTATGAAAATACTAAATTCTCCACAAAACCCCCTCCTTTGATCTAAATATTAGTTTCTCACTGAAGTTAGATTGTCTATCATCTATGTAGTCCAATTTAATCTTTCATTTCAGTTTTGTTATTCACTATTATTATATCTATTTAAAGTGTTTATATAATTTCTATGATAATATCTTTCTTTTGTTTTAATTAAATCCTTTATCTTAAAAAAAAACAAACAAATCTACCGTTCAATTCACCACTTTTTTCAGGAAGGGGGAGTTGGCGGGAGAATGGAATGTTCTTTGTTTATATAATCAGTAAACCTGTACATGATTCTCATCTATTGACTGTATACATTTCATAGAAATAGGTACACCTATACAGGAATAATGGACGTACATACACATACACACACACACACATGTACCGATAATTATAAAAATGACAATTGATGGAAAGTTGATGAAACTTCATTAGAAACCAAGGAAATTTATTATAAGACTAAGATCTTTTGTTGTTTTCCAACGGATTAATATTTTATGAAGATATAAATTAACTATAAATAAGATAAAATCCTAAATCTATCATTATTATTATCAGATAAAGCGCAAGATTGTTGGAGTAGGGGTTATCATTGTCGTATGATAATCTCTCTCTGGTCTCAGTGTACAGCATGTTGGAGAGTTCAAGGGCCAATACCGTAGAGTCGGTTGTTATGATCGGTAAGGTGTACTTATTACTGTATCAGATACAACTTATATCAATCATCCTTGTCGGACAGCAGCTTCTTTTATAAATTGCTTGAGCCTGTGTTTATCATGCGATTGAAAGGCGATCCCGTTCCTTTTAATCGTTGTGCAAGACTTCAACTGAGCATTACAACAAGACTAGTCTCAGTTCCTGTGAAAATAAACAGCATGATTATGAGTGCGTTATAGTTATCTTGGGGTCGGCGTATCTCTCTATCTCTAATGGGTGATTGAAAGTAGACAATTACCATACAAAGGTTCATTCGACGATTTTCACTTGACTGGAATGGTATCTATTAGAGCCAGTTTTTGTGGTACAATGGATACTCAGTGTCTGTTCACCGGATACCATCAGCAATGGCCTTCTATGAGAGAGAACAAAACAGCTTCTAGCTGAAGAGGAAATCAGGAAAAGACGATGGAGGAAATACATTATGGAAATTATCAAATTGCATCATTGGCCAAGCGCTTAATTGAAATCCTAAATGGAAACGGAAAGTAGGAAGACAGAGGAACACACTACGTCGCGAATCGGAAACAGACATGATCAGAATGAATAGCAAGTGGAAAGAACTGGAAAGTATTGTCCAGGACAGAGTTTGAAGAAAAATGCTGGTGGACGGCTTATGCTCCCCCACGAGGTGTAACAGGCTTAAGCAAGTAGGTGAATAAGTTGTGGTACATCAAGCAGGAGTTACCATCAGTAGTATTTTAAGACCAATGTACCCACCAGAGATAAATAAGTAAGTGAATAGTGGTCTTAAATAGACGGTAAATTTAAGCTTACAGTTCATAATTTCACTACGATTATGTTATGTAATCATCTACTAGGTATATTCCATTTGTTACCACAAATCTTGAATCTGTATAGGTTTATTTACTTGAAGCCAATTACTTTATACCTAGTAACTCGTTGAAATCGTCAATAAGTAAATACTGAAATCTCCACAAAACCCCTTGTGATTATAATCATATGCTCACTAGTGACTGACTTCATGGGATGTTTCCTTGAGTTCTAATGGGAAGCAGTAACCATTAGAGTTCAATTAAGTCTGTTGTGGAGATATCAACTCACTGAAGACAATTGGTGAACGGTTGCTTAAACTTCGTGGATTGGTTGAAGTAAGACATTAACACCATCGGATGCCTGCAAACCGAGTGGTCTATCAGTTAAGTGCTCTGACTCGACACCCCCTTCTGATCAATAAATTTTTTAGCGTGATTTCCCTTATTCTAAATATACTACTTATTAAATTACCAGAATCAATTGAGAATATATTGTTTACAAATCAGTAGACAACATATGAGGATATATAAATCTATAAACCACCTATACATAAGAAGTAAACAATTACCTATCCAAATAAATAAACTATCATAGTCAAGTTAGATATAACAAACATCAACAATATATTGACAATAAGTAGCTACTGATCTATATAGATTTCTACATATAGAATGATGTAAATACCAATGATGTTGACTACTTTATTATGGATGTTATATGAGAGAGGTGAGAAATACACAATGGAATTTAAAAAGAGAGTCAATATGAATCCATTTTCAATTCTAAACATTAGACAATAGTTAAATAGATTACATCACTATAATCATAAACAAACGTTTATGCAAATTGTTTTGTAGTTGAGATCATGAGTCAGTTGAAGCTAGACTACCATGGAAAACCTGGAAGCACTGGGGGCCGTTTTGTCCTGTTGTTGAACTCCTCAACAGTGCGGCATCCACGATCCATCCACTGCTTCCAGGTTTTCCATAATGGTCTAGGTTGCATTGACTATAACTATAAAATTACTAAAATCTCCACAATACCCCCTTCTGAAATTGTTTTTGTATTTTAACATTAATTAAATAAATATTCATCTACATAACAATAAAACAACGAACCAAAAGATCCTAAAACACCCTATTGAATGTTTTACTACATAGTATAAACCACTTTTTTTCTTCAATCAAACTCTTATTTACTTACCTACTATTACTCCCGATGGAGCAGAGGCCCCCGACACGCACTCTACAACCCACTCTGTCCTGGGCCTTCCATTCTGGTTCTATCCAACTTTTGTTCATTCTTCTCATGTCTGTTTCCATTTCTCGGCGGAGTGTGTTCTTTGGTCTTCTTCTTCTTCTTTGACCTTCAGGATTCCATGTGAAGGTTCGCTTTGTGACGCTGTTGGGTGCTTCCCTCATGAAGTTTATATTGAAATGTATTAGTGTAGTCTTTAGTTACATGATTCGCTTCAAATAAAATGAATTTCTTTGTTTAACGATACAAACGTACTCAAATAATTATAGTAATCTAGGTTATTTGACCATAAAATGAATGCTTAAGTGATGTAATGAAAAATCGAAATATACGGTTATACATTAACTTATCAAAGTATTTTTACGATAGTAAGCAAAGATGGCTGGTGGTTGTTAGTGGAGTCCAGGACGCATGTTTCGTCTCATTTGGGACCCATCAGCTAGATGTACCTGCATCCCAGAGATGTTGTTCACCACGGGATTCGAACCCAAAACTATTCGCTTTCAACGCCAACACGTTATCCACTTAATTACTGAGTCCATATAGTCACTGGCTTGTGCAGTGAGATAAAGTTTTAATTCATTTTTATATTGTTTGCTTAAATCATCCCATTGATATGGTATGCCTAGTGTTAAGTAAATACCAAGCTACTGCACTGTTTAGAGCCATTTTGCTTCTCAGTCTCTTCGGAATGTGCTCGGAAATGTGAACATGTTGTCTTCTCCTTGTTCTTCCAATATATGTAAATTGATAAATGTGAAGTCATTTTAACTATAAACCATAGCTGACGTTTTCATAAACCACACAATTCAGATGACAAAAAACGAAAGTCTTTTTTAGCTAATCGTCAGTCTTGAAAGAATTCTATCATTCACTATTTTAAATGCATTATTCTCTCGTCCAATATGTTATTTATAATTGAAAAGAAGGAAGACATTGGATCTAAGTTTTCTGTTAGCTAAAGTTTGTTAACAAAGAAAGCCTCTCCCCCATAGGATTGTAAACTACACTAAACTGGTTTATAAGCAAGGATGGATAGTGGCTAGTAGTGGAATCCAGAATGCGTGTTTCGTCCTATTTGCGACTCGTCAGCTAGATGTACCTGCATATCAGAGTTGATGTTCACTCTGGGACTAGAACCCAGTACTGTTCGCTTGAATTACATTCCAAAATAACAATGGGAAGATACAAATAAACAACAACAAGTAAATATAAACTGGTTTCTATTTCAAAGTTAGTATGAATTCCCTAATCATGCTAGATCTGCATTCCTGACGAGTTCAAGCTAACATAACTCTCAAACTTAACATTAGAACTGCAAAGAAAGGGAACACAAACAGGGACAAAACATCTCAGTAAAATCTGAGAACCATACAGTAAATACTTTATTTGCAAAATGTCAATCAATTGTCGCAAACTTGACTGTTCCTGTTTCAAATATCAGTCAATCGTCTCAGACTTCATTAGTCCTACATATTCATACCAATTACTTATTGTTCCCGTTCTTTTATTCTCGACCTTCTGCTGACAGACATTTTACCCGTGACAATGGTTATATACTACTCATATCGATATAAGTAGTAGAAACCATAGAACTACGCACTTATCCATTTTTTTCTATTCATTAGTTATGAACTGTTTTAACTAGATTTCTTTAAGAAGCTCATTGTTCAACTAACCTTAATTTTAAATTCATTTAGTTTTGTTTGTTTGAATTTTCCCATCGACGTGTTAGGACTGCAACTGGTCAGTCTCTAATTGGCATATATGCACACTGTACGTATTGCCTCGAAATAGCCTTAATTCACAAGCATGGTAAGCAGAGATGGATAGTGGCTAGCAGTGGAATCCAGGACGCGCGTTTTGTCCTATTTTGATGTACCTGCGTCTGAGTTGATGTTCACTCTGGGACTCGAACCCAGTAACCTCACTTCAAACGCCATCGCGTTCACCACTCGCCCACAAGCAAGTGGCTATCAGGTTACCGTGGCCGAGTGGAGAACACGATGGCGTTTGAAGCGAATGTTATTAGGTTCCAGTTCCAGAGTGAACATCAACTTAGATGCAGGTACATCATCTGACGAGTCCCAAATAGGACGAAACTCGCTTCCTGGATTCCACTTCTAGCCACTTTCCATCTCTGCTTAACCTCAATTTTATCTTATCCAAACACTATCTGATCAATTTTAACCGAAATGAAATGAAATGAAATAAAGAATAAGATTAATTAACTGACACTTGGATAATATATAAAGCAATTAAACTAATATATATTAGTTTTTTTTTCTATCATCTTAGTTGACAAGTTACTTTCTTATTAGGGCGGAACATTGTATCTATCCAACTGGATACATAGTTAATTTGACCTGATGACAGAAATCTAATAGCCTAATGGCTTATTAACATATAAATATTTATATGATTTCTAATTACTGTTGTTTTAACCTTCCCCCTTAATCTCAAAGGATTTTAAAACAAAACAAAAGGGAAAAAATAAATCGAAATAACCCTGAATCATTTATCATTAACTTAACGGTCACCTGAGAAAATGAATACAACTTTAATGTTGTTAAGTAACTATGTGGATAGAAAAAACAACAACAACAATTGTAAATAGAAAGAGAGTGTGTGTGTGTGTAAGGAAGAAAGATAGTAAGCAAGAGATGGAGAGAGAAGGAAAGAGAGTGGGGGAGGAAAACCATGTTTATCACTTCTTCTTTAATTATTGTAGTTATGATGATTATGATTGTTTCTCGTCATAATATATTCCCCCCCCTTTAATAATATATATTCATTCTATTATACTCAAATATTTAGTATAACAATTATATTATTCATAGTTGAAAGCGTGAGTCAATTGAAGCTAGACCACCATGGAAAACCTGGAAACACTGGACGTCCATTTCGCCCTATTATGGGACTCCTCAGCAGTGCACATCCACGAATCCGCTCTCGCGAGATTCGAACCAAGGACCTACCAGTCTCGAGCCGAAGCCAAAGCTTCAATTGACTCATGCTTCCTACTATGAAAAAATACTAAATCTCCACAAAACCCCTTCTCATAATTATATTGTTCGTTTACATTATTAATAATTTTGATAGTCATATAAGTAAACAAATTGAAAGAAGTAAACATTCCTTTATTATTAATGTGGTGTGGTCTACTTATATCCATATAAGTAGTATATGGTGATGGTCAGACATAGAATGTATTTTGGCAGAAGATCGTTAAGGAACGAACAGGAATGAAGCGCAATCGGTATGAAAATGCATGAACAATGAAATCAGAGAAGACGGACTGATATTTGCAGAAGGAACTGTTATGATTAAGACAATTGATTGATATTGTGCAAATTAACTGTTTACTGTAAGGTTATCAGAATTTAGAGAGATAATTTTGTGCTGAAATACATTTGATTGTCCTCACCCGTGTTTTATGCACTACATTACAATGTATAAATTTATGATGAATAACTGACGAAAAGCTATGATCAATGTATAAGCTAATATGTTCTTGGTAGAGTTTTGTTCTCTAAGTTGGATGATTCAGTTATGGAGCATTCATAGTTCTTGTATACAATATCATCAGTATAAACTGCAAGTAGAAATGATGTGTTCGAACTTATCCAAAGGACAAGCTGGGATTCATATTGTGGTGTGTGCTATTGATATTGACAGATCTAAGTAGTATGTAATATCAATCGGCAGTGAAATCCCTGGAGGCAGAAGAAAATAGAACGAGAACAGAGAATGATTAGTGTGGAAATGAAGGTTGACATTTTGAATATAAAGTATTTACTGTATGTTTTTCAGATTTCACCAACACGTTCTGTAATTTTGTGTTAAAATACATTTGGTTGTCCCCAATTGTGTTCTTCTTCACTACAACATATGAAGGAATTCGAACACTTCACTTCGACTCAAAGATTGTTCTGATAATGTTGATCAGAAGAATGGTAAAAGTTCTACAACCAAACCATCCAACTCAGATAATAAAACTCCACCAAATCATCTATCTGATCTACAAACTTTCTCCACCATATTAATATGTTCATTATGAAATAATTATTGAAATAATAAAAAGCGAGAGCTAAGGTGGATGCGAACAAATAAGACGTATACCAATTAGTTAAGATTTTATGTCCGGCTTTTTATCACGTGAATTATCCACCAATCAAAATACGACTTGTCTAATCTTAACACTGTGCCAAAACAATAACGTTCGATCGGTATGAGCAGTCTAGCGTCCTTAGTGGTGCTTTGTCTGCATAGCCCTTTCAATTGAGTCCAGAAACATCAATTGCAGCTTCTGTCATGCAAATCGTTTATTTCAAGCATGCTCGGTTTATATACCAGACAAACAGACCTCATCACATCGTAAAATAGAAAATAATATTTGTACAAGATCAAGACAAATGTGGCTGTGAACGTGGGAGACGGTTATCAATAAACTGAGTATAATTTAGGAACGGTAATTCGTATAATAATAATCCATAGGTCATAATGAAGCTTGTAGTAAGATGAAGATAGATATACTTAACCTAATTACTTAATAGTTAAACAATAGGAATAAGATTGAACGTTCTGAGCTTGATTCCCGCTTACTAAGTCGTGAATGTGTAATCCTGAGGAGTCTTATACTAGGAAAAAATATTCATCTAGTTCCTGGAGCTTACAATGGTTGTCTAACTCAAATTTGTCCATATTAGTACTGAATTTTAAAAATCAGAAGGATTTTTTTGAGATTCTAGTGATATAATAGTTGAATTCATGAGTTAATTAAAGCTGGATTACCATGGAAAACCTGGGAGCACTGGCTTCCAGAGGTATTTTCTGTAGTTCTATTGAGACGCCGTGATTATTGGAATTCAATCAGGTCTATTTTGAGATAATAACTTTCTGAAGACAATGGTGCAATTTTTTGGATTGGTTGAAGTCAAATATTAACACCGTTGGATGGTTGTCGGTTTAATATTCTAGAGATTAGGCATTCAAGCGCCAGACCAATAATTCCTGGATTGAAGTCCAGCTAGCGTAGTCGTGGATGCGCATTACTGAAAAATTCCATACTAGAACGAAACGGCTGTTCAATGCTTTCAGGTTATCCATAGTGGTCTAGCTTCAATTGACTCATTATTTCAACTATAAAATTTGAAAAAAAGGTTGATAGAAAACAAAAAAAAATTAAGAAAATTGAAGAGTCTTCATCTAAACTATTTCTTTGTATTACTTCAATTGAATTATGAAACTACTTAATTCTAATTTAAGTAGATACTGTTGTTTTATTACACTTAACAATAATGATGAAGTAACATTGAATATCATTTGAAACAAATTACAAAACAATACGTTCCTCATTAATTGTGTGTACTTATCTAGAATCTTTTATTCATAATGGACAAAATATCTCATTAGAACTGTTTGAAGTACAATAGAAATGAAAAAACATAAAAGTAAAGAGAAGATAGAAAACATATAATTGACGTATTTGTATTTAGCTATGTTAATTTATACAACTTTAAAAGAATTAGTCTCAAGAGTAGGTACATCAATGGAGAATTACTTACTTACTTACTTACTTACTTACTTACTTACTTACTTACTTACTTACTTACTTACTTACTTACTTACTTAATTACTTACTTACTTACTTACTTACTTACTTACTTACTTACTTACTTATTTACTTACTTATTTACTTACTTACTTACTTACTTACTTACTTACTTACTTACTTACTTACTTACTTACTTACTTACTTACTTACTTACTTACTTACTTACTTACTTACTTACTTACTTACTTACTTATTTACTTACTTATTTACTTACTTACTTACTTACTTACTTACTGACTGACTGACTGACTTACTTACTTACTTACTTACTTACTTACTGACTTACTTACTGACTTACTTACTTACTTACTTACTTACTTACTTACTTACTTACTTACTTACTTACTTACTTACTTACTTACTTACTTACTTACTTACTTACTTACTTACTTACTTACTTACTTACTTACTTACTTACTTATTTACTTACTTATTTACTTACTTACTTACTTACTTACTTACTTATTTACTTACTTACTTACTTACTGACTTACTTACTTACTTACTTACTTACTTACTTACTTACTTACTTATTTACTTACTTATTTACTTACTTACTTACTTACTTACTTACTTATTTACTTACTTACTTACTTACTGACTTACTTACTTACTTACTTACTTACTTACTGACTGACTGACTGACTGACTTACTTACTTACTTACTTATTTACTTACTTACTTACTTACTTACTGACTTACTTACTTACTTACTTACTTGCTTACTTACTTACTTACTTAATTACTTACTTACTTACTTACTTACTTACTTACTTACTTACTTATTTACTTACTTATTTACTTACTTACTTACTTACTTACTTACTTATTTACTTACTTACTTACTTACTGACTTACTTACTTACTTACTTACTTACTTACTTACTTACTTATTTACTTACTTATTTACTTACTTACTTACTTACTTACTTACTTATTTACTTACTTACTTACTTACTGACTTACTTACTTACTTACTTACTTACTTACTGACTGACTGACTGACTGACTTACTTACTTACTTACTTATTTACTTACTTACTTACTTACTTACTGACTTACTTACTTACTTACTTACTTACTTACTTACTTACTTACTTATTTATTTACTTACTTACTTACTTACTTACTTACTTACTTACTTACTTACTTACTTACTGACTTACTTACTTATTTACTTACTTACTTACTGACTGACTGACTTACTTACTTACTTACTTACTTACTTACTGACTTACTTACTGACTTACTTACTTACTTACTTACTTACTTACTTACTTACTGACTTACTTACTTACTTACTTACTTACTTACTTACTTACTTACTTACTTACTTACTTACTTACTTACTTACTTACTTACTTACTTACTTACTTACTTACTTACGTCTGTTACCCACAATGGAGGATAGACCGCCCACCAGCATTCTCCAACACACTCTGTCCTGGGCCTTCCTTTCTAGTTTTATACAATTTTTGTTCATTCTTCTCATATCTGTCTCCATTTTTTTTTCTGGGTAATGTGTTCTTTGGTCTACCTCTTCTTTAGCCTTGGTAATTCCGCGAGAGTGTTTAGCTTGCGAAGCAGTTGGGTGATTTCCTCAATGTATGTCCTATCCAATTCCAATGCTTCTTTCTGATTCATTCTTCCACTGGATAGAATTTGGTTTGTTCTCTTTCACAGTAGGTTGTCGCTAACAAAAACGCTAACCATAAAAATAAAGAATAAATCAATGAAAATACGGTTAATTTTAAGAAACAGTTAGTCAATATTAGAATTAAACTGTTGGTTATAATGGAATGGGTTTTAAGCTTTATTCGTCTTTGTTTATGCTGTTCTTTGTCAGTTAGGTAAATGAACAACGTATTAAATGTACAATATAGGAACCAAAACCGAGATATATATAGTGAGGGCTTCACGTCTTACATAACTTCATATATATATATATATTTTTTCATAGTTGAAATCATGAGTCAATTGAAGCTAGACCACTATGAAAAACCTGGAATCACTAAACGGCTGTTTCGTCGTATTATGAGACTCCTCGGTAGTGCGCATCCACGATCCCTAACGGTTAAATGCTCCGGCTCGAGACTGGTAGGTCCTGGGTTCGAAACTCGCGGGTTTGGGATCTTGGATGCGCACTGCTGAGGAATCCCACAAGAGGACGAAACTGCCGTCCAATGATTCCAGGTTTTTCATAGTGGTCTGGTTTCAATTGACTTATGATTTCAACTATGAAAATACTGAAATCTCCACAAAACCCCCTATGATATAATATATATAACAACATCAGTGAATGTTGTCACTATGGTGATTAAAAGGAACTTATTAATCTATCCATTTTATATATATTCAAAGAAAAGTGAATGACATTATTTTACCAATTTTTTTTTCTTTTGCAATATGATTTCCGACAAGTGCTTCGAATGAAATGAGTTTAGTAAAGTCAAAGAATAATGTTCACCTTATGGAATTAAATAATAGGCCTGTAGTGAGTGTTGTCAATGAAGTTTAATAGTTAAGTTTTAAGATTTTGATATTTACTTATAACTATCAAAGATTTTTTTTAAAGGTTATATGTATTAGCTTAGTGGTAACATAACATATCAAACTGTTGGAGTCAGGTTACTGCTAATGATTAATTAAAGTCAGGATGATTGTTTAGTGCTTACAAATGCAAAAGAAGCACATTAGATGCCGTTGCTGTTCTGCATCACAATATAGTGTTCGGGTTGGAAAAGGGTAAGAAGTATGTTAGATGCGCTTTTCTGGACTTTACTTCTGCTTTTGATTCTATTCCAAGACACCTCTTACTTAACAAGCTGATTCGCATCGACACTGACAGCTGGATAACCAATTGGCTACGCTCCTACCTTTCTGGAAGAGAACAGTACACTGTATTTGAAAGAAAGTGTTCAACATCTCTACTGTCTACTGTAGGTGTGCCACAAGGAGCTGTTCTTTCACCTCTGCTCTTCTCTTTCTTTTTGCATGATCTGCCATCTTCCACAGAAAACACTTTTGTAAAATATGCGGACGACCTCACTGTATGTATGCCAATTTCTACCTCCTTACATCCTATAGAAATGAATGAGTTTTTATCTCGTATTGAAAGGTGGTCTGTTGGTAATGGTCTCTTACTCAATCCATCTAAATGTCAAGCTGTTAATTTTAGCTTGAGACATGGACAGAACCTATACTCTATGTTGGGATCCCATAATGCTTGTGCCATTGGAGACTCCTTAATAAACACAGTGTCGAGGGTCAAATATCTTGGTGTTACTTTTTCCTCTGATCTTTCTTGGTCTTCTCATGTTTTACTATTATCGAAAAAAGTTTACCGCTTGACATACTACATAAAGAGGCTGCATGCTTTTGAGATTACTCGCCATTTACTCTTACAATTTGTAAATTCCTGCATATTACCTATTATTTTATATTGTTCTCCATTATTCTTTCCTGGGCTTTTGAGAAAAGACTTTGCTATTTTGCGTAGAATGCTGAAGGCGGTTTGCAAGGTATGTGGTGAATCTTTTGAAGTCATTGTTAATATGCTTGTGGATAGACATCTTAAGTCTTGCAAACTCTTGGCAGGTGTTATCTTATCAGATACTAACCATCCGCTTTATTCATATCTTTCTCCTTGTATATCTTCTGGTAGAACGAGACGTAAATACATTAAAATCCATGCACGCAAGCAAATCTATAAAAGTTCTGTAATACCTTACTTAGCAAATTTACTTTGTGACGAACAGGCTGTTAGAGTTGACCTAGTAAATAACCTGTCTTCTTAAGCATGTCTCAAATTCGATAATTTGTATAAAGTCGGTTTTTCCTAGACCTTTTTTTTAAATTTTATTTCTGTTTTTTTTATTTTTGTTTGTTTTTTCGGGTTTTCTTTTTTGGTAAAAAACTTGTTGAAATAACTCGTGCTGAGAATTCTATATTGTACCAGATTATAATATTGAATAAAGCCATTAATAATAATAATAATAATAATAATAATAATTGTAGTAATCTAATAGTTGAATTCATGAGTCGATTAAAGCTACAAGCAGTAAGTCACTGAAGACAATGGTTGATGGTAGCACAATTTCGTGAATTGTTCAAAGTTTGAAATTGACACCGTTGGATGCCAGCCTGCTCAGTAGTCTAGAGGTTAAAGATCCGCGTGCCATCCCGATGGATCCTGAGTTGGAACCTTACAAGCAGGATCGTGGAAGAACCGGCTGTCCAGAGATTACAGGGTTTCCATGGTAGTCTAATTCCAATCGACTGATCAATTGAACTATTAAATTAATACAAAAAAAGTTGATTATTTTTATAGTACCATTTTAATTATTAGCATTCATCCATTTCATATATGTTTCTATTTCCCACAGTATTGTGTTCTTTGGCCTTCCTCCTTTCCCCTTCCCTTCCGGATTCGAAATTAGGGCCTGCCTCGTGATGCAGTTTGTTGATTTCCTTAATTTATGTCCGATCCACTTTCAAAGTATTTTCCAAATTTCCTTTTCACATGAAAGCTGCTCCATCCTCTCCCATAAAAGGCCGTTGCTGATGGTGTCCGGTCAGTGAATGTTGAGTAATTTACGTAGCCAACTTTTTATAAACACTTGTCCCTTCTCGACGACGAATGTAGTAGTTCTCAACATTTCAGCTTCATACAATAGGACTATCTTGATGTTCGTATTAAAGATTGTGACTTTGATATTACTTGAAAGACAGTTGTTATGAGTTACATATGTTTGATCTTTGAAATCATTCAATAATATTTTGATAATATTGTATTGTTCC
Organism: Schistosoma rodhaini; assembly: GCA_944470415.2. Lineage (NCBI taxonomy): Eukaryota > Metazoa > Platyhelminthes > Trematoda > Strigeidida > Schistosomatidae > Schistosoma > Schistosoma rodhaini. Next base: position 1,595,385 of record OX104036.1, on the reverse strand, counting down.
TTTTTGGATAGGTTGAACCATGTTGTTGGATGACTTATACATCACATCGTGAAACTCAAGAAACACTTCAAATATTAAATGATTTAGATTTAGATACAGAACGGAGAACTGAAGAAGAATTATATTCAAAATTTGGTTGGGATGATGCATATCAATCTGGTAAATTAACATTATGGCAAAGATATAAACCAAAAATATGGATGTTATTCGATGAATGTTATTCATCATTAGGAGCAAAAGTAAGTCAGTTTATTTTTGGTTTATGTACATAAACCATATGGTCTGTATCTAATCAATGTGAAAGAATAGAGATTCTATAAACGTGTCTCATTATACATTAAGTGTGACTTGGTCAACGAGAACAACTGTAGTGATTTATTAAGAATCAAGGTTGTGCAACATGAAGGTTTATCCATACTAAAAAACGGTCAACTAAAGAAAGAAGGATTTCATCTTATGGCGTTGAGTGTTCTCAATGTAGCTTATAGACGATGTGTTATGATTTCATTGACTGTCACCTTTGAACTGTGATTTCATGAACAAAGATATTGCCTTAAGTCACAAACTTTATAAGCAAAGAAAGATAGTGGCTAGCAGTGGAATCTGGGATGTCTGTTTCGTCCTATTCTGAACTCGTCAGCTAAATGTACAAGCATGGTCCTTTCAGAACTCAGTAGGTAAGTGGATAAAGTGATGGCGTTTGAAGCGAACGGTAATAAGTTCGAGTACTAGAGTGAACATCAACTCTGAAATACAGGTACAGCTGACGTGTCACAAATACTAGGAGACGTGCATGAAAATTTACTTCACTTCTAGTCACTATTCATCTTTGCTTATATACCTCTATCTTACTTTAAAGTACCCTAGTTTAAAATTACAAATCATAACCTTATTTCTATTCTGCTTCAATTCGTATACACTAATTTAAGACACATTATTTTTCGTTTTCCAAAAAGCAACTTCCTTTTATTTGGTAAGCAGAGATGGATAGTGCCTAGCAGTGAAATCCAGGACGCGCACCACTTCGTCCTATTTGGGACTCGTCAGCTGGATGTACCTGCATCTCAGAGTTGATGTTCACTCTGGGACTCGAACCCAGTACCCTCGCTTCAAACGCCATCGCGTTATCCACTCGACCACTGAGTCCTGATAGCCACTTAAGACTGACCAGTTGCAGTCCCAAACACATCGATGGGAAGATCCAAACAAACAATACTAAGTGAATTCCTTTTATTTATTCATACCCTGTTCTCTAATTTTCTTTCTGAACTATAAAACAATAAAAAAATTATCCCCATATCTATGAACAGAAAATTTACCCTTAGAAACTGATTCCTCTGTTGTTGTTGTGGTGGTGGTGGTTGTGTTTTATAATTTTTTATATTTTTTTTGGATCGGATACTTCATTTTCGTCTTTCCATCTAAATAAAAAATATGACCTTCATTACTATTCTTGATTTGATTAACTTTCAAAACCGAGAAAATAAAAAAATAATAATAAATATGTCGCCCTAATCCTAAGTGTTACTTAAGATATATTTTAGCATTTGACTATTAAAATTATACTGGGAAAGATCTCATAATGAGTCTAATACAAAATAAAAGAGTTCCTGATAACTCATGCTAATTGAATGCTATACTCAGTTCTTAAGCTAGCTACCCATAAATGCCATGGTATGGCCGAGAGTGGTTAGAGTCCGCTCTCCCTCTCGAAATGCTCTCACATAGCCACGCGTACATAGCCTATGTTATGGAAATTTCTACTCACTGCCTTCTCGTGGCACTAGTGTTGTTTACGAAATTGATAGGACGAAAAGCGAATGTCCGACGCTTTAACCGGGTTGGTGTATTTGGAGTATCCACCTAGGGGAATTGGAAAACCCTGATTCCAAACCAATGGTGCACATGGGCTTGCTTCAGTATCGTGAGGGAACAAATGGCGTATGGATCAATCATTGGTCACCTGCTACCATGGATACATCTCCTTACGATGCTCCACTGCCTTGTGGATCAGACCTTCAGATCAAAGGCTCCGAGTGTGGCCCCCTAAGAATACCATCTACTTCAGTTTTGACGCCTACAACCTGATCGATAGAATTCGATCAGCGCTAAAGAACGACTTGATTAAAGTGTAATAATCAAAACCCTGATTATTATATAGAATAGAGGGAGTTTGAATAGTAGTGCAACTCTATCTGTAGCCCATCTAAGGTTACTTCCAGTTTCAACCAGTTTAACCCACACAAATCCAGTTTAACCATATGGTCAGAGGTCAATCCAATAAAACAGTCGATAAGTAGCATGAAAATAACAGAATCTAGGAAGGTAATCAGTCATAATTAAGGTCAGATGAACGATCTCATTTAGTGGTAACCAAATATTATTTTTTGACTAGAAATGGGGGTTTAATATGTTATTAAAATTTATACCTACAACAATGTTATCTTAATAATTAAACCAACTAGTTCAAAGAATGTAGCATTCTATAGTTGAATTCATAAGTCAATTGAAGCTAGACCACCATAGAAAACCTGAAATCACTAAACTGCCGCTTCATCCGAGTACAAGAATCCATAGCGATGCGCATTCACGATCTCACTCACGGGATTCGAACTGAGGACTTATCATTCTCGTGTGCTGAACGTGTAACCTCTAGATCACTGAGCTTGTAATCGTGAGTCAATTGGAGCTAGATCACCATTTAAAACCTGTAAGCACTGAACAGCCGTTTCGTCCTAATGTGGGACTTCTCAGCAGTGCGCATCCATCATCCTACCCCCACGGGATTCGAATCCAGGACCTATCATAAATTGATTAGCATCATTCCATAAGATATCTGAATATATTCTAATACATTAAAAATTCTATCTATGGTTCATTAATATATGATTCTTATTGTTTCTTATTAATGATTTTAAACTGTTACCGGAAATATTCATATCTGTCTAGACTTAACCATACTGAACATTCCTAACATGATAATCAGCATAGTTTCTAACTATAAGTTATATATATATATATATACATAGATAGATATACTAACATTGTACTATAGATACATATTAGGCTTCAAAAAAGGTTTATAATCAACTGGTTGAATCAGTCTACTAGAACTAGACCAATCTCTCTCTTATTTCATTTTAATTGATTCCATGGTATTTAATACGACTACTATTATTATTACTATTGGTAGTAGTAACAGTAGTATTGTTACATGATATACCAATGTAACTGACTTAATGTATATCAACTTCCGTTACTTGTTTATATCATTATAAGACAAGTACACTAAAACTTAAATGTATGAAATAGAATACATATCTATATTGCCTTTGTATTCGTGTATAGGTGTATATATATTTCTAATAGAAACGATTATGTAATCTATATATATATTACCCTGAATAGTTTTGGACATGTCTGTTCCGTATTTCTTTTCTTTTTTTTCTCTCTTTTTTTCTCTGCAAAACATGATTTAATCTGCAAAGAGAAAAACTTCCTACCCCCCCCTTTGAAAATAATAATTTTGAATGAAAAATTAGAATTTTTAATACTCATGTGATAAAAACCATGTCAATATAAATGAAGAAATTATCTTGGAAACAATGTATTGTTTATTTACTTATTTACGCCTGTTAGCCCTCGTGGAGGAGGATATGCCGCACACTAGCATTCTCCATCCAATTCTTTCCAGTTAACATTCATCTTTTTCATATCTACTTCTTCATAGTTGAAATCATTAGTCAATTGAAGCTAGATCACCGTGGAAAACCTGAATGCACTGGACTGCCGTTTCGTCCTATCATGGGACTCCTCAGTAGTACGCAGCAAAGATCCCGCTCCACAACATTCCGGCTCAGGACCTATCAGTCTCGCACCAGATCACTTAACCGATAGACCACTGAGCCAGTCGTCATCCAACGGTGTTAATGTCCAGTACTTTCAGGTTTTCCATGGTGTTCTAGCTTAAATTGACTAATGATTTCAACTATAAAAATACTGAAATCTCTACAAAACCCCTTCTGAATATCTGCTTCTGTTCCCCGACGTAATGTGTTCTTTGACCTTGGTCTTTTGCGCTTCCCTTCCGGATTCCAAGTTAGGGCTTGTCTTATAATGCACATTGATGATTTCCCTAATGTATGTCCTATCCACTTCGAAAGTTTATTTATTTTTCTCTTTTTAATTTAAGTAATTTTTGACTTTAAAATTTTATTTCTTTACGTGGTTATGAACATCTTACAGTGTAGTTATGCAAAGATCCGATGAAGAAAGAGGACAGCTTGAGATTAGCTTATTTAATTGAAAATGGTCATAGTAACCAATTCTTTTATTTTCATTTATTTATCGGGTCATTAATTTTTTTTGTCAAAGCCTGTAAGACTAAAATTTCTTTAAACGATTAAATCAGTAACTATCCGGATTAAGAAACTGGAACTGTGTATAAAAAAAACATATTTGTAACTGCTTTCTCCTCCATTGGCCAACCTCAGGGTCAATTAAGCAATAGTAAACATAGTTATTGAATGACCTATTTAAACTAATTTACTTATACCCTTTCTTATTTAAATATAATTGTCAAGTCAGTTAACAACATGCAGGATTATGGAATAAATAACACCTCGGCGAGACTATAAATTATGGACGAGCCAATCAGAAGCATTTGAGGGAGAAAACGTGACAGTTAAGTGGCTAAAATAAATGGGGCTATTTGTAATTGCGGTAATTAAATGACTTCTAGACCTTGTGAAAACTACCGTGTATTGTCCTTCGATGTAATATATGTTGAAGGAAGACGTTTGCCACAATAGGAACCTTTATCGCTCGATCCAGATTGAGACTAATGCATATTATAATAATTGACGCAAACTGTATAATAAAAATACCAGTAACATTGGCTGCAATAAACGAAGATGTCACTGAAACTTCGGCTGTTCAGTGTTATAAGTATTGTAGGGACATATCCACCATAAAAATGCTAAAGTTATACAACCGGAGTACACATAAACAATAGTGAAGCTATGTGGTCGAGGCTGAGAGGGTTTTTGTGACCTCATCATGGTTCCAGAGACGAGCTATTATGCAGCGATATTGATGATTTCCCCTACCTGATGTATTACGATTTCGGAAATTTCCGTCCCCTGTAAGATTTGCACTCATGGTATCTAATGTTTATAGTGATTGACAACAGAATGTTGAAATAGAAATAAATATGAATATGATTTTTTTTTTTAATACTTCAGATCATAAGTCAATTGGAGCTAGAACACTATGGAAAACCTGGAAACACTAGAAGGAAACTTCTTCCTATTGTGAGACTCCTCAGCAAGGTGCATCCTCGAACCCAGGACATGTCAGTCTTGCGCTCGAACCTTTAACCTCTAGACCACGGTGTGAATGTTTAACTTCAAGTTTTCCAGGGTGGTCTAGCTTCAATTAACTCATGATCTGAACTATTAAAAAAATTACTATAATATCCACAAAAAAGCCCATTATGATATGAATATGATTATTGACAATATACATGATTGGAATTTATAAAATGTTAAGATTGTTAATTAACCAAAGAATTTTTGATTTAAGTAGTCAACTTAGTTTGAAATTATATAATTAAAGAAAAGTGAACTTAAAGATCTCAGAAAAATAAAAAAAAAACACGAAATGACTAAGAAACAAAATAAGTATGAAACATGTGAAAATATTTGATTAGAAAAGTAGTTATTTACTGAATTACTCACGCCTGTTACTCTCATTGGAGCACAGGCCACCAACCAGCATTCTCCAACACACAGACTCTGTCATCGGCCTTCCTTTCCTAGTCCTATCCAGTTGTAGTTTAGTATTCTCATATCTGTCTCTATTTCTCGGCGTAATGTGTTCTTTGGTCTTCCTCTTCTCCTTTGATCTTTAGGATTCCATGTGAGTGCTTGTCTTGTGACGCCATTAAGTTATTCCCTCAATGTGTGTCATATCTTCTTCCAATGCTTCTTTCTGATTTCTTCCTTCACTGGAATCTGGTTTGTTCTTTCTCACAGTAGGTTGTTGTTGATAGTGTCTGGTCAACGGATCCGATGTATTTTGCGTAGACAACCGTTAACAAACAATTGTTTATTCTGGATGATGGCTTTTCTAGTTCTTTACGTCTCCGCCCTATACAGTAGAACTATCTTGACACTTGTATCGAAAATTCTGATCTTGGTGTTGGTTTAAAATTGTTTTGAGTTCTAGATGTTCATCGGTTGTAGATATGCTGCTCTTGCTTTTTCGATCCGCGTCTTCACATCTGCATCTGATCCACCGTGTTCATCGGTAATGCTTCCCAGATATGTAAAGGTTTCCACATCCTCCAAAGCTTCTCCGTCAAGTGTAATTTGATTGATGCATGCTGTTTTGTATCGAAGAATCTTGATTTTCGATTTGTGTATATTGAGACGTACTACTACTGAGGCTTAGAAACGTAGTTACTTAAAAATGTATAAAATATGTATCTTTCGTTAATAATAACATTTTTAAATATTAATTTGTAAACCTTCTTATATGTATACCAGGAGCTTATGAGTTTGAAAGATAAGCACCAAAAATTTGGATTATTAAGTTCGAATCCTATGTTTTATATTTCTAACTTCAACCAACTCATACAATAGTACTATACCTACCTAATTTTTTTTTATTTTCAATCATTTCTCTAGTCAATGTCAATATATCATGAGGACTAGTTTCATTGTAAACTAATCACTCTAAAGTTCATAATCAAACAATCAAAAACAGTTTATAATCAGAGGGGTTTTTGTGGAGATTTCAGTGTTTTCATGAAACAATTCAAACTGGACCATCATGGAATACCTGGAAGCAATAGACGGCCGTTTCTTTCTACTATGGGACTCGTCAGCAGTGCCTTCAGAGATTCGAACTCAAGACCTATCAGTCTCGCACATGAGTGCTTAACAACTAGACCACTGTATTGGAGGCTCGCGATGCAGGATCGTGACTGCATACTGTTGAGGAGTCCCACAATAGGACGAAACGACCATCCAGTGCTTTCAGGTTTTCCATGGCGGTTTAGCTTCAATTGATTGATGATGTCAACCTTGTTTATTGATTTGTTAATTCCATTCTTTCATTCTTTCATTTGTTTTCTTTTTTTTTTTTTTAGATTATTGCTGTCATCTCTGTATTTTTCATTGTTTTATCCATATTATGTTTTTGTTTAAAAACATCATCTAATTTACGTATACCTATATTATATAATGATACAACAATACAAATTCAATCAAAACATATAACTACAAATTATAAAACATCACTACATTATATACCTTATTCTACATTATCATCATCATCATCATCATCGTCGCCGCCATCGCCGCCATCACCGCCATCACCGCCGTCATCATCGTCATCAATGTATAGACATATCAATACACAATCATTCAATAATAATGATCATAATAATAATAATAATAATAATAATAATAATAATGTATGGACAATACGTAAACGTATGATTAAATCTCATATATTATTTAGTTATATAGAATCTATATCAAATGGATGGTTTACATTTGAAATTATTATAAGATTTATAGTTACCCCTAGTAAATTACAATTTATTAAATCACCAATTAATATTATTGATTTATTAGCTTTATTATCATTTTATATTGATTTATGTTTAACTAAAATTATGTTAACTGAAATGAATTATGAATCATTAGAATTCTTCTCCATTATCCGCATTATGAGATTGTTTAAATTAACCCGCCATATAGCTGGTTTAAAAATTCTTATTCATACATTTCGTGCTAGTCTTAAAGAATTAATATTATTAGTATTTTTTCTTATTGTATTTATTGTTATATTTGCTGCATTAATGTATTATGCTGAACGTTTTCAATATAATCCACAAAATGATTTTTCATCAATACCAATTGGTTTATGGTGGGCTATTGTTACTATGACAACTGTTGGTTATGGAGATCAAGTACCAAAAACATATTTAGGTAATTATTATTATTATTATTATTATTATTATTATTATTTGTATTATTATTGTGTATGAGTGTGTGTTTGTATTCCGAATTAGTTTGTTTTTGTTTTTTTTCTGATTAGCGTTTTTTATTTTTTAGCAGCAGATAAGGTTGTCTAATCTCCCCTCCCCTTCATTTTTCTTCTGATGATTGACTGGATTATGAAAACTATGATATTTGAGGGAAAGCATGGAATAGAATGAACATCTCAGTATCAGTTAGACGATTTGAACTTTTCAGATTGTTTAACACTCCTACCCTATACAAACCAACAAATACAGAGGAACACGACTAATGCAACAGTAGCCACTACATCAATAGGCTTCAACATACATAAAAGGAAAAAATAAGATTCTCAAGTAAATAACACAGAGAACACAAATCAAACCAATTACACTTGATGGAGAAACACTGGAAGAGGTGGAAACATTCATGTATCTGGGAAGCATCGTTGATAAACAAGGAGGATCGGATGCAGATGTAAAAGCGAAGATTGGCAAAGCAAGGGCAGCATTTCTACAATTGAAAAACATATGAAACTCAAAACAACCTTCAACTAATTTCAAAGTGAGAATCTTCAATACGAACGTCAAGAGAGTCCTATTGTTTGGAGCTGAAACGTGGAGAACTATTAAATCCATCGTCAAGAAGGTCCAAGTATTTATAAACAGTTGCTTACGCAAAATATTCAACATTCACTGACCGGATACTATCAGCAATAGCGTTTTATGGGACAGGACTGAGCAACTTTCATCTACATAAGAAATTAGGAAAAGATGCTGGAAGTGGATAGGATATACATTGAGGAAATCACCGAAATGCATCACGAAGCAATCTCTAACTTGGAATCGTGAAGTGAAGCTGAAAAGAGGAAGATAAAAGAACATATTGCGTCGGTAATTGGAAGCAGACATGAATTGGGTAAATAGCAAGTGGAAAGAATTAGAAAGGATTGACTGAGCCAGGAAGGGATGGAGAATGCTGGTGGTCAACCTATGCTCCTGAATGAGAGATAACACACGTAAGTAAGTTAGTAAGTAAGTAAGTAAGTAAGTAAGTAAGTAAGTAAGTAAGTAAGTAAGTAAGTGTGTTTCTATACTTTATTTCTATATTTAATCCATTATGTTATATTTTTTTCTTGATCAAATTAATAATTAATTTACGTTACTTAACGCTTGACTAACTAGCTATTACCCTATTGAAAGATTGAGAATGCATTAAAAGCTTTAATATCAATGCTTGAATGAATATATACATAAGTTATGTATAATATATCATAATAAACTGGTCTAGACAATAAACTTTCGGCAATGATTTCGGACGTATGAGTAATTCATTTACCTATGGTAGTCCTATACATTTGTGAACTGCATATTTGTTATACAGTTTTTAATAGTATATTATCTGTTTAATAAAGTTGAGATCATGATTCAATTGAAGCTAAACCATCATGGAAAACCTGAAAGCACTGAACAGTCGTTCCGTCCAATTGTTGGACTCCTCAGCAGTAAACATTCACGATCCCGCCTCGAGAGATTCGAACACAGGACCTACCAGTCTCGCGCCAGAGCACTTAACCCAATAGACTACTGAGCCGGCCGGCATCCAACGATGTTAATGTCTAACTTCAACCAATCCACGAAGTTGAGCAACCATTTCACCAATGCTTTCAGTGAGTTGATATCTCCCAACAGACCTGGTTGAACTCCACTAGTTACTGCTTCTCACTAGAACTCCAGGAAATACCTAATGGAGCCAGTCACTAGTGAGCATATGATCATTTTCAGAAGGGGGTGTTGTGGATACTTTAGTATTTTTATATAGTTGAGATCATGATCTATTTAAGGTTTTAATATGATGTAATTCTTTGGAACTTACTCAATTTCATCACCTTCCTCTTCGAATTCACCTGTATCAGCTGATATATGCAAAATATGAAATAACTTTATTTTACATTTAGATTTAGATTTTTAAAAATAGTTCCCCGATAGTTTTAAAAAATACTTTCAAAAATGCAGTAGTAAAATCCAGAACGCACGTTTCATCCTTATGGGGACTCATCAACTGTATATACCTGCATCTCAGAGTTGATGTGTACTACAGGACTCGAACCCAGAACCATTCGCTTTAAACGCCATCACTTTATTCACTTAGCTACTAAGTCCTGGTAGCCGCTAACTTGAGAAGATTGAAGTAAACAGTATCAAGTGAATGTAATATCAATTACGTCAGGACCGAACAAATAAATGATGATAACGATGTCTGTAAAGTAGCCAATGCGCAAATACTGAGTTCTAAAGTGTAAAAGTCTAACATGTAACCTCCGTTAGTGAAATTATTTATAAACCTTTCCGTAAACAGTACACCTACCAAATGGGCAAGCTACATGTCTACATACATATATTATTTATAACATAGACTTCATGAAAACAACTGCCATACCCAGGGATTTCAATCACTCAAAAATTTGAAAATGTTTCATCTTATAACAAGATGAATAAAGGTTAGATATTTAAAGCATTAGATTAACATTCAGTAATCGAAAAGGTAAGCACTTATGAAAAGTATAAGCGGTTCTAAGTATGATCTCATCTTTTAAGACGTAGTTGCTGACAGATAAGAAATCTCAAACCATAATGAGGTATTTATTCAGTCGTCTCTAGTTTTCAATTATTCTCCACGGTATGGAACTTCTCATCAGTGATCATCCACGATCTCATTCGCGGGATTTGTACCTAGGAACACTTAACTTCTAGACCACTGAGCCAGCTAGCATCCAACAGCGTTAATATCTCACTTCAATAAATCCACGAATTCCCTGAGTTTTCATTGTATATTTCGATGAAAGGGTGCCAAAATAAACTAATCATTATTAATTATCATAAGGGGTTTTGTGAAGATTTAGTATGTTTCATAGTTGAAAGCATGAGTCAATTGAAGCTAGACCACCATGGAAAACCTGGAAACACTGGATGGCCGTTTCGTCCTATTATGGGACTCCTCAGCAGTGCGCATCCACTTGAAGTTAGACATTAACACCATCGGATACCGGCTCAGTGGTCTATCGGTTAAGGTCTCTGGCTCGAGACTGGTAGGTCCTGGGTTCGAGTCTCGCGAGGCGGGATCATGGATGTTCACTGCTGAGGAGTCCAACAATAGGACGGAACGACCGTCCAGTGCTTTCAGGTTTTCCATGATGGTCTAGCTTCAATTGACTCATGCTTTCAACTATGAAATAAACATTATTGGATATCATTTTCCTTTATAAAGCTTTATAAATAATTATTAATGAAACCCATTAACTCATCATTGAATATCAGTAAACTCTATACATAAAAGTTTATATTCTGATCCGAGTATTGGCCGCGTATTTACTCTGGTAGGGTAAATCGAATCTTTATCTGCCATTACCTTTTACCTTATTTCTTGTGTCTTTCAATCTTTTAACATATAGCTTAGAACTGATTTTGTGGCTCTAGATCTGACTCCTGTCACATCGTACGACTGATTGTTATCGAAATACACATGTTGTCAAACCTCGTATATAACTATTGACTTAATCCACGTTAGTGAATAACGGAATAATGTTCTGAATATGCATATTTTGTACAATTGTTGATCAGAGGGACGAAGCGAGGCGAAGAGAGAGAAGCGAAATGACAGTCAAGGTTGATAAGTGAATAATTAACAAGGTCAAAATGTGACTCAAGTGGAACGAATAAATTAGCTTCTTCAGAAGCTAGAATAAGCTATGTGGGCTTAACATAGAAACTGATACAACACTGAGCAAGAATAGATATTTATTGATGAATCTTTAATCCTCAAACTATAATATCCAATTATCCACTATTCATAAACATATAGAATCAACTGAGTGATTGATTTATTCGATAATAAAAGATTCAGGAGGAGTTTAGTGTAGATTTAGTATTTTCATAGTTGAAAGAATGAATCAATTGAAGCTAGACCATCATGGAAAACCTGCAAGCACTGAACGGTGGTTTCGTCCTATTGTGGGACTCCTGAGCAGTGCACAACCACGATCCCGCACCAGAGCACCTAACTGACAGACCACTGAGCCGGTATCCCATGGTTTTTATGTCTAACTCCAACCAATCCACGAAGTTGAGCAACCGTTCACCAATTGTCTTCGGTGATTTCCTATCTCACAGCAGACGTGGTTTGAACTCCACTAGTCACTGCTTCTCACTAGAACTCCAGGATTTACCTCTCGTAGTCAGTCACTAGTGAGCATATGATTATTATTATTATTATCAGAAGAGGTTTTTCTGATAAACGGTTACTATGTAAGCTTAACTTAGCAACTAACACTACACTGAGCAAGATTAAATATTTATTGATGAATACTTAATCTTCATACTAAAATATCCAATTATTCTCTATTCATAAGCAAATAGAACCAATTGAGTGATTGATTTATTCGAAAATCAAACATTCATCAACATAATTTTCAGGTTTAAAAAACAACATTTAAAGAGGTCTTAAAGTAATATTTATTTATTTAAACACACAAGTATTGGTACAAGGGGGAACTAGATATATATGCATCACACAAAAAATTGTCATTTCATTTAATTACGTAAAGGCTATGATACTGTCCGAGTGCCCAGACCAAAGCAGGTCGTTTTCTTAAGGGGCCACACCTATAGCCTTCCAACTAAAGATCTGATCCAAAAGGCAGTGGAACATATTAAGAAGATCCAGTCCCATAATAGTAGGTGATCAACGATTGATTCATACGCCATTTGTTCCCTCAGGATACTGGAGCCCATGTGCACCATTGGTTTGGAATCAGGGTTTTCCAACTCCCCTAGGTTGACTTTCCGTGTCAACCAACCCGGGTAAAGCGCCCGGATATTCGCCTTTTGTCCTCTAAATTTCGTGAACAACACCCCTACCACGAGATGGCAGTGAGTAAAGCATGATACACACATGTATATCAAAATAAAGTTTCCTATGTTTAACTATTTCCCACTCTCATGATAGTCCAATTTCTTTTTCATTCATTATTTCAAAACATCAAGATGATAATCTAAAATGTGTTAAATACAAACATCCTTGACATATTTGTTATGATTGATTCGAATAATAATGGTACCATTGATGATGATGATGATGATGATCATGTTCATTGTTAAAGAATCACTTCATTTATGTTTTGGAACAAAAAACAAATTGTTCTATCATTATTGAATAGCTTATTTAGATCTTGACGAGTTTTGGTGGTGGTGTTGTTGTTGCTGTTGTGGTTGCTCATATTGTTCTATATTTCACTGTTGAAGATCATATCCATGATCATCATTTTCATTTGGTAAATGAGTCTGTATATAGTTGGACAGATTTCTGTCAAGGGAATTTATCCACTTGATTATATATCAATCATTTTCTTTTTATAGATAGATAGATAGTTGAATTTATGAAACAATTACAGTTAAATCATTATAGAAAACATAGAAGCACTGGACAGTCGTTTCGTTCTAGTATGGGACTCTTCAGTATTTCTACAAACCTAAATTTAGATAAGAAAATGAAAAGAAATGTATAATTTGTAGATAAGTTGTAAAATACTTTACTTAATTACGCCTGTTATCCCTCGTGGAGGAGCATAGACCGCCCACCAGTATAAATTAGAGAATAATACAGATCATAAATCTTAAAACATCAAAAGAGCCGCTAAAACACAATCTGTGTAAAAGTTTATATCGATGTAAATTATAAACAATTATTTTAAATTCATTTTAAACATTAACACTGGGATGGAATTACATCTAGCTGACGAGTCCCAATTAAGACGAAACGTGCGTCCTTCATTCCACTACTAGCCACTAACCATATTTGCCTATTAATTTAAAATGTCTTATCAGTACACACCTATTTACAAATATATATATATATATATATATATATATATATATATATATATACTAACTTACTTACGCCTGTTACCATTAGTAGAGTGGTATAGGACACCAACTATCATTCGCCAGCCAACTCTATCCTGAACTATACTTTTCAGTTTGGTTCCAATTGCTATTCATTCTGTTCTTCAATTCTCGACTAAGTGTGTACTTTGGCTTTCAGTTGTTATTGTTTGTTTGAATGTTCCCATAGATGTTTAGGACTGCAACTGGTTAGTCTCTTATTGGCATACGTGCATACTGTGCGTATTGCTTCGATATGGCCTGAAATCACAAGCACTATAAACAGAGATAGGTAGTAGCTAGTAGTTGAATCCAGGACGCACGTTTCGTCCTATTCGGGACTCGTCAGCTTATGTACGTGCATCTCAGAGTTGATGTTCACTCTGGGACTCGAATCCAATACCTTTCATTTCAAACGCCATCACGTTGTCCACTTAGCTACTGAGTCCTGATAGCACATATGCAAATAAGTGACAGATCAATTGCAGTCTTAAGCATCAATGAGAAGATTCAAACAAACAATAATAAGCAAATTTAATCATCTCAAGAGTTTAGAGTTGTCTGTAACTGTTTACTATGAACATGTTTGTGAATAACAGGTTGAAGTCCTGAATTAAAACAATGTCAGTAAAATATTCAGGCCTCATAAAATGAAGTCTCTCAGAAAAATTACTCTTTCATACACAAGACTCACCTATTAAATGAATACAAAATATTTGAAATTACTGGAGATCAGACACTTATTGAACAGAGAAAACGTTGAATATTACTTTGACGGTTATCACTAGATGACTAATTTAAAGTTTCTTCTATGAAGACGTTTCATTTAATTCACTTTTTTAGACAAAAACAAATTATGATATCACATGTAAATTGGTTGAAGTTAGACACTAACACCCTTTTGAATATCGGCTGGCTAAATGGTCTAGAAGTTAGGCGTTCTCGTGTGCAAGACTAAAGGTCTTGAGTCCGAATCCCGCGAGTAGGATCTTAAATGTGCACTACTGAAGAGTCTCATACTAAGATGAAACGACAGCCAATTGCTTTCAGGTTTCCTATTAGTAGTCTACCTTTAATTGACTTATAAATTTAACTTCTTACGAAAAAAAAATTTCTTTATGCATGTTTTGAAATTCTCAATAAACAATCATTTTCATATCGCTCTCTCATGAATATCGTCTTGGAAGAAAAAAAAAAAAAAAACACACTTTATAATGTTTGATATTTATGAATGAACTAATTCAATTTAATTGAGTAGTATATTAGAATGAAAAAAAAAAAAATTTATGTCCTTTTTAATGTCAAGATCTATTAAGATCAATATTGCCAAAAACATAAATGTTCCATTAAATGAATACACATATATACGTTGTAGATTGAAGTCATTTCAATGATATGTATATATTTCAAAGAAAAGGATATAGAGAGGTAGAAAGAAATAATGATTATCTAATTGTTTAATGAATCAATGTAATTGTTCATTAATGGAAGTTGAAGATTTAACTTACGTGACAACGAGTTGTTGTTGTTGTTGTTGCTGTGGAGGATTTCCTCTTGAAGGATATTGTTAACAGCTTTTCTGTTTTGTTTAAATAAAAAATATAGAATAAAGGACTAACCAAATGATAAATAGGTCACGTTAAATTATAAAACTATATTTCACCCCCACCCCCACCCACCCCCACCTATCACCCCTCGAAAAAAATAATCGACTACTTCGTAAAATTTGTTTTCATAACTTTAAAACAAGATTTGTGAAATGATGATAGAGTCAAAGGTATTACTAAAATCAGTAATATCAAATCAGAGATATCAACTCAATGCAGATATTG
The DNA here is from genome assembly GCA_944470415.2 of Schistosoma rodhaini. NCBI lineage: Eukaryota > Metazoa > Platyhelminthes > Trematoda > Strigeidida > Schistosomatidae > Schistosoma > Schistosoma rodhaini. The sequence goes on along the minus strand of OX104036.1, from coordinate 1,579,584 downwards.
GTGAAATGGTTGGTCAATTTCGTGGATTGATTGAATTTAGACATTAACATCGTTGGGTGCTGGCTGGATCAGTGGAATACAGGTTAAGTGATCGCGCGCGAGACTGGTAGGTCCTGGGTTCGAATCTCGTGGATGTGCACTGCTGAGGAGTCCAACAATAGGACGGAACGACCGTCCAGTGCTTTCAGGTTTTCCATGATGGTCTAGCTTCAATTGACTCATGATTCCAACTATATATAGAAAAGTACTAAAATCTCCATCAAGAGTACTGCTTTCGAATCCAAGAATGAACATCAACTCTGAGATGCAGGTACATTCAGCTGACAAGTCCCAAATAGGACGAAACGCGCGTCCTAGATTCCACTGCTAACCTCTATCCATCTTTGCTTATAGATCTGAATGTGTTGAAGTAATTGTTTTTTAAACTCTATATAAAAATTTGAAGTTTCACAGACTATTGACAACTCGATAGAACACATAGTCTATTAACTTGAGCAGAAACAGAACAATATTGAAACAAAATGACAGTTCATTTTGTTGTGTTAAACTCTCATTAATAACAATGTTCACTAATTGAAAATACTTCAAATAAAATTGAAAGTAGTCTTAGAGTTTTGATGAAGATTGTTTTAATTTTTAAGCTGTATTCCTTATAGCATAATCTCAGCTTAGATACCATTAGAAGCCAGAGTGTACTAGACAGCTGTCATGTTCTTGTTTGAGACTCCACGAATAGATTAAAGTTGAGATAATACCATTAGAATTTGATAAAAGGCTTCAAATGTCTAGGTAACCTGAAGGTTGTGAGTTCCATCTTTGATGGAGTTGTGATTTTGGAGTACTAAGGGATCTTATATTGAGATAAAGTAGCTATACGATTCCTGCTGGTTTTCAATGTTATCCGAACTAGAATCAATGATACAAATGCAATCCACGAAACAGAGTTTGGTTAATATTCAGTGTGAAGAAATATCAACATAATGTCTCAAGGAAACACATATAGTTTTAAAATTTGCTGAATAGATTCAAAGATGGATAGTGTCTGGCAGTGGAATCCAGGACGTGCGTTTCGTCCTATTTGGGAATCGTCAGCTGGATGTACCTGCATTTCAGAGTTGAGACTGACCAGCTGCAGTCCTAAACATCAATGGGAAGATACAAACACAAAAAAACCCCTACTGAAAATATGAGATATTTACTAAAGATTTGGTTAATATGATCCATGTATTGTTATCAGTGCTTACTTACTTACGCCTGTTACCCATAGTGGATGATCATAGGCCGCCACTAGCGTTCTCCGTCTAACTCTATCCTGGGCAATCCTTTCCAGTTCTTTCCAGTTGTTACTCATCCTTTTCATATCTGCTTCTATTTTTTGGTCATCCTCTTTCCCGCTTCATTTCCGGATTCCAAGTTAGGGATTGCCTCGTGATACACATTGGTATCAGTGTACAATCATAATTGTATAAATGTTATTCTCACTCATTTTTACTGCATTTCCAATATCAATTGCTTTCTGTTCCTATTCTTTCCTCCTCGATCTTCTCGACCTTCTGGTGCCAGACATTCTATTCTTGGCTAGTGTTATATACTACTTATGTCGATATACACCACAATATCAGTTTGTAATTCAAAAACTATGAAAATTTTATCATCACTATAAAACCTCTAAACCTAAAATTATAATAGAACGCATCCGATCTACATGTAGTATTCATGTTGATAAAGAAAGTAATGAAGCTATTTAAATGAGTGACCTAGAAGCCACAGCTCAACACGATTGTAAACGGCGTTATTATTATATCATCACTTGCTCAAATTAGAATTTTTTTCTGATGTTTAGATAGTATTATTTAAACTAATGAGATCTTTTGAATACTGAACTCAGTTCAAGGACCTCCATGAGTATTTGAAATAATGTATAAGTCTTCAGTCTTCAGTAATAAGGATAATATGTTGGTGAACTTGTGTTAATCCTGACAGATTTCCTTCCAATGAAGGTCCAGCTTCTCCTTGATAATTTAAGGCTCAGTGTATCTATAATAAAAATTGTGTATGAAAATAAATTGTCAATCCAAAGATTAGTCAAAGATACTTCGAACTTAAGACTGGTAATAACTATAGAATCCTTGAAAAGCAGGAACCATTTGACAATTTTTCTTCATTTTATTTTGCTATTCCATTGAGGTGTTAATTTATAGGCTTGAAGCTCTTACTTCTGAACTATAATAGCGGCAATACTCGAACACTTTTGGGCGATACTCATACAAGAACAAAACAGTTACTCACTGAGTGACTGGAAAATAAAACATTAGGTTTATATTCATCACAAATTTATATCAACTTGGGGATTTTGAAGAACTAATGGTCTCAGGATAGCTAGTTGTTCTTGACTTGAAACAACTTCGTTGTGTAGACACACAGTTCCATCAACTATTGAAACTAGAATTCTATAAGGAAACCCAATTTAATTTATGTTTTATACTCTCAAAGATGTCATATAATCATTTGTCTTTTGTATATTCACAGGTATGATAGTTGGTGCAATGTGTGCAATTACTGGTGTTATGACAATCTCACTCCCAGTTCCTGTTATTGTATCTAATTTTTCACGTTTTTATACACATACTCAAGCTCAATCTAAACTTCCAAAACGTAGAAGACGTATATTACCAGTTGAAGCAGTTCGACCAAAAACTTGTGGTCAGGTTCCACAACTCAGTTCTTCAGTAAAATTAAAAAATAGTCTTGGTGTTATTCCACCTGGAATAGCACGTAATTTCAATACATCGAATGATTCTCCTATGCGATTACCATTAAATAGTGAAAGAAAAAACTCTTTCCCAGACATAACTTCAAAAGTAACAGGTAAGTTATTTCTCAGCATTTGTGATGAGATATAATACAAAATCTTTATGCTTGGACCTGGATATAGTAATGTAGTGCCACGATTCCTTAATCGTTTATTTCGATAACCGTTATAATTCTAAACTTAACGGTGCGTAAAATCAGAAGACGAAGGATAGCAGCAACCACAGTTTATTGTCGAATAACTCAGGTCAGAAAGTTAACAACACCTGAGCGAATATTAACGAGCGAGCGAGAGAGCAAGTGAATAGGCGAACAAGCGAAGGAAACGAACGAGATGCAAGCGAGCGAATAGCAAGTAATTACATAGGCAATTTATAGTCAAATTTAATAAGGGCACAGCAAAGCAAAACAAAGACTGATAATAATATTTGCGTGCGTACACATATGGGGAGGTGTATAAGTCATTGAATGATATTTAAGCAGTAAACATTTTGGATAAAGTGTCATGTGTTATAGTAGTATAGCAGTGAAAAGAATATGCAAATTGTTACTATCCAAATGACAATGTCTGTTAAGTTAATAAAAAGGGCTTAACCAGATTAGGTGTAAACAAACTCAATTGTATCTCAGTTGCTATAGTAAATCCATTCGGAGTATAGTGATATACATAAATACAATCAAGTATTTTACACGTTTTTCAAAAGGTATATACCACACTGGCAGTTCCTCTTGAGACCTTAAGGTTTTGTATTTGATCCTTTACAAGATTATGGATACATAGTGCTGCAGTGGCCCATATAAGGACTAAATGGTTGTCCAGTTCTTCATAATTTACAGTGGAACTAAAACTGAGATTGATCTCTGACTAATACTGTCTATAATTTAAATCTGTCTCTAAAACGTCTTCATCAATTATATTTTTTTTAAATGATTGATTAGGTGAGTTTGTTTAAACATATTTATATGAGCCTTAAATTGCTTTGCTATCATTAGTATTGTGTTGCGTTGCCACCTCTATGTCTCAACATTTTTATAACTGAATGTGTATATCATTCTCCAGGCCCCCAAATGACCTGGTGCGGCCGAGAGTGGGGAGAGCTAGCTCTCCCTCTCCCTCTCCAAATGCTCTCACACGACCACGCGAATATATAGCCTCTGCCAGGGAAGTCCTACTCACTGCCTTCTCGTGACGGGGGTGTTTACGAAATTGAGAGGACGAAAAGCGAATGTCCGGTGCTTTAACTGGATTGGTGGACACGGAGAGTTCACCTAGGGGAGTTGGAAAACCCTGATTTCATACCAATGGTGAACATGGGCTGCAAGATCCTGAAGGAACAAATGGCGTATGAATCGATCGTTGGTAACCGGCTACCATGGGACTGCATCTCCTTACGATGCTCCACTGCCTTGTGGATCAGATCTTTAGGTCAAATACTCCGACTGTGGCCCCCTAAGTAAACCACCTGCTTCAGTTTGGGCCACTGAGCAATATCACAGCCCTCACACAAATCAAATGAGATTTGTGTGGCCCATATGTATCATTCTCCAGAGTTCTTGTCACTATTTTTAAATCATGAAATTACATGCCAATTACTATATGAAACTAAAAATGTCAATGAGTTGTTGAGTAACATACAAATGATGATGATGATACTCATGTTGGGCTATATTGTTCTAAAAATAGAAATTAAGCAACATTATTGAATAATATTGTTATATCTAGAGCTTTAGATTCTTGCTATGCCACGTATTACTAGAGTACTTGAACGATCGAACCCGCAACGTTGCAAGAGAGAAGACAGAAGACTAGTAAGTAGGAATGTTATTCCCCACACAATGTCAATGATGATATAAAACGGTCAGGTATTTATATTTTTTAGTAAAAACAAAATCATCATTTTAGTTATCCAATCCAGGGGGTAATAGCATTATCCAATAGGAAAGCTACATGTAGTGATTCTGTGATATGTCATTCAGAAGGACGATGAAAGCTCCACTACCAAACTATCCAGCTCAGAGAACAAAACTCAATCAAAATCACCCATATGAGCTACAAATCTTCCTCACTATCACAAGGGTTATGGTTGTGTGTCATATAGGCAAACTCATGAAAAATCTTCATCTGTATCATACAATCACTAAATATGGAGATAGACATTATTGCAAGATGATTTGAATAGATGAATGATAGAAACTTTCTTCGCTTTACCAAAGGTAACCGGAATCTCATAAACAAAGTTCATTGATTATGATATAGATTTGACATTGTTAAATCACTGATTTGAAATATTCTTGTCTATATTTTCAACTTTACTCAAGTTTAAGCAAACCTCAGTTACCAATTATATCTATCGATATGTCACTATTCTACTCTAAACTTCGCTAGCCCTATGGTTTAAGGTAAGATAAAACGTACACTCTTTTTCATTTGAAGATGGCTTCAATAATATTGTCCATTACTTACTTACTTACTTACTTACTTACTTACTTTCTTGCTTACTTTCTTACTTACACACTTTCTTACTTACTTACTCACTTACTTTCTTACTTACTTACTTACTTTCTTACTTACTTACTTTCTTACTTACTTACTTACTTTCTTACTTACTTACTTACTTTCTTACTTACTTACTTACATACTTACTCAGTTACTTACTTTCTTACTTACTTACTTTCTTACTTACTTGCTTTCTTACTTACTTTCTTACTTACTTTCTTACTTACTTTCTTACCTACTTACTTACTTACTTACTTACTTATGCCTGTTACCCCTCGTGGAGGAGCATAAGCCTCTCACCAGCATTCTCCATCCAGGGTTGGATGGAGATTGCTGGTGAGACTAGGAAAGGCTTCAAAATTGAACTATTGAACTAAACTACATAACTTTTCTATCATTTTCCATAATGTGAATTCTTCTACTTTTTCATTTCTTTACCCAACTACTCCAGACGATTACACCTTTATATGTTGTTACCTAAATTTATTCCCTTTCATTCATTTCATAAGACATAAAAATGACATTACCAGAATAAGGTTGAATATAGTTGGATTACACGTTGTTTTTTTATTCTTTCCCAAAGAAACTATTTAATGATTGCGGAACAATGTATATTTTAAATATGCATATATTTTAATATAAATTGTATGTATACTATACTAAAGCGGAAATGGTTAGACAAAAGGAGTATGCATAACCTGTCATAATTCTCCACTGAACATTGATTACATTGAATACAATAGTAAAATAAGTAGTATACAACTTGTACCATTAGTTGTCAACTCTTTTCCGTCTTATTTTCTTCCTTTTTGTAAATGGGAAGTTGTTGTTTTTTGGTGGGGGGGGTGTTAGAGTTTTCTATGAATGCTGTTGTTGTTCTTTTTTTAGAGAATCCATCGAATGAACAAACAATTCTTAGACCATTAATACCAAGACGTGAAGAAATGACATTATTACCTGGAGATAATCTATTACAATATAAAGGATCAGTTAATTGGTCAAAATCATCTCTTATTAAAGATACATCGAATAAATCAGAAACAAATCGGTTATTAATGAATTGTGATGAGAAAGAAAAAGCTCCATTTGTACAATCTAAACATCAATTATTTGATAATATTGTCATAGATAATACGATTGCAGTGAATCATATAGATGAGGAAAACAATTATAATACTGAAGATATGAAAGAGGACATGAAAAATCAACATTTACCTATATCTAACATTTGTCCAAATAATTTAATTAAGAAAACGTTTAGAACAACAAAGAATACTACTAACAAAGATTTAAGTAGACAAACTGGTAATGATGAAATTTCACATTCAATAAATCCTAAATTATCTTATTTCAATTATAAAACTCCATGTTTTTCATTTGATGAAAATGATCATAATAATATAGAAGAGAATTTTTTACCATCAGATAGTAGTTTAAATCAATTAGAAGAATTATTGACATTACGTAATCATAATTATGAAATTACACCACCACGTTTATCATGTGTTTCTGGGGATAAATTAGAAATGAAATTTATTACTGATTCACAAGCACCAACATAATTTCGATTCTAGGACTTTTTGTCTATATGCATGTATCTATGGATGTATGTATGTATGTATGTATGTATGTATGTTTGTAGGTATGTATGTGTGTGTTTAGTACGTATGTGAGTATATTTATGTATGTAAGTAGTATGTAGATATGTAGTTATGTATGGTAATGGTATAATTATACTACTTATTAATGAAAAAATTGATGAAATTTGCATATTTTACAGAATTTTTTTTTAATCATCTAATTGTAACTATACAGTACTGATTCAATCTATTTTCTATTCAAACTACAATCGGTAATTTGTCATTATGTATGTATGTATTACATAATTGTTAGAATGATTGATGAGAGGACAATGAAAATGTTCATTTGTTCAATACTTACATACATACTCTATTGTCTATAAGACTATAATGTAATTTTACATTAAAGAACTATTTTGTAATGTATTCATTCATTGAGTAATGAGAAAATAAAGGATACATTTTATTGATTATCATATTGTATTTCTTTTCTTTTTAAGAGTTGAGATCATGAGTAAATGGAAATTAGACTATCATGGAAAACCTAGAAGCAATGAACGGCCGTTTCGTTCTATTGTGGGACCCATCAGCAAGGTGCATCCATGATCCAGCCTCATGCGATTCGAACCCAGGACCTATCAGTTTCGCGCGCGAGTGCTTAACTTTTAGATCACTTAGCCGTCATCCAGGACGAAACGTCCATTCAGTGCTTCCAAGTTTTCCATGATGGTATTGCATCAATTTACTCATGATCACAACCATGAAAAATACTATAATATCCACACAAACCCCTTCTGATATTCGATTTCATTAAATTTCCAAATGAGCATAGATATAGATTTGAATTCATTACGTAACTCAATCGATAGATATCTCTAGGCAGCAAGAACTGACGGTGTATTCATCTTTTATTACTTAAAAAGTTGAAAATGGAATTCAAAAAGAGTATGTCCTTAAAGAGTTCGGTTTCAGTATTCTAAATGTAGCCAAAGCCTTGAGACATCCTATTTCATACAGTGTAGTATGTATTTATTACCAAAATAAATGGTGGATAGTAATGAAGTAAATGTATCAGATAAATATGTTAGTTTTAATATAACTAATCCTCCTATACTAGTAATAATCATGTGTGCACCATTGACTAATTTCAAACTGAAACTCCTGGAGTTCTGGTGAGAAGCCATTACCAATGGAATTCAATCATATAGGAGATGTGTGATAGTTTTCCACAAGACATTTGATGGGAGATGATTGCGTAATACCTCAATTTAACTGAAGTTAAAGATGCATAGGACTAGATACCGGCTTAGTGGTCAAAGGTCTTGCACTCATTGAAGGACTTAAAGGTTCTTGGTTCGATTCCTGGCTGTGGGATTTCAAATGGTCACCGATGAGTCCTATTTTAAGAAAACAGTCGTCCAGTTCTTTCTGGTTGTTAATGACGGTCTAACTAAGACCAGATTATGATTACAACTATGAGAATAATTAACAGTTTGTAAATCTATTACCTTGATATTGAAAGTAGTTGGAGTAAACCATTAATATTAATAAAATTAAAGAGTTGAATATATGTTATGCTAAATGTGTTAAATCAAATATCAAGAGCAAGTGTTGTAGACGCTACTCATAAGGATGTGTGTAGGTAATGTTTCAATAATTTTCAAACAGAATGAAGATTTTCAGTACATCGAAAGCACGGCTTTGACAGAATAGTCGAAGGCCAGTTGAGCAGGTAGTTCAGATTGCAAAACATACAGAAATATGAAAATGGACGATTGAAGCCTATGTATATGTATTATGTAAACAGTTTGTAAGTTCTCATGAGAAAGATACAAAACTTCCTTCCTATTGTCGCGTTTTACATAAGTTCTCACATTACAAGATCACAGGAGAAATACTTCGAGTGTTTCTTGTGCACCGTGAAACTGGGATTTGCAAGAAGAAATGCGATTTTTTAAATAACAAATGATGAAATGAATAAAGAACACCCCTGTGTTCTGGCAGTCCCGACAGATATGTTTTATGATATGCCAAATACCATAAACTAAACCATAGATATCATGATACCACAGTCAAATTGAGTTGTGAGTATGATGATTTTTCGTTTAAAAGTCCATATGAAGTTGAGAAGGGGTATGCACCCTAACATTTATCAAACTATGTAGCTTTGAGACCTATACCTCCTTAGTTCAATTACATAAGAAAACCTAAGGGTGAAAATTGTGGTGAATCGAAATTATGATGAAATGTATCTAAAGTATTCAAATCATATGTTATCCCATAAGCCATCATCTCAACAATAGTAAATAGAATTTGTTTTGCTTTAAAATAATTAGACTACTTACAATTTGTTAGTAGTTTAATTGTCAGAAGATAATAATCAGAGCAAGTAAATAAACATTCCGAGAGACCCAAAGACGGTGAACACTGAAGACAATAACTTGTAGACAAATTTCTGAATTCTCTAAGTTTCAATAAGTAGCAACCAATTAGATAAGATAATCATTCATGATTGAAACAAGATGGATATAACCATATCATCAACTGTTCATTGTATAACAGTTTGTTGCAGATACCTTCATTCAACCATCTGAGAAATAAATATCATATGGCAACTGTAAACCTAAAATGAAAGATCCTGAATCTTCACTAGCTCACCTGTTATGTTAATAATCATGTGCTCACAAGTGATTAACTTCAAAATAAAACTCCTAGAGTTCTCATGAGAAACCTTTAGTAGTGGAGTTTAGTCATATCGAGGATGTACGGCATTTATTCATTCCAGGTAATTGAAAAAGGATGCGAATTATCGTTCACTAAAGCTTAATATGTACACCGTTCGATGTCAACTCAGTCGTCTGAATGTTACGCGTTTATTCGCATGTCCGAAGGTCCTGTGCTCGATTCATACTTACAGAGTCGCAGGTAATCAGTACTGAGGAGTCCCTTACTAGGATTAGACGCTCGTCCAATGTTTCCAGGTTCTCAATAGTGTTCTAATTAAGATCGACTCATGGATTGAACTATGAATAGATGTACTATAGTTCACAAATCTTAAATCATGAAGTGTTTAGGTATCAGTTAAGTTGTCAAAACACGGTTAGTAGTAGTAGTAGTAGTAGTAGTAGTAGTAGTAGTAGTAGTAGTAGTAGTAGTAGTAGTAGTAGTAGTAGTAGTAGTAGTAGTAGTAGTAGTAGTAGTAAATATGCTGTTCTTGCTTTGCCAATCCGCGTCTTCACATCTGCATCAAATCCACCGTGTTCATAAAAAATGCTGCCCAGATATGTAGAGTTTTTTTATATCCTCCAAAGCTTCTGAAAACTATATAGTAACAATAGGTACAGGGTCATATAGAATTGTCAACAAATAGTAAACCATAAAAAACGAGAAAGGATTGCCTAGGAAAGAGTTGGATACAGAGTGGTTGTAGGCGTCCTATGCTCTTACACGAGGGGTGACAGGCGTAAGGAAGTAAGTATTAACTCAATACAAATAAAGCTAACAATTTATGAAAATTAATATAATTGAAAATAGTTTACTAAATTACAAAAACTTATCATAAGTAACTAACTATTCAACATTACAATATAAAATTTTACCCTATCAACAATCTCATTTTTTATATATAGTTGACATCATGAGTCAATCATCATGGAAAACCTGTTAGCACTGGATGACCACGATCCCGCCTCGCGAGATTTGAGCCCAGAACCTACCAGTCGCGCGCCGGAGCACTGAACCGACTGGCATCCGACAGTGTTAATGTCTAACTTCAACCAATCCACGAAATTAAACAACCATTTCACTAATTGTCTTCAGTGAGTTGACATCTCCCAACAGACCTGATTGAAATCCACCGATTATTTCTTCTCACTAGAACTTCAGGAAATACCTCATGGAGCTTAATATGCTGATTTTTCGTGAAGATGTTTAGTAACTTTGTATATATATGGTTGAAATCTCATTTCTTATTGAATATATCATTTAATTACATGTGTGAAAGATCAATATATTATCCTTCATTGAAGATCTTCTTCATAAATAATAATGTTCAAAGAGAGGGATAGAAAAAAAAAGAAAAAAAAAATAACCACACCTGATAAATAAACCATTTCATATAGATTCATAAAATTCACAAAAAATTATACTCAATACATAAATTAATCTGATTGGTTAAAAAAATTTATCACGCCCAAGGTCATTTTATTGAACCAATCAAATTACAACAAAAAAATTGTACTTAAAATAGTTTATATATTCATTTTTATAAAACTCTTCATTATTTCTTATTTAATAGTGAAATCATATTCAGAAAAGGATTATCCATAGATACATATACATATAAACATATTCATCGTATAATATGGGTAGTGCTATATCAAAGTTAACACCTAAAGTTATCTATTTATTAATTAATGGAAATATTGAAAGAGTAAATTACCTGAAATGAATCTTGTTTAATGAACCCTTTTTATTTTAGATTTTAATTACATTATCATGTACAAGTTTTGAAATACATGATTTAATTTGTATCCTATCAAATGTTCCAAAGTAAATAGTGATTCTTCATTTCCGCCAACCGCCCACCTCCCGCTGTCTTCTTTTTTCCTTTCTTAGATCATCTAATATCATTATAACTGATGTGAATGGATTACATGTACCATGTTCTGGTTCAATGTTAGCTAATACATATAAGTGAGTTATGAAAATTTAAAGTAGTTTTAGTCAATCACATATATTATATTATGGTTTTTGCTTCAATATAGATATCTCAACATAAAGTATTTTAGCGAGTTTCCGTTTCTTATTTCTTCGTCGAACCCGACGATAAACATTGAGTAATCGCTAGTTAAAGGTTAACAGACTAGTCAATCAACATCTAAATAATGTATATTCTTTCTAATGCACCCAAATGCCCTGGTACTGCCAAGAGTGGGGAGAGTCTGCCCTCACTCTCCAAACGCTCTCACATGGCCACGCGTGTGTAGCCTCCGACAGGGAAGCCCTACTCACTGCCTTCTTGTGGCGGAGGTGTTGATTACGAAATTGAGAGGATGAAAAGCCAATGTCCGGCGTTTTACCGGGTTGGTGTACACGGAAACCCTAGAGAGTTGGAAAATGCTGATTCCAAACCAATGGTGCACATGGGCTCCAGTACCCTGAAGCAACAAATGGCGTATGAACTTATTGTTGGCCACCGTTTACCATGAGAATGCATCTCCTCTTGATGCTCCACTGCCTTGTGGATCAGACTTTTAGGTCAAAGGCTCTGGCTGTTGTCCCCTAAGAAAACCACCTACTTCCGTTTGGTCACCTGGACAGTATCACAGCCCTCACACAAATCAAATGAGATTTGTATGGCACTTATACATATCTGGTGCCCCTTTATACCAATAATTATGTGTTTAAATAAAATAAAATAAATAAAACTCTCTAATGCATATTGCCAACAATCATTATATCTCCAATTGAGCCTTTTGCAACTTGTACAATGAAGCGTTGTACACTTTTCAGAAACACATCTAAATAAGTTATACGATTAATAGTCATAATGATGTGTTAAAACAAACAAAAGACAGACCATGGATGCGGGAGTCTCACAATAGGACGAAACGGCCGTCCAGTGCTACCAGGTTTTCCATGGTGGTCTAGCTCCAATTGAATCATCATTTCAACTATGAAAATACTAAATCTCCACAAAACCCCTTCTAATAATTAATATTATTTTATATTATTTAAACACATAAATATTGTTACTAGGGAACACCAGATACATATGCGCTACTCGAATTTCATTTGATTTGTGTGAGGGCTGTGATACTGCCCAGGTGCCCAAACTGAATCAGGTGGTTTTCTTAGGGGGCCACAATGGGAGCATTCTACCTAAAGGTCTGATCCACAAGGCGGTGGAGCATCGTAAGGAGATGCAGTTCCATGGTAGCCGATGACCGACGATTGATTTATACGCAATTCGTCCCCTCAGGATACTGGAACCCATGTGTATCATTGGTTTGGAAATAGGGTTTTCCAACTCCCATAGGTTGACTCTCCATATCCATCAAACCGTTTAAAGCGACGGACATTCTCTTTTCGTCCTTTCAATTTTGTAAACAGTACCGTGGCCACGAGAAGGCAGTGAGTAGGACTTGCAATCGTTAAACTTAAATCAAAGTTCTATTCCCATTTTTGTTAAAGTTTAGAATGAAATTAAATCTATGATCGAAGGAATCGATTATTCTGGTTATTGACTCCATTGAAAAGTCAGTCTTAAATCAATTAAGTTAGAGTTTATTAAGGTGAATTTATTTGTTTATGATAAGTTTTGCTAAGTGAATGCTATACTGGGTTCCTAAGCTATTCTCGTAACCCTGCAAGCTAAATCTACACAGCAACTTGAACATGAGAGAAAAGGCGCAAAATTTAAGAGAAGCACTTCACTCCGAAGGTTTATTCATGTTCAGAAAATATAGTGTCCTTGGGTTTTTCTGAAAATTCTGGAGTACTACTAACAAACATGGTAGTAGTACAGCGATCAGTCAATCAGAAACTCTACATGTGACTTTTCACTTTCGTGATGTTTCTAGCAGAATTTCTAATGAACTTCTTAATCAGAAAGGTTTTGTAGAGATTTAGTATTTTCATAGTTGAAAGCGTAAGTCAATTGAAGCTAGACCATCACGGAAAACATGGAAGCACTGACCGACCGTTTCATCCCATTGTGAGACTCTTCAGAAGCGCTCAACCACGAAAGTTATTTGGTAATGTCTAACTGTGATTCTAGCGAAGTTCGAAACTCGCGAGTGCGGGATCGTGGATGCGCACTGCTGAGGAGTCCCATAATAAAACGTCCAGTGTTTCCAGGTTTTCCATGTTGGTCTAACTTCTGAATGTTTCCTAAGCCTTACTTGTCTATTGCGAGACGTTTTCTGGATCACGCCAACAGTTAACACATAAGTGAATCTGGTGTTTTGTTATGAAATAAATCATCATTCAACTCCTTTATTTCCTATATTGTATTAAACGGTATATTATTTGTGTGTTGTAGTTTATCTAAAATAGAAGAGATAAGTTATAAGTAGTATAGAAGTAATTCGAAAAATCAATTAGCATCAGTATTATTTAAAAACATATCTCTTTTTTACAATTCTTAACAGACATTCTACATTTAATAAGCAATTTTGATTTTCCATTGCAACTGATCAGTCTCTTTTTGACGTTTGAAGCGAACAGAGTAAACATTAACTCTGAGATTCAGGTACATCCAGCTCATGAATCGCGAATAGGACGAAACACGCGTCCTGGATTCCACTGCTAGCCACTATCTATTTATGGTTTTTCATTGTTTACATTGTAATTCAAACATTTTGATTTGTTTCTTTCTTTTTTGGTGAAGTTTTGTTTTCTAAGCTGAATGATTTGATCATGAAGCTTTCATCGTTCTTCTGAACAATATCATCAGCATAAATTCCAAGTAGAAGTCTTTATTATTGAATGGTTTGAATAATTTTTCTGATTAGCGTTTTTTTTAACGAGTTGGTTTTCCACGGGATGGAGTCGCTAACCCCATACCCAACCCTCCTCCTTCGTATGGGCTTGGGATCGGCAGTAGACCCCCTGAGGAGCTACAGCCGGAATTACCTTCTGAATGGGTACTTCACTATTCACCATGAATACAAAGATCAAGTTTCATTTCATTAAAATTTTGCTTATTACTTAACAGTTAAACAGTTAAGTGAATACATTTCATACTGTATGTTATTTTCTCCTTTTGAACTTTTTTTCAGTACACCATATACTGTGACGATTACACAAAGTTCAGAACCAAGTGAAATAAGCCTCATTGTTCGAATGTTTGAATCAATCACAAAACAAATGAATGAGTAATATATATTGTTATTTACAAAATTCTTTGATAAATTCGTTTAACTATTGTATGTCATAATTAATCTACAATCATTTTATTAATCACTTGTTATAACTTGTGCCGCCTGTATACTATGTTGATGCATAACGTGACGATGCCACCAACTGGAGAGTAGCGATTCATCCATCGGACCAGTGACACACGAAACCCGTACGAGCAGTCTAGATTACTTGTCAGTCCTGCTTTCTGTCTAGCCCAACCAGTTAAGTATAGAACACCAATTTCAACCTCTACTTTACGAATCATTTATTTCAAACATACTGGGTTTATGTACCAACCAGACAGACAAAATGGTATGATAAAATAGGAAAACAACATTTGAACAAGATTTAGCCAAATGTGGCTGTCAATAAGGGAAACAGTAATTAATTGACTGGGGATAACTTAGGAATGGTAAATCGTACAGTAATAGTCTGTGAGCCAAAATAAAGCCCATAATAAGATAGACAAGAATATGAATAGTTTAATTATTTAACCATTATACGATAAAAATATACGCATAATATTGATTCATAAATGGATCCCAAAGTTATCATTCATTGTTCTTATCTGGACACGACATCACTAACTAATATAACTCGTTAACTGAGTATATGTTTGTGAATTCAACATTGTGTCACACAGCTCTATATAAGCTATTGATAATACCTTGCTGGTGAAATCGTAACAGATGGAATGGGATTCGAACCTAGGGCCTACTGGTTGGAAATCAAGTGTTTTAATCGTAAAGTCACCATCCCATTACTTATAGTTTGAGAAATGATGTTTTATCATAATGAAAAAAAAACCAAACATCATCAACAAAATAAATTGTGCCAACTGCGACTAACACTGCATCGGACAAAGCGGACACCTTCTTCATCTGCGCTTGGTTGAACATCAACTAGAAGTCAAACGCCATGGCATGTCTTCACTTACATCAATGCACTTGAACAATTGCAGACACACATTCGACTAAAAAAATATGGAGATTTCGGATAGAGGCAATTCCAAAAACACCAGAGAATTTTCTAGAAGCTTGGCAATTAGGTCAATCAGCAATAAGCAAGCACATTGAAATCAATCCAATATATCAACCAATCAGGAACAAAATCAAACCAATGAGAGATACAATCAAAATAACGAAGTTGACAATGACACGCTAAAGGTCAACAAGAACCAATCAACATCGAGGTGTACAGGACAAGCTTTGAACCGCATGTGGAGAAATTCAAACATTTCACTTCTACTGGATGTTTGTGCTGATGATGTCGTTCACAAGAACAATGAAATCTTCATGACCAAACCATCCAGCTCAGTAAATAAAACATTCATTTTTCTGATGGTTAACTATTATACATCAGGTGGATAATTTTGTTGACATCATGTTCTCTGAATTAGATAGCTTAATTGCTATGTTTTAACTTTTATTCTACACGAAGTCATAAGTACAAAAATACTAAACAAGTTAGAAATTTCAATAATTGAGATCATAAGTCAATTGAAGCTAGACCACCATGAAAAGCCTGGAAGCACTGGACGGCCGTTTCGTCCTATTGTTGAACTCCTCAACAGTGTGTATCTATGATCCCGCCTTACGAGTTTCGAACTAAGGACGTATCAGTGCTTGACATTAGACCATTAAGTCGGCATCCAAGTTAGAAATTTGTCATAATTAGTGAAATACTTGTCTTATCAACTATATAATATAATTAGTTGCTAATAGATATTCTGTTATCACTATCTGAAGATACATTCTGATTTTGAGATGGTGAAGAGAAAATTTATAGCTCAGATGGGTGATTTTTGATGAAGTTTTGTTCTCTGAGCTGGATGGTTTGATCGTGGAGCTTTCATCGTCCTTCTGCACAGATTAAGCTGTGAATCACATGTGGAGAAATTGAAACACTTTACTTTCTACCTGAAGTTTGTGCTGATGATGTCGTTCAGAAGGACGATGAAAGCTCTACGACCAAGCTATCCAACTCAGAGAACAAAACTCCATCAAAATACATTCTGATTGTATATCTATTTTATTTGACCATTAAAATGTTTCTTATTAACTACTCAATCCTATCTATTTTAATACACATTTATTAAATGTTAAATAATGGATGCATCATGTAGCTGAATGTTCTTATAGTTAACTAATATTAATGAATGTTGAATACAATACAATTGTATCCATCAGTTGAACGAAGAAGGCGACAAAAGTGACAATATGAGAACGATTTTAAAGGTTCGAATCAATCAAAATGAATAAGAATAAGATAATAAAAAAATATAAAGTGATATGAGAGCTTAGAAGTTCTACTGGATTAAAATTCTGATCCTACACCCAATCCATCTCCTTGACCCAGACTGGGGACCGACAGTAATCCTAGATGAGCTACTGATGGAGTTAATAGTATACATTATTTTTTTTTTCTATATCTTAAGCATATCAAAACATTTTATTAATTAAATGTTTCCTTTTTGTAGTACAATGAAAATTTCCGACTTGAAGATGAATTCACAGATCGAATACAACTATTGGAACAACGAGTTATGGGTATTTTACATTTACAAAATGTTTTATATTATCATTGAGGGTTTGACTTGAATTTTAGTAGGGAATATTAGTAAATACTCTCCATGATCATAATAATGATGATGTGTCAGCCAATACAAACTTAGCCTCTTATACTTCCATGTTGAATACCTTCAACTAATAAACGAAATTGGGATAACAATATGTTCAATGAAAACAATCATTATTTCATATGAATCAACATGTATTTCTGCATTATCAGTTCCAATGCTCTTCGTTACTTGCTTGTTTGCTTCTATGTAATCAGGTTGCGACGTGAATTGTTCTATTCTTGTTCGGCTATCGTTAATTGCTTTCTCTTGTCCTACGTTTCTTGAATCTTGTCCAGGGGGTTTCAGTTAAGATCCAATTCTTATATTGATAATTCTTGAGGCTAAGAATCTCATGACAC